>LR750451.1:255370-333471 GCA_902729485.2 Mus minutoides | reverse complement strand
GTCATGTCTCTAGTTGCATATATAGAAGAGGATGGCCTAGTTGGCCATCATTGGGAAGAGAGGCCCCTTGGTCATGCAGACTTTGTATGCCCCAGTACAGGGGAACGCCAGGGCCAAGAAGTGGGAGTGGGTGGGTAGGGGAGCAGGGCCGGGAGGGGGGAGGGTATAGGGAACTTTCTGGATAACACTTGAAATGTAAATGAAGAAAATATCTAATAAAAGTTGGGAAAAAAATGGAAAAAAATAATAATTTGTTTGGCAAATAGGTGGCCAATATACCTTCATAAACTGTCTATTCTAACCATTCAAACCACAATTTCATGATTATTTACCATCACTTAAACTCTAGAAAGTTCAAAATTTCATAAACTGCACTGTATTGCTGGGCAGTGGTGGTGCACACCTTTATTCCCAGGACTAGGGAGACAAGAGGCAAATTTGAGTTTGGGACTAGATTGGTCTACAAACTAGTTCCAAGACAGCCAGCCCTGTCTCAAAAATAAATATAAAAATAAAATTTAAAAAAGAGAGAGAAGAAAAAAAAAGAACACCCTACACTTTATTAATTTAAAAGATTTTAAATGCGTGTAAGAAGTACCCCTATGGCAGGTTTCAGATCCTCCAGAGCTAAAAATTGAAAGCAGTTGTAAACTGTCCACATGTGCTAGGGAATCAAACTTGGGTCCTCTACAAAAGTAGTTTGTACTCTTCCCTGTGGAGCCCTTTCCAGCCCCTACCACACGACTTTTATGTGTATCTTAAAAACAAAGTCTAGGAGCTGAAGGCAAGGGGCATGGAGCAAATGCAGCAACCTGACTTAGAGCTGGGTGTAGCTCAGCTGCAACGCTTAGGATTGGCGTGTGCAGAACCCCGCGAAGATAAAATAACCCTTTGCTTTAACAGTACAGGTATTAATAAAGACAGTAAAATAAAACATGGTCTATAAGGTGTGACCATGAACACTAGTGGGCATCAGCTCTAGAGGGAGTCCCCAGGTATGTTATAACAATTAAGCTGATCTCAGCTGACAACTGGTGTCACTTGTCAAATTCAGTTCAAGAAACACCTTGGACTGGCTAGTTCTATGTCACCTTGACATAAGCTAGAGTCACTGGAGCAAAGGAAGCCTCAGTTGTGAAAATGCCTCCATAAGATCTGGCTGTGGACAAGCCAGGAGGACATTTAATTAGTAGTTGATGTGAAAGAGCCCAGCCCATTGTGGGTAGGGTCCCTGGGTTCTATAAAAAGAGGGCTGAGCAAGCCAGTAAGCATCACTCCTTGCCTCTGCATCAGCTCTCACCACCTCCTCTGACCATGAAAAGCGCTGTGGAAGCCAAATGAACCCTTTCCTCCCCAAGCTGCTTTTGGTCATGGTATTGGCAGCACAGCAACAGTAATCCTGACTAGGACACACTCCCTCAAAGGGGGCTAGCAAGGTAGCTCAGTGGGTAAGCACTTGCCACACAAGTCTGACAACCTCGGTTTGATCCCCAGAATCCACATAAAGTTGGAAGGGGGGGGGTAACTCTTGATAGTTGTTCTGACCTACACACAGGTGGGCATGCAAACACACACACACACACACACACACACACACACAAGCAGGGATGCATGCAGTCCATGATGGCAATTGTTTAGGTGATAGTAATTGTTTAAAGTGTTCCCTGGCCAGGCATGGCATCTCAAAACTCAAAAGACCGATGCAGCAAGACCAGAGTCTGAGGCCATCCTAGGCTACATTGTGAGTTATAGGGCAACTTGGGCTACAGAGCAAGACCCTATTTAAAAAAAGAAAAGTGTTCCCCAATCCCACCCCCTCTTAAACACTACAAAACCCATCTTTTCCCCCCGTGGTCTCTGGAGCGAGGCACGCAGCTCTGTGACTCCTTGCTTGCTTCCTGATTCTCCTGAAGATGAACAGCCCTTCAGAGAACCAACCTCATCTAACGGCTGTGTACCCCAAGAGCCACACTGCCCAGGTCAGAATACTCACTGCACGCTGCCATTCACTGCTGCCTGCTTGCCTACCAGGAGACTCTAAGCCCAATTCCCAGCAACAGAAAACTAGTTATATCCATGGGTCTCCAGAGTGCAGCCTGGGGATATCTGAGCATCCAGGAGATGTCTCCAAAGTCCATGAGATCCTCCTTCAACTACTCATCTGTGTGACGTCAGCCTTCAAACACTGCAGTACAAACTCAAGAAGCCAAAGACAATCTTGCCTTCTACCACAAAGCCAGATATTAAGAGAGCAGAGCCATGTCTGAAAGCCAGGCAAGATGGCACACACCTATAATCTGAGCATTCTAGAGGCTGAGGCAGAAGAATCCACAGTTCAAAGCCAGAATGGGCTATAAATGACCCTGTCTCAAAAAAAAAAAAACAAGTTGTGAAACAATTAAAAAAAACAAAAACAACAAACTTAAACTCATAAAGAAAAGGGGGAAATTAAACTGGGATTAATTACAGATGACAAAGAAGACTTAATGACTCGATGAAATGTGCACTATTAAATTGGCTCTTAGAACAGGAAATACATCAGTAGAGAAATCAGTGGTATTCAGAGAATGTCTGCAAATTAGGTGATGACATTGTCAATGTAAATTTTGCTGAGTTATTTGCTTATGAAAATAACCTATGGAAACAATTTAAATATACCTCAGCTGGCCCACAGCTTGCCCAGCATGCAGAGCTAGCTCTGGCTTCAATCCCAAGCAACATATAAGACATGGATGGAGTGGTGGGCCTGCCTACAGTGCCAGCACCCAGGAGGCTGCAGCAAGATCAGATGTTCATGACCAGTGAGCGGGGTTTGGAGGTTTGAGAGATGGCTTAGAGGATCAAGTCCCCGACAAAAGCCGTTTTTGTTTGTTTGTTTGTTTGGATTCCCCCAAACCAAGGCTAGACCCAAATGCCTGTATACACAGAGCAAGGGATCAAGCCAAGGGCTTCCTGCATGCTAGGCAGGATACCAACTGAACTAGTTCCATAGCCCAAGAGACTTAAAACCTGCCCTTCATCGACCTGGACCTCGTCCTGAGTCTTGCCAAACGAGGAGGAAACTGGAATGTAGCATACCTTAGGAATCTTGGAATGAGCCAAGACCCTGGATTGGATAAACCAGAGAAGGTTAACCATTTAAAGTTGCTTTAGATGAAATACTGAACTCTGACTAAGGTCTCCAAACCCCTCTATCCTCAATTCTTGGAAAAATTCACTCTTACATAAGGTGTGCATTTATACTTAATGAGTACCCAAAAGCCCGAGCCCTTTGAACGAGGTCATCTTTTCAGAGAGGATCAGCTCACAGCCTCATTTAAAATGCTAGTCAGTCCATCTGCAACACCCTGGCAAGAGCTGCAGTTAATATTAATTAAGAGCAGAAACAGGTTCCTTCTTGAACATCTTTTCTTTAGTCAAGTCCAAGACGCTTGCTTCCAAATGGAACGTCTCCAATTCTCCTACCCGTGGGACACTAGACTCCAGTATTGAAAGGTGCCTGTTTTTTTAATACCACTGCCTGCCTAACACTCAAAACCGGGTCTTCATATCCTTCCGATAAAACTTAGCAAAGAAAGTCATCACAAAATACCAGAGTTCTTGGGGACTTTGTAGTTCCTTCTGGAAACATTTTTTTCTTACTAGCCCTGTTAATCCAGACCTAGAGACTTCAACCTTCCTTGTCCCAGCATTACAGGTGTGTACCACCGAACACTCACCCATGCAATGCCAGGACTCTAACCACCAGTACTTTGTCACTGCTGGGCAAACACCCTACCAACTGAGCTACATTCCCACCCCAAATTGCAATTTTTGATGGGATACATTCTAAACTTTTTTTTTTTTTTTAATGAGCATTGGAGTTTTACCTGCATTTGCGTCTATATGAGGGTGTCAGATCTCCTAGAGCTGGAGTTAACTGACAGTTGTGATCTGCCATGGGGGTGCTGGGAACTGAACCTGGGTCCTCTGGAAGGGCAGCAGTGCTCTGAACTCTGAGCCAACTCCCCAGACCCATGGGATATGTTCTAAAGCTTATCAGTTTTGTGTGTACATCTATGCACAATTGCTTATACACACACACACACACACACACACACACACACACACACACACACGAGCGGGGGTAGAGGGAACATAATATTCCCTGTGAGAGAACGTACGGCTCAGCTCCTTGGGAGTTAAGGCAAGCCTTCCTATTTCTTCACAGTGTGTGCTAAGAAAATACAAGCTGAAGACCCGGGGGCGGGCCCTCAAATAAGGTATTTGATAAGCCTCAGCCTGTACAGCTCCAGGCAACCTAAGAAAGGCCAAGGGAAAAACAACTATCAGGAAGCTAATCTCAAGTCCTCTGTAAGCACTATGCGCTAACTGAAGCAGGCTAGGTAACTTCTGGTACAAGACACAATTTCTGACTGGACTTGTACCCTTAATACTGACAACATGAACCCCTTGTGGTGCATTACCGTTTGGCGAAGGCCAGTTTCAGAGGTAGAATGTGCTGTAAGGAGAAGGTGCAATAAGAGACACAACAGTCATTAAGTTGCTCCTCCTGGCACATGCCTCTAATCTAATCCAGCACCTAGGAAAATCAAAGGCCACCGTGGTTCACACACAGACTTGTCTCAAAAGAAAAGGTATAAGTACATTATCTTCTTTATTATCCCCCATATCAGGCACACAAACACAGTAGATGAAGCAGCCAGCCATCAGTCTCCCTTTTGCTATATTCAACAAACAGCTGATGTTATCAGTGCAGAGGATGGAAACAGACCCTGCAGAGCCGTGAGAAGACTTCCCTCTCCAGAGCAGTGAGGTCAGATGGGCCCTTTCCTGCAGAGCAGCTTTTTGCCAGACTGGCTGCAGGAGGCAAGTCATGCAGTGGAGAGCCTGCCCAAATCCAGGCTATGGCAGATGGCCTGAGCTACTTTCCAATTTAAATTGTCACCCATATTCCACTGACTGGTTTTTCCTGGGTCTCATCATCACCTTCAGATGTCAACTACTGTGTGTTAGAAGGTTTCTTGGCTTCCCTAGAAGGTTAAAAGCAATCCGCAGGTGACAGGCAAATAAAGTGAAGAATGTGTCCTTGTTTATATTACAGACAATGGCCCTAAAGCCCCTCACTTAAGATCTCTAGAGACATTCAGTGACATCGCACCCAAGTCCACTTGGAACGAGCCAATTTCAAAACAAGCGGAAGTCTTTCATTTCTAGTTTTTCCCTGGTCAAGTTTTTTAATTAGTTCAAGGGGGCAAAAGAAAAGAAAAGGTGATTTAAAAAAGCATTTAAAAGTTGCTTTTACTATGAGAGAAAAGGGTTGAGGAATAAAGGCATTTAAAAGAATAGAAACATTTCAGGTGATGGTGGTATAAGACTTTAATCGCAACACTTGGGAGGCAGAGGCAGGAGTTTGACTGAAGCCAGTCTGGTCTACAAAGTGAGTTTCAGGCCAGCCAGGGCTACAGAGAAACAGTCTGGAAAAACCAAAAAGGGGTGGGGGGAGAAAAAGAAAATTAAAATAATGGTGGTTGCTGGAGGGGTGGCTCAGTGTTTAAGAGCACTAGGTGCTCAAAAGGACCTGGATCAGGCGCCCAGGACCCATATGTCAACCATTTGTAACTCCAGTTTCATGTGATCTGATGTCCTCTTTTGGTCACTATGGGTACCAGGCATGAACGTGGTTCATATAGAGATGCAATATCCATATGTAAAATAATAAATTAGCCTTTAAAAAAAGGGGGGGCAAAAGATAGCCAAATAAAAAGCTTTCCAAACTCCTAAGTAGAAAAATAAGCTATCTCTTATCTTAGAGCCATGTGTGGAGGGAAGCACAGGCCTTTAAACTCAGAAATCAGGAGATAGAGGCAGAGGGATCTCAGAGTTTGAGACCAGCCTGACCTACATAGCTAGTTCCAGCATCCAGGGCTAGTTGTACAATGATAACAGAAGTCTTTGCCCTCATGTTCGACAGCAAGCACAGGAGAGCCTAGGAGACAGCTTCCTTCTCCAACCTGAGAGAAGCATCATGGAGATACGGATCTCCTCAACAGGCTCACCTGACCATTAAGCTATGACCCCAGTATGATGGCTGCCAACTATATGTAAGTAAATGGTGACTTCAAAATCAAGTGCATGGCCTTTGAGTGAAGCCAGACAGCCTACCCAATAAAGGCAGCTACCTGACTCCCTTTGATGATGATGATGATGATGATGATGGAGGAGGAGGAGGAGGGGGAAGAGGAGGAGGAGGAGGAGGAGGAGGAGGAGGAGGAAGAGGAGAAATGCCTACAGTCAAGCCATAGAGGTTCAGTGTAAAACTCTCCATTCCAGAAGGGAACTGCAGAGGATGCACTGGATATTAAGCTACCTTGACCCAGCTATCTTTCTCTATAGCCTTACTGGGAGAATCCCAGCCCCATGCACAACCCCTCCAACTGTATTGCCCTTCTCCCAAACTATATTCCAAATACTGAAAGACCATGAGAGAGGAGGGGACCGCCTGTATGGAGCTCAGGAGTACAGCACTTCCCTAACATTCACACAGGCATCACTAGGGAGTGGAGTGTACTGACGCATTAACTATCTCAAATCTAAGGGCAGGTGAGGTGGATCAAGTATAAAGACCCTTGACAGGAAGCCCGAGGACCTGAGCTCCACATGCACAAGGCTAAGCACCACACTCAAATAATAAATAAGATTTTAAATTCTAATTTAAAACCGGTTTTGAATGTCGGCTCAGTGGTACGGTAGATACCTGCCTAGATTATTAGAAGACCCGGTACACATAAATGCTTCTATCTCTGACACAGGTATGAGGGAAAGTAGCCCTGATTATCCAAATAAAGGCTGGCTTTTGCAACCTGCTTCAGAGGAATATGCTGCCTTTCAGATGCTTCAAGTGGTTGCTTTTAATCGCTTTCCAACATTGTCCTCTACCCACCTGTTCATGCTCCTAGGTGCTTCTGAAATGCAGATTTATTAACAACTAGCCCATAACAAGCCATAACCACCTCGCACACAAATGACAACAGAAATGAGGAAGGATCTCATGGGCAACACACTTCATAAGGGGTTTGCTAATTAACACTCATCAGCATCCCAGGATGGTCTGTGCCCCACAGTAGCACGCCTTCTCTGGAACTGAGGAAGAGGGGAGAAGAGAAGCACTAAGTGATGGGGCGATCTAGACCCCCAACTTCACCGCATCCGCCAAGGGACAACCTCAAAAGGCCACTTGCGGTAAAGCTGAATTCAAAATGCAATCTTTCAGAACAAGTCTCCGGGTCTGCAGGCGGCCAAGCAGGGCTTGATGAGGAGGGGAGTTAGCAGGGACAGTTCGTCGCGGCCGCCTGCAGCGACCACAGGCCTTTCACCGCCACGCAGCACTTAGCTCCAGGCTGGAGCGCGCGCGAGGGGACGTGGGGGAGCGCGCCGCAGAGTCCCAGCGCGCCGGCGGCCGTGACTCCCACAGGTGGGCGGCGCGGTGCTCGGCTCCTCGCCGGGGAAGGCGACCCGCGGCTGAGCAGGACCACAGCAGGGAACCCAGGGGGGCTCGGCTTTCGGTAGGCGGCCCGAGTGGCCAGTTAAGGGTCGCCGCCGAGCGGCTCGCGTTTCCCTCGGCCTGCCCTGCAGGGTCCCTCCCCACGCGCGAGCGGCCAGTGCAATCGAAGGCACTGCCGAGCAGCCTCGGCCTCCCCCGGGCGCGGTTAAACCGCGCGGGCGGGCGGGCGGGCAGGCTGGCGGCCGGCTGCATGCGCCGCGGCACGTACAAGCCCGCACGGGCACACGCGGGCGGGGGCAGGGCGCCGGCGCCGAGGGGACCCGAGCCCGCGACCGCCCTGCTCCCGGCCGGACCAACCCGCCGGGCTCGTCTCTACCCTCACTCCCCACCGCCTTGGCTCCTCACCCGTGCCGGTCTTGAGGTTCTCCCGCAACAAGTGGCCGCTGGAGAGATGCTGGAGGCCAAAGTTCTGGGCGATCCTTTCACATACCGTGCCCTTGCCAGAGCCGGGCGGCCCGAGGATGACCGCGCGCAGGAGTTTGGAAGCCATGGCTTTGGCAGTGGCCCGGAAAGCAGCCCGCGCACTTTGCCCGGCAGCCCCTGCCTCAGCGCCCTCCGTACGCCGGGACTCGCTTGCCACCCCTACAAGGGGAAGGAGAGGCTTTAAAGACTGCCCCGCCCCTCGGCCCCGCCCTCCGCCACCTCCTCGGGCCCGGGCCGCGCGGGTGAACCGTCGCAGCCCCCACCCCCACCCCCATCCCCGGACCTGCAAGCTCGGCCCTCTGGGGTCAGAGGTCAATACGACCTACCCGGGTCCTTCCCTGCTGCCCAGTCCAGACGCGCAACTCGGGGAAGCCCCTGCCGGTCCCCGCACGTGGGCAGAGTGGGAGCAGCTCGTCTGGCGCTTCTCGGTGACTGTCGCATCCCTGCCCCCCCCTCCTCCGTGGCTGCTGCCCGCAACTGGAGGGGCCCACCTCCGCCCCGAGCAGCCGGGGAGACACACACCTCGGTGGAAAGGAGCGCGGCCAGACTTAGCCCTGATCCCGCTGGGCGGCGCCGCCTCTGCCGGGCTGGCCGCGGCGGGACTCGCTGCTTCTTACGTAAGCCGGGAGCCGGCTCCGCGCTACCGCCGCCGCGCCCCCTCCTCTCCCCTCCCGGCGTGTCCGGGGCCAGGCTGAGGCTGCGGGGGCGAACGGAGATGGAGACGCCCAGAGAGAAAGGAACCGCCTGGGGACCCGATCTATTGTCAAGGGGAAGGAAAAACACAACTTGTTGAGCGCCTACCCTGCGTCCAATTCTAGGCTGTGTGATTTTATTATGCAACCTTTACAGGTACCAGTGGAGAAAGGCTTGGAATACGTACGCACCATTAGTTCATATACTTAGTGTAGAGTGGACATCTCTTTGTTTTAATCCCTGTGAGGGAATCAAAACACCTGAGACTGTCCCTTAAACCAGGGTGGCTTACAGCAGTGTTCACAGCAGGCCCTGGCAAGAGTAAAAAGTTATGGGCGGGCCTGAACTGCTTACTTATTGAGACTCAGTCTCAAAACAACAAAAAAAAAAGTAAAAAAGTAAAAAAAGACCTATTGTATACCCAACGCTCTTCTTTTTGCTTGATATACAACAACAATAAATGATCGATATACAACAACAATAAATGATCGAATCCTGGCCCCATAGGTGCAGCCAAAGTTTTGAAACCTTGACTGGCTCCAATGCCAGCGCCCTGAAGAGGAGGAAGAGAAGGATGACTTTGGCTGTACTCCGAGGAAGAGAAGGACAGAGGATCCCAGGGCTTCTTTGCCAAGGATATATTACTCTCAACTCTCGGCTCACCACCTCAAACGGAGGCTTTCTTTTCCTTGCCCTTCACATACCAACCTATATTCCCACATGCCTCAGCCTTTGCTTTGATTTGTTTGAAACAGGGCTTCTCTTCACAGCCCAGGCTGGTCTTGAACTCACGATGCTTTTGCCACAGCCTTCTTAATACCAGGATTATAGTAACGGATCACCAAGCTCTGCTGCCTACTCTCTCAATTCTGTTTCCAAGTTACATGAAAGCCCTCGGTTTCTCATCCAAGTACCTGTATGTCTGTCTTCTGCCCCCTTCTATTTTCTCTGCAGTTACGAGGAATACTGTTAACATGAAAACCCATTTCTGTTACTTGCCCACCTTGGTGTGTCCTACCTCCTTCCTAAGGGGCCTGCATGCTTTGCTGGAATCCTTTGCAGAATTCTGAGCATAACTGAGAGATGGTGAGACACAGTGCAGTGAGGACTCCATGGGAAAGAGCCTCCTAGATTCCTGGCTGTAGTGAGTGACGGAGGCAGGAGACAGAGCCTGATATGGTATCTTGCCAACCCAGCTTCCCTCGTTGCCATTCCACACACAGTCTTGGCAAGATGACACGCTCAGGCCACCAACCCCCTGTGCCAACATTTGTTCGGCAGACTCATTTCCTAAAATATCCCAGTGTGCTATAGACCTTACTGTGGGCTCCTTTGATGAGACTTTTGCTGAAGAACAAAGAGAAAGGCTTCTAGTGTGAGGGGGCTTACATGTCTTGGGTTTCGGCCATATGCTCTGTAATAAAAACAGCTGATAGTTCTTTGCAGTGATTGTTAGACAAGAGCCTACATCAGAACCACCTAGAGATTAAAACATCTTGCTGAGGGCCAGAAGGTGGCTCACTTGCAAAGTGTGTGCCACCAAGGCATGAAGACTTGAGTTCAGTCCCCAGCACCTGTGTCTTAATGGTTGGGCACAGTGCCAGCAGGAGGAAAGGCAGGATCTTAGCCCTTCAATTAAGTTATGTAAGAAATGCTAACTGTTAAATTATTTTCTAAATAATTTCTTTCTAGGAGCTGGGGAGATAGATCAGTCTGTGAGGTACCTCTGGTGCAAGCATGAAGACTTCAGTTAGGTTCCCAGCACTCATGTAAATGTATTTATATGAAGTGGTATTCTCAAAATTAGCTAGTATAAATCAAAATGTTCATCATATCTGAAAGACATCGAAGGTGGTCTATGCCCTTGTGTGGTCCCCCAAGAAAGTTCTTTTCCCAAGGTAGTGCATTTTAGACAAAACCCACCATTCTCTCAGGGGCTTGAAGAAAGTTCCTGCTTGCTAAGGAAGAGTTATTATCCTTATCTCTGTCAAGAGAGACATGTGTACTATGTGACTATGATGTCTATTAACTTGTTAAAATCAAAGCTAGTATCTAGGCTCCCTTGTCTGCTGACAAGCCCCACCCTAGCTTATAAGTCCCCTCTCCCATTCCCATTTAGCTGGAAAAGTGTCCCCTGTCCTTGCTTTCCCTTCCCACCCACAGGGCAGCCATTTTGATGGGTATGTTTATGGATCCATTTTTATTCAGTTCTGAGGTATCAAATATTCAGAAAAGATTTAATTCTTTTTTTTTTTTTTTTTTTTGGTTTTTCGAGACAGGGTTTCTCTGTGTAGTCCTGGCTGTCCTGGAACTCACTTTGTAGACTAGGCTGGCCTCGAACTCAGATATCTGCCTGCCTCTGCCTCCCAAGTGCTGGGATTAAAGGCATGCGCCACCACGACCCGCAAGATTTAATTCTTGTTCGGTTGGTTGGCTCGCTGTTTGTTTTTGAAACTTAGGCTCAAGTAGTCCAAGATAACCCTGAATTCAGGTATAACCAAGGATGATCTAAAGTTTCTGATCCTTCTATAGCTACCTCCTAACTGCTGGGAGTCTAGGCATGTGTGCCCATCTCTCAGCAAGATTTAATTGTTTGTTGTTTGTGGGTTTTCTTGGTTTAACTTTTGGAGACAAGATTCCTCTATTATGTAGCTCTGGCTGTCCTAGAACTCACTATGTAGATAATGATGGATGGCCTTGAACTGACAGAGATCCACCTCCTTTTGCCTCCTGAGTACTAGGATTAAAGTCATGCACCAGCACTCCTAGCCAATATTTGATTTTTTATGGAAAAATAAACAATCATGTCCATCTCATTAGTACACAGATGTGTCTCATTTTAATAGATTATAAAATTATATGTATACCAAAATTGTTTTAAAATCAATATCCCTATTATTACCATTCAATGTTTGACTTGTATGTCTGATATATGGGGGGTCATGAGTGGAAAACATTTAAGCATTCCTGGTTAAGGTGAGTTACTTGACTGCCAACTGATTCTGCCACATTTGTTCATTTAATAATGCACACGGAGGCCCTGAAGTAGCAGCCATTGAGCCAACCCTGGGGACATACAGGTAGTCAGGAGTCCCTGTACCAGATGTGGAGCAACACAGCTGTAATCCCAGCCCTCAGAGGCAAAAGAATCCACAGTTTAAAGCCACCCTGCGCTATGTAAGGGGCTCCAGACCTGCTGGAGCTATGTAGTAAGATTCTGTCTTAATAACTTACTATTATTTGGGATAGCATTTGAAATGTAAATAAAGAAAATATCTAATAAAAGAAAAACAAAAAATCAAAACCAAACCAACCAAACAAACAACCCTTACTATTTCCAGGATCAAGGAATCCAAAATCAGAAAAAGTTTAAATACATCTGCCAGGAAGCTTTTCAGTCAAAGTAAAAGAGGGTAATCTTGGTTTTGTTTTGAGCCAGAGCCTCATATAATCCAGGCTGGCCTCAAACTTACTATGCATGGAAGGATGGCCTTGAACTCTTGATCTTCCTGACTCAGCCTTCCAAGTGCTTGTATGCATGTATACCACCCCCACCCCCCAGCCAGTCAATGAATGTAGAGTAAGGTCATTTATTCAATAAAAACTATAAATTGCCTCATCTATATTGGTTAACATTATTCATTTAGTTCAAGTCCCAGAAAGTACTAGAATCACCTGGGCTATGTTTTGATGAATGTTCCCCAAAGGTCAGTATGTGAAAGCCTGCTTCACAAGGTGGGAGATACTGAGAGGTGTTGTGGATATTTAAGAGATGCCTTCTGCAAGGTCTGTAGGTCACTGGGAGCCATACATTCAGAAGGCATTTATCTATCTGTCTCCATCTGTTTCTCTCCCCCTCCCTATCTCCCTCTTCCTTCTGTCCCCAAACTCACATTACCATCCACAGTTACCTGATATTACACTTGAATCTCCAGAGCTATAGGTTAACATAAACCTCTTCTTACTTCATAAGTAGCCAATATCTGTTATTTCATTACAGTGACACAAAGCTGACTGTTACACAGACCAGCTGTCAACATGTTTAGGGAAAAGCATACTATCTCATGTTTGTATTGGCCAGCAAGCAGCCATGATGATTAAACAGGCTCTGTACTCTCGTCTCACGGCGACAAAAATGCCTTTCTGTTTGTGTCTCACCCACTCTGACCAGCTCTTTCGCTCTCAGACATGTCCCTTCAGACCTTGGATATTCTCATTATCTGACTAAAGAGGGACTGCTAAGCAGACACGGAGGTGTAACCCAGGGTCTCAGCACTTAGGAAACGGAGTCAGGAGAAAGATACAAGTTCAAGGCCAGGTCTGGTCTGTATAGCAAGTTAGAGGTCTACCAAAACACTGTAGTAAGAAGTTATTTGAAAACCAAATCAGAACAGACAAACAGCTGGTTAGTGGTGAAGCTCACCTTTAATCCCAGAAGTCAGGGAGGCAGAGGCAGGTGGAACTCTGAGTTCAAGGCCAGCCTGGTCTACAGAGTGAGTTACAGGACAGCCAGAGCTACATAATAGAGAAAACTTGTTTCAAAAAATTAAACCATGTTCGAGGCCAGCCTGGTCTACAAAGTGAGTTCCAGGACAGCCAGGACTAAGCAGAGAAACCCTGTCTCGAAAAACCAAAAAATAAAAATAAATAAATAAAAAAATAAACCAACAAAGAACAAACAAACAAACAGGGGACAAGAGAGGTGACTTAACAGTTAAGAGCACTGGCTCTTTATCCAGAGGACCCTAGATTCCCAGCACCCACATGGCAGCTCCCAACCTCGTGTATCTCCAATTCCAGGAGATCTGATGCTCTCTTTTAGCCCCTATGGGCATCACACACACATGTGGTTCACAAACATACATGTAGGCATAACAGTCATATACATAAAATATTTTTAATTAATTTTAAAAACAAAATCAGTCAATCAATAATAAGGGGGTACCTACTCAACCCTCAAACTCCGGCTTATTCCCCCACCCACTCTGGACCTCTGCCTGGCTCTACAACAGAGTTAAACACACAGCAGGTTTTCCATATTGTCACTAGGTTAGAATTGTGCTTGGCTGTCTTGCTTCACATCTAGAACCCTGTTAACTATGAAGAATGCCATGGAACCCTCTCTGATACCCTTCTCTCTTAGAAAAGTGCCTGCCTGCAACATCAAAGTTTAAAACAAGTGAGTAGGGGCTGGAGAGATGGCCCACTAGTTAAGAGCACTGACTGTTCTTCCTCAGTTCAATTCCCAGCAACCACCTGGTGGCTCACAACCATTTCTCATGGGATCCAATGCCCTCTTCTGGGTGTGTCTGAAGACAGGTATAGTGTATTCATATACATAAAATAAATAAATCTTTTAAAAAAAACAAACAAGCAAATAAAAAACAAGCAAGCAGAATTTCTGCTGATTTGTTCCATCGACTGTGATTGCAGGTTGCCCCTCATGTGCATGGCTTCTGGCTTCCTCCAGAAGGCTTCACTGACAGTTTTGTTACAAGAGTTAGCCCTGACACCCAGCAGCCCTGACAAGCTGGGCACCTGTCCTCAGTAGCCAATAAAAGGAGTAAGAAAGAAACTAATATTGAAAAAAAGGGAATGAGGAGATGTATTCGGTGTGAGGGCATTGGAAAGAAGAACAATAGGGAATCCTGACACACGGTTTAGATTTAAGTAGAAGGCAAGAGTTATGTGTAAGTAAGAAGCCATGATAGCTGTAGGGTATTCATCAGAGAAGACTGCTCAGACATGGGTTTAGGCCAGCTGGTTTACATATCATGTCCTGAGCCAGCTGGGGATAGACATGAAGTGAGACTCTCTCTTAAAAGCACAAGAATTTAATAAATTGAAAACTTGGCCCAGGCTACAGGATGAGTTCAAAATAAAACCCTGTCTCCAAAAAGAAGAAGCAGTGTGAGCCAGGGCCAGCACTGGGGTGCTGCCTAGCATGGCTGATTCCAAAGCTTCTAGGCTTACTTTGGGGAAACAAAACCTAAGAACGCCATCTCTAGCCAGGCAGTGTGTCACGAGCCTGGGATCCTAACTCTTGGAAGGTGAAGGAACAAGGTCAGGAATCCAAGGTGAATGGATCCAGCACTTCATAAAGAGTTGTAACAGGGATCAATCAAACAAATTACCACCTGATGACAAAAAGAATATCACCCTGTACCAATAGAGTCAATAGAATATGGGAAATGTTCTTTAGAAGACATTTCATGAAGAAGTCTACTCAGCTTGGTTTCAGACACAGTGGTCTGTTGTTCACTGGGACAGAAGGCAATAATTTTTATTTGCCTGAGTTGTCATCGCCCAGGTTTACTACTGCATCTGCCTAGGCCTAATCTTGGAAGCTTCTAGTCTCCTTACACTCTTATCTAGGCCTAGAATATTGTCAGCCTTTGAGACTTACTGAATAACCTCACCCTTTCTAATTCTTTCTGAGCTCTGGCTGGCTGGTTAATTCAGCTGTTCTGGCTCAAACTGATTCCGTCTGACTTCTCTCTCAGCCTCTGACTGAATTGCTCTGATTGGCATCAAACTAACTCAAGCAGTCTGTTCTAATCTTGTGGCCCCTTCTCATTTTCTCTTCACCTGTGTCTAGCTTATTCTCTCATCAACAGGTCTCTGTAAAACTCCCAGTAAAACTGCCATCTCCTCTTCCTCCTCCCTCCTCTTCCTCCTCCTCTTCCTCTCCATCCTCTCTCTCTCTCTCTCTCTGTGTGTGTGTGTGTGTGTGTGTGTGTGTGTGTGTGTGTGTGATGTGAGTTATTTGAGAAGTTCCTGGAGTATATGCATCATGGGAAATCAGAAAGCTATTATTTTCTGATTGAAACTCCTAGTTTCAGATTGTGTTCGTTTGCCTCAGCCTTGCTTCCGTTTGCAGTTAGTGTTATCATTTTCACCCACCTGGGAAGTTCTCTGCAGTTCTTCAGCCTGAAGAGTGCCTGGGATTGTTCCCTCAAATCTCCTGAAATAAACCACGGTGAAGAGGAGCCACTTCTTTTTCCAAATTACTTCTTGACACGTGAGGTTTTATTAAGGCAAAAGGGTGCCCTCTCCTCTGGTGATGTACTAAAATAACCAGATGGTGGGTGTTCTTTTCACATTGTTACCACCACCAGGGCAAACAAGAGCTTCTGATCCTCCTGCAAAGAACTCTCCTATTGATAGGTATAGATAACTGCCATCATCTTTACCAAAAATCTGACTTGCCAAGTGACTTTCTCAACAAATAATCATAACTGTCGCTACTGAAGATGATTCCAGAGTGCAGCTAAAGTGTTCTGAGTGTCTGAGAAGAAGCCATCTCTCTTTACCCTTCTGTGTGGATCCTCTCAGAAAACCTTATCTCAAAAATTTCACCCTCCTGATAACATTTCAGATTTCAAAGCAGCAACCCCCTCTACTTGCCACCGTACCCAGAGACTAGAAGGCAATGATCAAAAGCCTCATTCCCTGTTTTAAAACCAGAGCAGAGTCGTAGAACCAACACCATTGGCTCCCAGAGGCAGGTTCTCCTTTTGTTCATTCAAGGAGGCTGTTCTTTGTTTGTACAGGAGAACAAATGTTACATTTACATTTGGCACTCAACATGGTTAGAAGAACAACAAATTGTGATTGAAGAAGAAAATTCACCAATGTTGCAGAAAGCAAAAGACATCTGACTGAAGTGTCAAAGATAGGAGACATCTGAAAAAGGCCGAAGAGCGAAATTCTCCTGCGATTGTCTCCAGAGGAAACATCAGTACTTTGATTTCAATTTCATCTGGACCCCCAAGAGACTCAGAAACTCCAAAACAGCAGGAACCTTGAGCCCAGCCCAAGGAATGACGTGGGAGCCTCTGAGACGGTAACCCAGCCTGTCTTAGTCAGGGTTTCTATTCCTGCACATACATCATGACCAAGAAGCAAGTTGGGGAGGAAAGGGTTTATTCGGCTTACACTTCCATATAGCTGTTCATCACCAAGGAAGTCAGGACTGGAACTCAAGCAGGTCAAGAAGCAGGAGCTGATGCAGAGGCCATGGAGGGATGTTCCTTACTGGCTTGCTTCCCCTGGCTTGCTCAGCCTGCTCTCTTATAGAACCCAAGACTGCCAGCCCAGAGATGATCCCACTCACAAGGGGCCTTTCCCCCTTGATCACTAATTGAGAAAATACCGCACAGCTGGATCTCATGGAGGCACTTCCCCAACTGAAGCTCATTTCTCTGTGATAACCCAGCTGTATCAAGTTGGCACAAAAACTAGCCAGTACAATTGACCCCTTGTCAACTTGACACACAAATACATCACTAGTAAGCCTCAACCCTTAGTTCTTACTCATCCCCAAGATCTTAAATAACTTAAAAGTCCCACAGTCTTTACATATTAAAAGTTCAATCCTTTTAAAATATCCAGTATCTTTTAAAATTCAAAGTCTTTTTTACAATTAAAAGTCTCTTAACTGTGGGATCCACTAAAATATTTTCTTCCTTCAAGAGGGGAAAAATATCAGGGCACAGTCACAATCAAAAGCAAAAATCAATCTCCAACCAGTCTGGGATCCAAGTCACGATTTTCTGAACTCCTCCAAGAGCTTGGGTCACTTCTCCAGCCATGCCCTTTGTAGCACACACCTTGTTCTCTAGGCTCCAGATGCCTGTACTCCACTGCTACTGCTGTTCTTGGTGGTCATCTCATGGTACTGGCATCTCCAAAACGTTGCTATCTTCCACTGTAACTAGGCTTCAACACTAGCCTCTCATAGGCTCTCTTCATGGTGCCAAGCCTCAACTCCTTTGCATGACTCCTTCAGTCCTGGGCCATCAATTGCAACCGAGGCTGCACCTTCACCAATGGCCTTCCATGGCCTCTCACAGTGCTTCCGTGGCCTCACCTGCTCTTACGTGACCCCTTCATGCCTTCAAAACCAGTACCGCCTAGGTAACTCTTACACATTACCAAGTCCAGTCACAGCACAAAATACAACCATGGCTATCTCTGGAACACAGCCTCTTTGTGCTTTGAGAAAACATTTCCCAGAAGATGTCACCTCAATGATGCTGGTCTCTTCTTAATCACAGCTAATTTCTTAGCTCCAACTAACCAGCATCAATAGTCCCAGTAATGACAAGTTTTTGCTTTAGTAGTTCTGGTATCTTGTTAATCACAGCTGATTCTTTAGCCCCAGCTAACCAGAACCACAGAATCTTCACAATCAAAGTAACAATGACCCTGAAAGAGTCTTTCATTTTCCCTCTGAAATTTCACAAGCCAGGCCTCCATCTTCTGCACTGTTATCAACATTATCTTCCAAGCTCTTACACAACATCCCATGGAGCTCTTAACACAGAATGGATCTTCTGGCCCAAAGTTCCAAAGTCCTTCCACAGTCCTCCCCAAAACATGGTCATGTTGTCACAGGAATACCCCACTCCTGGAACCAATTTTTCTTAGTCGGGGTTTCTATTCCTGCACAAACATCATGACCAAGAAGCAAGTTGGGGAGGAAAGGGTTTATTCGGCTTACACTTCCATATAGCTGTTCATCACCAAGGAAGTCAGGACTGGAACTCAAGCAGGTCAAGAAGCAGGAGCTATTGCAGAGGCCATGGAGGGATGTTCCTTACTGGCTTGCTTCCCCTGGCTTGCTCAGCCTGCTCTCTTATAGAACCCAAGACTGCCAGCCCAGAGATGATCCCACTCACAAGGGGCCTTTCCCCCTTGATCACTAATTGAGAAAATACCCCACAGCTGGATCTCATGGAGGCATTTCCTCAACTGAAGCTCCTTTCTCTGTGATAACCCAGCTGTGTCAAGTTGACACAAAAACTAGCCAGTACACAGGCCAAAATATGATTTTCATTATATAGACAGACTTTTCCTGCATTAGAAAAAATGAGAAACTTCATTTCAGATCCCAAGGGTAGGAATTGGGGGATAGAATAGTTACTTCTGAAAACCATAGCAGTACTTATATCGCAACTGTGACCACAGCAATAAACCCCTCCCTACTGTCAATTGTGATATTTATATATTTCCTCTCAAAAAAAGATTTTTAAAAGAGCTATACAACAAGAAAAATTAGCTATGACAGTATAAGAGAGATATAAGATAGAGTAAATAAGAGACCAGAAATGATTAGTTGTGAGCTTATGGTACCTAATGAAATGAGGATCAAGATAGATGGCCCATTGACGATGGAAGAGATGAACAGCTCAAATGCAAGTGCCTAAATGTCTAGTTTATATGTGCATTCATAGCGATCTAATGATACCTTGATAAATAAAAAAGGGGGAATAAGCTTAGCTGAAAGACACTGGGTTGGGGAAAAAAAATCGCTGAATTAGATCATCCTGTATACTTTAAAGATGTCTTAACACCAGAATGGAAGTCAGGGGATGTGTTAAGTTGGGAAAGAGATGATGAAAGACTATGAGCTCCATCAAAACTGATAAAGATGCAGTCTGAGTAGGAGAAGCTTCCACATGAAAGGCATGACTCAAGGAAGGAAGAGACATAGACAGTCATCAATGCAGACAGCTCAGAAAGCTGACCCCACCCTGCAGACAGAGTTAAGGCCTGACCCGTAGCATAGCTGTAACCCTTTTGTTCTATGCCTGCCGGTGATTTCATGCTGTTGTAATATGCCTGCCAGCTATTTCCTATAGTTGCTGTGATAATGATACAGAAAAATAGCTTGACTTAGAGCAGGGTCAAGCTGACCACACACCCTGTTAGGTTCTGTATGTTCTGAGGTCTGTTCATCTTAAATCCCACAACCATAAGCTTTACTCAGAATAAAAGTCAGGTAGAACTGTTCTGTCTAGCTAGCCAAAATAGCTTGAGTCAGAGCCGACCACCAGGCAGCACTCCCTTTTGGATAACACTTGAAATGTAAATGAAGAAACTCTCTAATAATAAAAAAAATAATAATAATAATAATACCAAAAAAAAAACCTGGCCCTGAAAAAACATTCGGGGTCCAATCTTGGTTCCCAAGTGTATACTGTGACCCTGATCTATCAGTCTTGGGGTGTTCTATTCTATTCTTGCTTAACTCAGAGTCTGAGTGGTTTGTGTGGTGATTCCTAAATCCCAACAGAGACAGTTCAGCAAACCCTCTGAAGAAGGACAAATCATTGATTAAGCAGGCAGACTGAGAAATGTTGATGCTGAAATGGACGGTTGCTGAAGACAGACCATCAGGGCTGCCGTTAGGAAGCGTCATCCCCTCAACAGATCTTCCTAAGGACATTCAGACTTACATTTTGAGGACTGATAATTATTTCAGATTGAATAGTTAAACTGTGTACAATTTTTAGCTTAAACAGAAAGGAGGAAGATGAAGCAGGATTTTAATCCAGCAACAAGGCTTCTTTCTCTAGCTGGAACATAGACACACCCTTAGTACATACCTTTAATCCCAAACAACAAAAGTAAAGTTAGCTGGTAAAAGAAAGCACTCGTGCTTGAAAGTGATGTCTAATTGAGGGGCAGACAAAGTGACAAATCAGAGAAAGATTTGGCAGACTGAGTCAGAGATAGGACATGCCCAACTCTTACAAGAAGAGACAGGAAGGAAAGGTGACTTTAAAAAACAGGGGAGGGGGGCAGTTTTACCAGGAGAGTTTTACAGAGACAGGCTGAAGAGATATGAGTGAAAACAGAATGAGCCAGAGAATCAGAAGGAGCCTAAAGATTAGAACAGACTGCTTGAGTTAATTTGAGGCAAGCAGAGCAATTCAGTCAGAGGCTGAGAGAGAAGTCAGACTGAATCAGTCTGAGTCAGGATAGCTGAGCTGAACCAACCAACCAGACCTCAGAAAGAATTAGAAGGGGTGAACTTATCAGTAAGTCTTAGAGGCTAAAAAAAAGTTCTAAGCCTGAATAAGATAAAGAAGCTAGGAACTTCCAGGACTAGGTCTAGGTTAGCAGACTGAGGCAGTAAGCCTGGGAGATGACAATTACTTCAAGCAAATAAAAGTTACTGTAACAGGGCAAAGTTTCACCCCTACCCCTTCTATTTGACTTAGGAAGTTTGCTTAACCTTCTCAACCTTTGTTTCTTTACCTCTAAAAAGCAGACACGTGTTCTCACCTCCATCTCCACACTAGGGACAAACAGTAAGCCCCAGGAAGAGTCATGTTAGAGCCAGGAGTGGAAGTGTGTCCATCCATGCAGAGCCAGCCTGTGTTACATTGTGAATTCTGGGCCAGCTGCTACCTGTGTAGCAAAACCCTGCCCCAGAGAGAAAAATCCCCGCCCCAGAGAGAAAAATCCCCGCAACTCTCAGGCTGCAGACAGCAGGATCATTCTGAATTCAAAGCCAACTTAGTGAGTTCCAGGCCAACCTGTGCTACAAAGTGAACAAAAGAGTCACGTTAACTTCTGGTGTTTGCTGAGTGCTGCCCACATGATAAGGTCAGAGTTAACGGCTTTGCAACTCATCAGGCAAACCAATCAAAAGGCAGTACTGTCTCTGTTTTACAGGTCCCAAAAACTGATACACGATCACTGGGTGGTCAATGATTATACAGTAAGTCAAGAGTGAATTCAAGCCAAGTTGTCTGCTGATAAGTTCCCCCTCTTATCTCCTAGGGACCTTATTTGCCTTGTCATCCTGTGTCCCAGGTCACTGATGAGGCTGACACATGGATGCCAAAAATAACTTAGATGAATGAATCAAAACCTTCTTAGGCAGGGATGTAGTTCAATACTTGTTTAGTATGCTCAAGACTCGAGAATAGGGCCAGCCGGATTGCTCATTGGGCCAGCCGGATTGCTCATTGGGGCAGCCGGATTGCTCATTGGGCCAGCCGGATGGTTCATTGGGTAAAGGTGCTTGCCCCCAAATTAGATAAACTGACTTTGATTCAAAAAGAGAACTGGCTCTCAAAAGTTGTCCTCTTGTCTCCACACCAGTATAGTAGTATGCACTCCCCTTCCCTCTCCCCTCAAATAAATATATAAATGGGAAAAGAAGTTTGAGCCAGGTGTCATGGTGCATGCCTTTAATTCCAGCATTCTGGAGGCAGAGGCAGGTGGATCTCTGTGAGTTCCAAGCCAGCCTGGTTAACAGAGCAAGTGCCAGAATAGCTAGAGGCTATATCTCAGAGACTCTATCTCAAAAATCCAAAATTAGCTTCCTAGTCAGAAAGAGGGTGGGGTTGTGGGGGATACAATGTCACTCACCTTTGGTAAACTTCTTTGTCACTTCTTTTGGTAAACTGTTCAGGGATTACTTATTTCTTGTGTCCTCTTGGATGTAGCTAACCTGATCAGACTGAAGCTGTCCTTCTAGTGCCTTCTGTAGAAATTCCTTACATTTGTTTTTATTACAAAAAGTTTTTCTTTCTCCTTCAATTAAGATTGATGCTTTTGCTGGGCATGGTAGCCTGAGCTGGCATCATGTCATCTTTCAGAACTTGTAGACTGTCTGCCCAGGCCCTTCTGGCTTCCAAAATCTCTATTGAAAGTCCACTGAGAAGCTCTTCTAATGACCCTGTCTTTATAGATGATATCTTTGTTCTGTGCGTTTATATGCCAAAGAGAGTTTCTTTTCTGGTCCTATCTGTTTGGTGTTCTAAATACCTCGTGCACTTTGATAGGAATCTCTTTCTTTAGATTTGAAACTTTTTATTCTATGATTTTGTTAAAGATATTTTCAATGCCTTTCACTTGAGTTTCTTCTTCTTCCTCTATATCAATTATTCATAGATTTGGTCTCTTGATATTGTCCCAGATTCCCTGAATGCCTAGATTTTTAAATTTATATTTAACATACTCTTTGGATGATTGACCCGTTTCTTCTACTCTGTCTTCAAGACCTGATATTTTCTCTTCCATTTCATTCCATCTGTTGGCGAGGATTTCTTCTGAGCGTGTTGTGCTACTTCCTGGTTTTTTCTTTTTCTTTTTAAAAATAATTTTTATTGGCTGTTTTATTTATTTACATTTCAAATGTTATCCCGCTTCCCGGTTTCCCCTCTGCAAACCCCTATCCCATCATCCCTCTTGTTTGTGTTTTCATGGTCTTCATTCAGACATTTTTTTCATAGCTACTTTAAGGTCATTGAACATATTCATAATTCCTATTTCGAAGTCCTTGTCTTGTGCTTCAGCTAAGCTGATCTCTCAGGGAGTGTTATATTAGGAAGCATATTGCTTTTGTTGTTTACGTTTGTGGTTTTGACATAGGATCCCAGTGTGGATTTTGACTTTGTTGAATATGTCTTTGGGTCTTTGTCTTTACCCCAATCTGTCAAGTTGTGCACCAGATGAATGATGTTTGGCTTTTAGTCTTGGGGACATTCTGGGTTTCAGGGTTCAAATTTCAACTGGTCCCCAAATCAGCATAGTTGGAAGGATGGCTGAAGTTCTGGTGACAATTCTGGGTTCATACTTTAAGCAGTTCCATATTACAGAGTGGGTGGGCTCAGTGACAGATGATTGGGTCGGGGAAGGGGACTGACTCTGCAGGTCTCACGTAGAGTTTGGGGTCCAATGCCATGTGGTACTGGACCCAAACCCAGTGGTTAAGTGTAACTCCAGGCTCAGAACACTACCTTCCACCCCCCTTTTTATTTAAAGACAGGGCCTCACTATGCAGACCTGACTGGCCTGTAATTTACTATGTAGAGGGGACTGGCGTTGAACTCACAGATATCTACATGCCTCTGCCACCTGAGTTCTGGGATTTCAGGTCTGCCCCTCCATGCCAGCTTTCATACTCTCATTATTCCTGTTCACTTAATTTCTATGGCATTCCTCTGTCCATATAAAGTGAACTGGTCCTGGTCCAGGATCAAGTGTATCTGGTGCCCTCCACTCTTTCCCCTCTTCCATGTCTCATCTCTGATTATGTACCTCAGCTCAAGGCTCTCACATCACCAACATTCCAACTTCCCTAGCCCTTTCCCTTTCCCTTGCAGAAAGAATTGTGTTTATTATCTCTTACCAAACTAGCCATTCAGTCATTTAATCTATCACTACGTTTATTGAAGGCCTTCTTGGTCCAGCCCTGGGAATACAGCCAGACATTGCATTCTGGCAGGGCTGACTGACAATTAATATGTAATTATTATAAAAATCAAGTATATAGTCAAGGCATGAGAAATTCGCTTGGATAATGAACTAGTAAGAGATTAAGGGTGTTAGCAAGACTCAATCTCAAAAGCAAAACAAATAAACAAACAAACAGGTGTATGGTATTGTATACCTGCAATCCTAGCACTGGAAGGCAGAGGCAGGTGACTCCCTGTACATTTAAGGT
The DNA here is from genome assembly GCA_902729485.2 of Mus minutoides. Taxonomy (NCBI): domain Eukaryota; kingdom Metazoa; phylum Chordata; class Mammalia; order Rodentia; family Muridae; genus Mus; species Mus minutoides. The sequence goes on along the minus strand of LR750451.1, from coordinate 309,541 downwards.
CAGCCTGGTCTATATATCAAACTTCAAGGCCAGAGAGGGCTACATAGTAAAACCTTCTTTCAGAAATAAAACAAACAAACAAGTCAGGCTGTGGTGGCATATCCTTTAATCCCAGTACTCATGAGGCAAAGACAGGTGAATCTCTGAGTTTGGGGCTAGCCTGGTGTACAGTGTGAGTTCTAGGCTAGGCAAAGCTACAGGATGTGTGGTCTCACACATCTGCAGTCCTAGCACTCAAAAGGTAGAAGCAAGAAAATCAGGAGTTCAAAGTCATCCTCCAATATGTAGTGAGTTTGAGGCCAGGATGTGTTAGTGAGAACTCTTCTCAAAACAAATAAATAAAAAGCAAATCAAAATGTAGTATCCATTTGAAGACAAAAGTCCAAAACTGGTGTTTTACATTTACAACCCATTCTAACACCCAGAGTCCCCTTTCACCTCCCATGAGAGACCCCTGGTTGACTTTTCAATAGCACACACCTAAATGGGACAGGGAAAGGTAGGCTCCAGTCCTCTGCTTGGGCTGAATAAAACCTCTAATACCAACTTGCTACAGTGGCAGCAGAGAGGCCCAGAAAGTCAAGCTCTGGAACCACCTCTGGGCGTTTGGGAGAAGTAGGAAAAGAGGCTCCTGACTCTTGACTCTGAGCCAAAAGAGCTGCTAGTGGAAGTGGAAATTTTTCATGGCAAAGGAAGAGGAAAAGTCAGATCACATTTCCCACTGGCAGAGCCTATTTGTTCAGGAAGCTCTTGGGGCCCTAGCTGTTCATAAAAGGAGGATATTCACAGAATTATGCCTTGATTATGCCTCTGTAAGTACCCCAGACACACACACACACACACACACATTCCTGTTTTTCTTGTCTTCACAGTACAGAACCTCCAGTTAGTTGGGCAAGCCTCCCACCCCCCAGCCACACACCCCAGGGCTTCTTTTCTTCAACTCTTTGCCTTTAGGTTTTAAGGCATCTCTCTGAAAATTGCAAATCCCCTGGGGGAATGCCAATGACGACCGACATGAAATGAAGTGAAGAAACATCAGCTCAGCAAGGAAAGTTATTCCCTCCTAGAAGAATTGGATGCTCCTCTTCCACCTCATAAAACCTTCCAGCTTCCAGGAAAGAGAATCTGGGGACCCTCAGAGGCTGTCCCACCATCCCCTAGCCAAGACGCTTAGGTAGGAATCCATGTACAATGGACCCAAAGAGGCCGAATGTATAATCACAGAATCATATTCTTAAAAGGGTGTAAACGCCACATATCCCAGCTCCATAGGAGTTGCTGGTAAAATCCTTGACCAGTGACTTATAACATCCCTCAGAGGGATGTGTTTCCCCTAGTTACAGATGAAGACATGAGCATATTAGCTTGCCTGAAGTCACCGTGGAGGCAAGGCTCCATGCTTTTTGTCCCAGCTCCAGGCTCTCTGAATAGCATCCCTGAAACATGAGCAGTCTCTTCTTGGACGCTTGCAGCAATGAGGACCTATAGCTTTTAGAGGTGGCCTATTGGCAGCTATGAGAATAAAATTTAATTAAATGATGGTTGCTTTCTGTCGTTGGTTTCATTGACAACTTTAAACAACAAGTCTCTAGGTCTCCTTTACTGTGCTTGTGCAAAAGCCCAACTCAATTGCTTTGGTCAGAAATTTAAACAGTAACCATTCAGATGTAAACTCCATGAGAGGAGAGAGAGAAAAAGAGGGAGAGAGAGAGAGAGAGAGAGAGAGAGAACGAACTCTGGCATAAAGCATGCACTTGAAGCATTTGCTGATGTGTAATTAGATCTTGTAGATGAAGGCTTGGTAGAGAAGGGAGCAGGGCTCTGCCCTCCCCACTCAGGATGCTTTCAAAGTTGACCGATGCAATCTTGCTCAGTGATAGATTTCTTGACGATGAAAGCTCACGGCTGTATCAGCAAGCTTCGGGTTTTGAGAGACTGCCGCAGTACAGTGGAAGAATGACAGAGATGACGATTACAGACGTCAATCTCAGGCCTCAACGTGCTCAAGCACTTAGGTGCTAAACAAGCAACAAAACAAAACAAAACAAAACCATGTATATGTGCATTCTTGCACATGGCACAACACATGCACAAGAAAATGGGGGAGGGGAAACATCGTGGTCCATAGACAGGCAGGTCCTCCTGGTCCTGGTGGCGAAAAGGGGACTGTTTCCATCTTAATACTGTAGAGGCAGTACGTACAGTAGAATGAACATCTTCTTTGGCCAGGATGTACCAGGGCAAGAATCTCAGCTCTGCCACTCCACTACATTCTGGCTGTGTAGACTTGCATCAGGCACCTCTCTCCCCACTTCCATNGAGCAGCCACAGAGGAATTCCAGGGACCTCACTGGCCAGCCAATCACTGAGCTCTGGCTTCAGTGGGCAAGCATGTTAAAAATAAGGTGGAGTGCACTCAAGGAAGGTACCAAACATCAACCTCTGGTCTTCACACACATGCACCTGTGAACACACACACACACACACACACACACACACACACACACACACACACACATTCGTGGTTATAAGATGCCTATAACATGAAAAAAAATCTTAATACATTATTAATTTAGTCCAACAAAATTAATTACTCCTGGGGCCAGCAAGATGACTCAATGGATAAAGTGATTACCAAGAAATTCCAACTACCCAAATTCAATCCTCAGAACCAAGGGTGAAAAGAGAGAACCAACTCCACGGTTTCCCTCTGACTTCCACGTACAAACTGTGACACGTGCACCCACACACTCGCATCCCGCATGCATAGAATAATAATAGTTAAAAACGAATGCACGGCTTCCATCATAAGTTTGTATACATGCAGCCTAAAGCATTCAAAAGTACATGCAGCACACAATTGAACCCCTCTGCAAGAGCAACAAGTGCTCTTAACCACTGAGCCAGCTCCTCCCACTCCCTAATTTTTAACAGGTATTTGCAATAAAATGTAATTCTCAATAATGCACTTTAGTAAACTAGGCACTTTTCTTCACTGTGGAGAAAAGTAGCTGAAGGATGCCTATAGAAGAGCACTCATGGTATATCTCTATGGTATAGTGCTAGGGGCAGAGCACACAATACAGTCTTCTGCTCTGCAACCTAACGCCACAGTCTCCAGTAAGGTAGTTATCAACTTGATGGCTCCAGGTCAGGCTTCCTCTGGGTTTCAGAAAGATACAACCAACACAACAAAGCAGCAGCGATCAGAGATGCCACCCACCCACTCACTCAGTGAACACTGCAAAGCATGTCACACACTGCAGGGACTGTGATAAGACCCTGCCAGCACAGCCAAGGGAGACACGGTGGCTGCCTGAGAGCTGTTCATAGCCCCAGAGGGAAAGGTGAGAATGTAAATATTGACAGGACAAAGGGACCAAGGTACAGAGAGTATGTACAAACAGTAGTAGAAGGCTGGTGTGATGGCCCAGCAGGTAAAGCCCTTGTTGCAAAAGCCTACAGATCTGAATCTGATTCCTGAAAACCAGGTAAAAGGGGAAAGGAGAGAACTAATAATACAAGGTTGTTCTCCAGTTTCTGCACATGCACCTGTCCCCCGCATCAAGCTCCCATCAATAAATAGACAGACAGACTGACTGACAGGCAGGAAGACAGATGATTGATAGATAAGTGGGTGATAGATAAATAAATGATAGATAGATAGATAGATAGATAGATGACTGATAAATGGGTGATAGATAAATAGATGATAGATAGGTAGATAAGTGAAAGATAATAGATACAAAAGTTGGAAGAATTTAACAAAGAAATTAACCACTTGATTTTAAAATCTTATATTTGAGCAATAGATAAGAAATTAGCTTTAAAAGCAATGAGATAGCGCCAGAGAAATGGCATAGTAGTTAAGAGGGTTCATGGACCTTTTAGGTTTACTTATTCTTATTTTCTTTTTTTCTTTTCTTTTTTTTTTTTTTTTTTTGAGACAGGGTGTTTGTTTGTTTGTTTGTTTGTTGTTTTTGAGGGTTTTTTTTTTTTTTTGAGACAGGGTTTCTCTGTATAGCCCTGGCTGTTCTGGAGCTCACTTTGTAGACCAGGCTGGCCTCGAACTCAGAAATCCGCCTGCCTCTGCCTCCCTAGTGCTGGGATTAAAGGCGTGTGCTTGAGACAGGTTTTAATGCTATATCCCTGACTAGCTTGGAACTGGTTTTGTAGATCAGGCTGGCATGAAATTCACAGAGCTTCTCTAGCCTCTGTCTCTAGAGCGCTGGGATTAAAGGGGTATGCCTCTATGCCCAGCATTAGAGTGCTAACTGACTGTAGAAAATCCAAGTTTGAGTTCCAGCACTCACATCAGGGTGTTCACAATCGCCTGTAACCCTAGCACCAAGAGAACAGTGCCGTCTTCTGGCCTCTGAAGGGTACTCAACCGTGCTTGCGTGCACAGGTGCACATGCACCCCCCCCCCCCACACACACACACAGATACCATTTAAAAATAATAAAATAACTGTTTTAAAGCAATGAGCTGAGGGATGGGGACAGCTTGGCTATAGAGGGGCAGCTGGACCCGCCTCCAAACAAACAGCAAACTGAGGCTCATTTTTGCTTACTTGGAGTGTGTGTGTGTGTGTGTGTGTGTGTGAGAGAGAGAGAGAGAGAGAGAGAGAGTGAGAGAGAGAGAGAGAGAGAGAGAGAGAATTCCAATTAAGCTTTAGCAAGTAACTTAAGCTCTGTTTCTTCAGCTTTACAATGAGAATAGCCATAATGTCAACTCATAGGATAAAGTAATGTGCTGGTTCGGCTATAGTTTGTCCTCATCAAAATCTACGTTGAAATTGTAATGTGTCAGGAAGTAGGACCTGTGTGGTGATCATGTCCTCAAGAGGGATTGATGCCTCTCGCAAGAGAATGGTTTTGTTCTAAATAAGAGACATAGTGAGACTGGGTTGTCACAATGCCAGGTTGGCCCTGTGGGCATCCCTTCCAAACCTGTGTATTTGTCCTTCTACCTACAGCCATGAGAGAGAGCTGTACCAGGCCTGCAGCAGCGCCGTGCCCTCGGCTTGGATTTGCCAGCCTCAGTACTGTGAGACAACAGATTCCTCTTGTCTTAATTGCAATTATAGATATTTTGTTACAACAAAAGAAAACAGAGATAAGAGGTTTGGTGCCTGTAATTTGCAATAAGGGTTGATAAGGTGGCTGGTGGGTAAAGGTGTTTACTGCCAAGCCCGACAGACTGGCTTGGATCCCCAGGACCCATTTGATGAAAGAAGAGGAAAGGAGAGAACCAACCAAGTTATCCTCTGGTCTCTACATGTGTGTCACGGCACATGCACTGTAGGGTGTATCTCTTGGCCTTCCCCTTCCCCCATAAGCACCCACAAAATAAATAAATGTAAAAATTTTAGAAGATTTAGTATTTTATTTGACTTGTCAATGTTTCTCCTGAATGTATGTATGTGCACTCTGTACCCACCAAGTTCAGAAGAGGATGTTGTGTCCTCGGGAGCTGGAGATATGGTGGTGATATGGCCATGATGTGGGTGCTGACTACTGAATCAGGATCCTCTGCAAGAGCAACAAGCGGTCTTCACCACTGACTCGTCTATCCAGACCCCAGAAATGTTGTTAAAACATTTTAATTAATACCTAATTCTCAATAAGCACTATAATATAAATATATCCCGAATTCTCTACTTTAAACCTTCAGAGAAAGAAACTAAAAAATGCCCTAAGAATCCAAAAGAGCCTTCAGGGACTCTTATACGATCAGCTGATGCTGCCCACTGACCTCCTTTCAATGCACTCATCTACCTACCCTGGCGGGGGGGGGGGGGGCAGAGTTAACTTGAGAGTTACTGCAAAGGTCTCCTGTCCTCTCACAGACCCACCCCCACCCCACTCGTCTTTAACCTGCCAGTGTTCCTGGTTCAGCAGCATCTTTACCATCTCCTCCCTGCAGAACCATACACATGCTTCACACTCAAGTGACTTCTTTGTGTTTACTTAGGGAATTCCTAGTTTATACAGAGCTATTTATAAGATGCAGGTTTTTAAATACGTCTTTGGTGTTCCTTATAAGGAACTCAATGAGTCATAAAGCAGTAGGCTGAGGGGGAAAAAATAGCTAATTATAAATGAAAGGAACCGGTTCATTCCTAAAACAAGCTTTTCTTTTTCCTTCCATCTCCCTTTTTATTTTGATTTTTGTTTGTTTGTTTTAAGACAGGGCCTGTCTCTGTAGGCCTGGCTGGCTATCCCTGGAACTGAATATGAAGACCAGGCTGGTCTAGCCTCAAATTCACAGAAATCCACTGTTGTCTGCCTTAGAATACAGGATTAAAGGTAAGTGCTATCATTCCCACCGAAACATTTTATTTTTGATGTTTCTTTGTGTTTATTGTTTACATTTATTTTATTTTTTAATTATGTATGTGTCTACGTATATGTGTGAGTGTGGGATGTGTGTGTGTGTGTGTGTGTGTGTGTGTGTGTGTAGGTGTCTGCAGAAGCTAGAGATGTTGGATTCTGCTAGGCTTGACTTATAAGTGGCTGTGTATTGTTTGATGTGGCTACTGGAAACAGAACTTAGGACCTTTGCAAGAGCAATACAAGTTCTTAGCCACTGATCCATCTCTCCAACTACCTAACTCCTCATTTTATCTTTATGCTTTTAGTTGTTGTTCTTGTTCTTGTTTTATTTGGTTGGTTGGTTGGTTGGTTGGTTGGTTGGTTTTGAGACAGGTCTCATTGTGTAGCTCTGGCTGCCATTACATAGCCTTGGCTGATCCAGAAATGACTGTGTAGAACAGACTGGCCCCCAACTCACAGAGATCTGCTCACCTTTGCCTTTCTTTCAGTTCTGGGATTAAAGGTAGGTACCATCATCCCTGTATATATTTATGTTCCTTAAAATGGCATTCCTTGGAGATTATATAGATGGTCTCTATTGAACCTTAAATAGACAAATAACATGGACCCAACATTCCCTGGTAGCTGAAGAAGAAGCTACTCTTCAGAGCCTGATAGAGCAAGCATATGGGAGACGGGGGCAGGGATCGAGAGTTCCCTATCAGCCCAAGCCATTTAAAGACTGTCTCAAAAGACTAAAAACTACAACAGAAAATGAGAAGGTACTGGGGAGAGACTTGTCATACAAATACAAGGATCAGTGTTCTGTCTCCAGCACCCATATAGAAAGCTGGATGTAATAGCTCATTTGTAATCCCAGAGCTGAGAGGTAGTTGCAGGCCACCTAAACTAACGAATCAGAAAGCCCCCAGGTCCCAGAGTGGGAAGCCGGCTTGGTAGATAAACAAACAAACAAACAATGAATGAATGAATGATAATGTGTTTGGCTCCTAAGGACCCACACTTGAAGTTGACCTCTGGCCTCTGCACATGTGCACAAATGCACACTCCAACACACACACAGACACATATACAAAACAAAAACAAAAAGAGCTGTGTATGTCTCCAGGTCTTCTTCTTCTTCTTCTTCTTCTTCTTCTTCTTCTTCTTCTTCTTCTTCTTCTTCTTCTTCTTCTCTCTCTCTCTCTCTCTCTCTCTCTCTCTCTCTCTCTCTCTCTCTCTCTCCATCCCTGGTGCCTGAGGAGTTCAGAAGAGTGTTGGTTCTCCTGGAACTGGAGTTCCAGATGGTTGGGAAGTGCTGTGGAGGTGACTGAATGAGGGTCCTATGTAATGCAGGACAATTGATAATCTTAACCAGTGAGCCAACTCTCCAGACCCAGTTGTCATTTTTTATGGCATCAGAAAAAAAAGCTGTTAAGATGTAAATGAAGCCCTTTCTTCTCTCTAGATACTCCTGTGCTAATAAAAAGTAATACAAAAATGTTGCTTGGTGGTAATGGTACACACCTTTAATCCCAGCACTCACTTAGGCAGAAGCAGACTGATCCCTCTGAGTTCAAGGCCATCCTTGTCTATGGAGTGAGTTCCAGGACAGCCAAGGCTGTATACACAGAGAAATCCTGCCTCAAAAAACCTAAATAAATAAACAAATAAAGAAATAAGCTTCCTGTCTCCCTTACCCCCTTTACTTTTTACTGCAGAATTCTCCTTATGGACATATGATGCTTTAGACCAGCGGTTTTCAACCTGTGGGTCATGACCCTTTGCAGGGTGTGTCAACCTTTTCACAGGGGTTGCCTATAACCACAAAAACCACAGATATTTACATTTTGTTTCTGTTTTTTTTTAAAGATGTATTTATTTTATGTATGTGAGTATACTGTCACCATTCTCAGACACACCAGAAGAGAGCATTGGATCCCATTATAGATGGTTGTGAGCCACCATGTGGTTGCTGGGAATTGAACTCAGGACCTCTGGAAGAGCAGTCAGTGCTCTTAACTGCTGAGTCATCTCTCCAGCCCTGATATTTACATTTTGATTCACAACAGTAGCAGAATTATAGTTATAAAAATAATTTTACGGTTGAGGGTTACCACAGCATGAGGATCTATATTAAAGTGTTGGAACATTAGGGAAGTTGAGAACCACTGGTCTAGACAGAGCTGGCCTCTCTAATTTAGCCATAGGTCTTCTGGAGTATGATATTCTGGCATGGGCTATTTTTCGAATTTCTGATCCTGGTTCTTGGGTCTGCCTGAGGACCAAGTGAAATACAGTAGGCATACCTAAGTCTAGGTATAGCTGAAGAGGCAGGGAGACAAATGTAGATGTTCAAGGAATATGAGCTTCCTTCCCAGACTTTATCCATATGGACTTCTGGAGTGCATCCATCCACCCATCCATACATCCATTCCACTGGTCTTCTCATTCAACTAATCTATCCATTTATGCATTTATCCATCCTTCTCATCCTTCTCATCCTTCTCATCCTTCTCATCCTTCTGATCTGCTCATTCAACTCATCTATCCATCATCCATCCTTCTATCCATTTCTCTATCTACTCATTTTTCTATCATTCCACCCACCAATCCTTGAATTTGTCAATACTCGGTGAGCACACACCATGGCAGTACACCTTCCTCACTGATGGAGAGAAAAAGCCCTCCTTGTACACCCTTCCCCACCCACAGTATCCAGTTTTATTAAAGAACTGACTAGGTTTAGAGAATTACATCATGTAGCTAAGGGCTATTTCTTGAGTAGTCAGAAATAGTTCATGTTGCCAGGAGCATGCAGGAAGACTATCCCATTCATCCAATGAAGCAAAGAAGGCTAACCAGACACAGTGTCCATGCTTATGCTACTCCTTCAAGTCTGTTTATACATCCTTTCACCAGGAAGCCTGGGGTCCCAATACTGGGATTCCTATGCTGTGTTCTCTCCCACAGAAGTGATCATGCAAAAGAGCTAGGAAAACATTCCTTTCAGGCGCAATATGTGCAAAAGTCTCAAGGGAAAAAAAACCAAAAAAAAAAAAAACAAAAAAAAAACATATCCTGAACCCAGGCATGGTGACAGACACCTATAATCCCAGTACTTGGGAAGTAAAGGCAGGAGGATCAGGAGTCTTAGGTTATAGTGAATTCTAGGCCAGTTTGGGATACATGAGACTGTATCCCAAATAGGGGATATCCCAAAGAGGGACAGTCAGAGACAGACAGAGACAGACCAAGAGACAGAAAGAGATAGAGACAGAGAGACAGAGAAACCGAATTAGAGGCAGGAGAGATGGGTTAGCAGTTAAGAGCACTGGGTCCTCTAAAGACTAGGGCTTGATTCCCAGCACCCACATGGCAGTTAGCACTCTGTAAGTCCCAGAAAACCAGATGCCCTCTACTAGTCTTCATGAGCACTGCACGAGTGTGGTATACAGACATGTATGCAGGCAAAGTGCCCATGCCTATAAAATACTTTTAGCTAAAAAATATTTTAAATTAATAACAAATAAAGCTTGGGGGCTAAGGAGATGGCGTGCACCACCATCACCCAGACCCAGGGCCACATTTTTATCGTTTACTCAACCATGCAGTTTCTCTGACTCTTGCTCTGACATTAAGTCTCTCTAAAAGATGTGCCCTCAGCAAGAGCAATATCGCCCCCAAGGGGGCAGAAACTAGCTCTTGGAAGTTGAACAAAAACCATTTATAAATTATTTTTATGAAAACAGAGGTTAAAGAGCTCCATCCCCTACAACTGAGACTCAGTAGATCCACCGGCAACTAGAGCTTGATTCTTCTAGGAAACTCTGGAAACATTGTAGCTATCCCACAGAAGAGGGAAGAGCTGGGGGATTTAGCCACCAACACCCGTCAGAGGATAGTAGAAAGCCACTCTCCAGGGGACACTCAGTCCAGCCTGCAGCACTAAAAGCACTGTGGCCTCTAGCATCCAGAGAGTGCCCCGAGGCCAAAAGACCAGGATGAGCAGCCCACACCACCACAGGGAGACAGGTGAGCAGAGAAGTAGGAAAAACACTCAGGCCTTTCCCTTCCCACCTTTCCCACACCCTAAAGAGCACGAGGCCCAGCCAGAGCCAGCACTGCCCCAGTGGCTTATGTAGCTGTGGCTCACAGCTGAGGCTAGCAAGAAGCCCTCAGCTCTCCATCACCCCTGAAGCAGGGACCAAAGGCCAGGAACTGACTTCCGGCAAGGCTGTAGCCAAGCCACTTGTACCCTGATGCTCAGGTGCAATATCTATGATGTGGTCCAATTGAGATAAAAGATGACAAAGTGTATGACAGACGGCTGTAGAGTGCTGTGAAAATAGAAGATAGCATCCTTGTGCTGTCTACATTCCCCGAGCTCCTGACATGCTTTCGTCGGGCCATACAGCTGAGCTTGGGTGCAGTCCCATCTTTAGCCTTGTGTGTTCTGTTGTCACCATGCCTATGCAATCCTTTGCCCTGACTCTGCTGGGTCTCTTGCAGCTACCAACTAGTCCTCCTCAGGACTCTGCTCCAGGGGTTCTCAGATATTCTCTCTTGATCTCTCCCATATGCAGTCAATAGAGCATCCTACCCCTGTGTGCCCACAATGCCCCAGAGTTTGCTGCTAGTTGCGTTTTCTCACATTAGTTTAAAAAATAATTGTGTGTGTGTGTGTGTGTCTATGTGTGTGTACCTATGGGTCTGTGTGTCTCTGTCTTTCTCTGTGTGTCTGTCTCTGTGTGTCTGTGTGTCTGTGTGTCTGTCTCTCTCTCTCTCTCTCTCTCTCTCTCTCTGTGTGTGTGTGTGTGTGTGTGTGTGTGTGTGTGTGTGTGTGTGTGTAGAGGCCAGAGGGAAATATTTTCAGGAGTCAGTTCTGATCTTACTTCTTAGTGAAGCACGGCTTCCCTTGGTTTTTGCTGCATGGCATTTTGCAGGAGACCTGGCTTGCCAACTTCTGGTGAAGTCTTCTGTCTCTGCCACAGCATCTGGCCTCTTATATGGGTTCTGTAGATCTGATTCAAGTAACTAGACATGCATGACAGGGGAGCTGGTTCAGTAGGGACCTGGTTTATGTGTTCCTATGCACAGCATGCTCATAACACTCAATGAAAACTTGGGTGAATGATGGACATAATGAATAAGAAGGTGTACCCTCAAAGTACAAGCCACTGGAGAACAGACAATGAGAGGATGCTAGGCTTGGAGGGGACCACATTATCCTTCTCATTACCTTTGGAGAACCTTGTAGCAATGGTATTAAAAGATGGTTCTTAACTTGAATATAACCTAATTTAGAGCATTTATTCACAAGACTAGGAATACATGCCTCAAAGTTGGTGGCAGATCTAAACCATTGATATCTACAATTTCAATGCCTACCAATATCCAAATGCTGGTGGGGAAGTCACTGCCATGTACTTGGGCTCCACTCCAGCTAAAGCTGCATCTCTACTGGCTGAGTGGCTCTGCCCTGGCCGCCCAGAAACCACTGGTAGACCTGGAGTTTTCACTCTTTGCCTGGATTAACCAGGTGTGTCCATGCAGTCTTGCCGTTCCCTGGATGGCACATTAATCACAGAATGTGGCAATAAGAAGGGGCCTTAGAACTCCCAGAATGTAGGCCTTAAGACTTGAGGTTTATGATAGTTCCTTAAGCAACAGTCTTTTCCCCCCAATCTATCAAATAGGAATATCAACATTTCACAAGGTTATTCTACATATACAATAAAGCTAAGCATTCTCTCGTTAGAGAATAAACCTGTCTCCTGGGCATAAGAAGGCTGGACAGCTTTTTGTCTTTATTGAATGGATCATCAAATTATGACCTAGAGAAGGTAAACAAGCCCCTAATCAATATCAAATCACTGATCTGAAAAACATATTTGTGTGTGTATGTGTGTGCGCACATGCACACACACACAGCATGCATATGGAGACAGGACACATGCATATGCACACAGGACAACTTTCAAGAATCAGGTCTCCCCTTCCACCATGTAGATTCCTGGGTATGGAACTCAGGTCATCAGGCTTGGTGGCAAGTCACTCTACCTACCCACTGAGCAACCTTGACTGCCCCATACCCACAGTTTAAACTTTTATGTCTTCATTTTAAGTTGAAGATTGTTTCTTTTGCCCAAATAATGAGTTTATAAAAATTTTTCCCTAACTCACTAAGAAAGTTGTTCTTCTTAGACAATAGACTCTTCAGATGACACCGTATGAAAAGCCTCAAATACAGTCAAGCACAGTGGTAAACACCTGATCCCAGCACAGGTAGACAGAGGCATGAGGAATGCCATGAGTTTGAGGCCAGCCTGGACTACATAGTGTTTCAGGCCTGCCTGGGCTACAATTTAAAAACCAAAGTTAGAAAGCAGGGTTGTAGAGAAATTATAATTATAATATTTTATAATATATAATATTATATATATAATAATAAATATATAAAGTATCAGACACACATATGCATATATAGTTTCTTGCAGTTCTGGAACTCACTATGTAGACCAGGCTGGCCCCTGACTCACAGAGACAAGCCCGCCTCTACCTACCAAGTATTGGGATTAAAGGCTTGTGCCACCACAACATGGCTAATATATATTTTCAGAATCTTTAAATACATTTCCTCAACTGCTAGGTCACCAAACTGGGGGTAGGGTTTCAATATGTATTGGAGGAAGAAGAGATAATCCAGCCCATAACTGTTTGCATCCATTAAATGTTAAATCTAGGGATTTTTATTTCCTCTGTGTGGAGGGAGCACAGGCAAGTATGTGCCACAACCTGTATGGCAGCTCAGTGGGCAGGCGTCCACTCTGTTCCCACCAGGTTGAGGCAGGGCCTCCCTTGGTTCTGCACTGCATCATCTAGGCTGGCTAGCCGCAGAGAGCCTCTAACCCATCCTCCTGGGTCTGACTCCCGTCTGACTGTAGGAGTGCTGTGACCACGGATGAGAGCCACAGCATTCAAGGTCTGTATGTGTTTGTTTAAGGAAGATCACTATCACTGTCACTATAGAGCCCAGGCTGGCCTCAGACACACAGAGACCCACCTGCCTCTGCCTCCTGAGTGCTGGTATATACCGCCACACCTGCCATGCTCACTTCTTCTTCTTCTTCTTCTTCTTCTTCTTCTTCTTCTTCTTCTTCTTCTTCTTCTTCTTCTTCTTCTTCTTCTTCTTCTTCTTCTTCTTCTTCTTCTCCTTCTTCTTCTTCTTCTTCTTCTTCTTCCTCTTCTTCCTCTTCTTCCTCTTCTTCTTCTTCTTAATCATTCCATTCCTTTACATCTCAAGTGATATACCCCTTCCTGGTTACTCCTCCACAAGCCCCCCCCCATCCCAAAACCTCTCTCTCCTCCCTCCCCTTTGACTCTATGAGGGTGCTCCTCCACCCACCCATTCTCTCCGGCACCACCCCTCCAGCATCCCCTTACACTGGGGCGTCAAACCTCCACAGGTCCAAGGGCCTCTCCTCCCACTGATGTGAGACAAGGCCATTCTCTGCTACCTATGTATCTGGAGCCATGGGTCCCTCCCTGTGCGCTCCTTGGTCGCACGCTCAGTTCTTAAAAGTGCTTCAAAGCCATACATTTTAGAAAGACTTAGAAAGGGCTTTGTAACTTTGGTTGGTTTGGCTTGGTTTGATTTGGTTCTTCAAGACAGAGCCTCTCACTCTCTAGACCCATCAGAGCATCTTAAATGTGGGATTATAGGCACGAGCCAGCGTTTCCAGCTACAAAAGTATTACACAGTCAATGACCTGATTGTATTTTATGCTTCGTTAGTGAATTCCCTGTGAAGAGGAGCTGGTATTGCTAAGCACTGAAGTAAGAGGTTTGATAGAAGGAATGTCACGGAGGATCTCACCCGCTGGCCTTAGCATGGCTGTCAGGTCACAAACAACACTTCCAGGGTCATTCCCAACAGGACCGTGCCCTGAGCAGGCGCGATAGCTCAGCAGATAAAGGCACCTGCCAACAGACCCGAGTCTCATTCCTGACACTCACTCAGGGGAAGAAGTGAGCCTACTCTTGCAAACTGTGCCCTGACCTCCACACCTGTGCCATGGCACACGAACAACACACACACACACACACACACACACACACACACACACACACTAAGTTAATTGACTCAAAATGGAAAAACTGTGGCATAATAAGAAACACAGCAATGTCCCGTGCAACCTTATGCCCCCTCCCGACCCCCACCGCTTGACATCTAATAGGCACTCCATCAACATGGGCATTTGAATGGCACTCTGAAGCTGCGTCACACCTGTCTTTTCTAAGCAGACATCTTAGTTTCTCACCCCGGGGAACCAACATATTCATTTATATTTGCCTGTGTCTGTGTGTGAATGTCATGTGGCCTTCACACAGTATCACCCTTACTGTGTAGATACCTCGATGGAGTTTTCCTATTCTCACTGGACTTTCAGACTCCTCAGAGGGAAGAAAATACATTCAGTCCACAGCAGGGATTGACACCCGCATTGCCTCTAACCCGAGCTGCCTCTAATCTGTGTCTCCCTGACAAATACACCCAGCTTGACTTGCAGTCAGAGAGGACAGACGTCCTGTCATAATGTGGCTCGCCCACAAAGAGTGCCACATAAAAACAGCATGTGGGGCTTGAGACTCAGCTCAGAGAGTAAGAGCCCGGGTGCTCTCCCAGAGGACCCAAGTTCAGTTCCCCATACTCACGTCTGGTATCACACAGCTGCTGCAACCTCAGCTCCAAGTGATTGACACTCTCTTCTGGGCTCCTCAGGGACCTTCACATGCACGACATCACACACAGACACGGACAAAGACACATAAATAAAACTGTCAAAAAAAGAAAAAGCCAGGAAGTGGTGGGACATGCCTATAATCCCAGCACTGGGGAGGTAGAGACAGGTGGATCTCTGAGTTCGAGGCCAGCCTCATCTATAACCCAAGTCTCGAAAGAACAAACAAACAAACAACAACAATCCCCTCAAACAGCTTGGAGCTAGGTATGGTGGGACATGAGACATACCTTTAATCCCAAAATTCCAGAGGCAGAGGCAAGGGGCTCTCTACAAATTCAAGGTCAGCCTGATCTACAGACTGAGTTCCAGGACAGCCAGACTATGTAAAGAGACTGTTCTCAAAAAAAACCAACAAATAAACAAAACCCAGCTTCTAGCATGGAAAAAAAAATCAATCAATAAACAAAACTAAAGTCACGGTCTTTGGAAGTGACTCTGACCTCTCCTCAGCTCCTCTTCCTCTCCGCGCTCCGTCACTGATCAGGGCACGGCCAGCTTCCAAGGACAAGACTCAGGCTGCATGAAAAAACTGACAAAATGATATCGCTTTGTGTGGCATCAATTAAATGAGTGATATATTTGATGATGAATATGACTGAAAAAATGTGGTTTTAGGCTACATCATAGTAACTTTCTCTTTCAAAATAGGTGACCCTGCCTTTTGTTTTTACAAAAAAAAATAAAAGCATGCCTGACTTATATAATTGAAAAGATTTTTAACATATTATAAATATAGCACTATCACACTGACTTCTAAGTGGGGTCTATAAGGCATGGTCCTGATACCTGGAGCCTTGGTATGGAGAGATTTTCTTTCTTTTTTTTTTTTTTTTTTTTTTTTTTTGTTTTTTCTGAGACAGGCATAGTTCTGGCTGTCCTGGAACTCACTCTGTAGACCAGGCTGGCCTCGAACTCAGAAATCCGCCTGCCTCTGCCTCCCGAGTGCTGGGATTAAAGGTGTGCGCCACCACGCCCGGCATGCGCCACCATCAGGGACACCAGAGGAGCCGGCTGGGGGTAGAGGCAGTTCTCAGTGCTCTGGCTGTGCTTTGGTACTGTCTTAGCTTTCTACTGCTATGATAAAACCAAAAAGCACCGGGCGTAGTGGTACAAGCCTTTAATCCTAGCACTCGGGAGGCAGAGGCAGGCAGATTTCTGAGTTTAAGGCCAGCCTGGTCTACAAAGTGAGTTCCAGGACAGCCAGGGCTATACAGAGAAACCCTGTCTCTAAAACAAACAAACAAACAAAACCAACAACAACAACAACAACAAAACCCCAAAAAGCAACACAGAAAGGAAAGGCTTTATTTCATCTTGCGACTATCAGGTCATACTCAATCACTGAGGGAGTCAGGAGAGGTCTGGAGGCAGGAGCTGAATGAAGCAGAGGCCGCGAAAGAACACTGCTCACTGTCTTGCTCTCTTGTGGCCTGCACAGTTTGCTTTCTTATAGCATCCAGAACCACCTGCCCAGAGACAGCAACAGCACACAGTGTGCTGGCCCCTCCCACATCAATCACAGGCTTGTCTCCAGGCCAATCTGATGAGAGAGACATTTTCTCATTTGAGGGTCCCGCTTCTGAGATGAGTCTAGCTGGTGTCAAACTGACTAACAGAAAACAGCACAGACACTGCCCACTAGCAGTTGTCCTGTCTGTTTTAAAGATTCATGAGGATGACTGTGGCCCAGCAGGTCTGCAGAAAGCAGCAACGGTGAACAGGATCTGCTAATGTGACTCATTCACGGGCTTCCAACCCTGTTTGCAAACATCAAGCCAGGAGCGGAGAGTAAACCCTGGGAGTCTGCAGAATGGAACACCACTTCCTCAGTAAGTAAGTGGGAAGATGTTTCTGGAAGTGGCAGGCAAGGCCAACTCGCTGACATCTGGGTCTGTAGTACAGAGGAAGCAGTAGATACGAGTTGTATTCTTAGACACGCCCCTCACCCCAATCATCCAGCCCCGCCACCCAACGGCCAGTGGCAGGCAGCAGTTAACCAGCCTCTAATGCGCATCTGCAGGGGCCAACGTTGCTGTTGTGTGAGTATTAGTTAGGCAATCCATGACCTCCATCCCCGGTCCTGAGTTCAGCTTTGGAGCTGAAGCCATCATGCCCTTGAGCACTGTCTAGCCTGGCAGGGATATTAGGGTCTGCCCGGCTGTGACCAGCATAGAGATTAATGTTAAGAATAATTTTTTTTATGTTGAAATAAAATGAAAAGTGTAATAGTATGTCATTTAAGGATTTCTCAGGTCTATATCACGGCCTTCCTGTATAGTCTAGTTTTTGTATCATTATATTTTACAAGCATTAACTCAACAATCACTTTATACTCCTAACTCCTGCTTGCAGACACTACTGATAGCTTTGTACCTGCATGCATACTATATGCTTATATAAACACACATAACTTTTATCTTGGTAAAATACATATATATATGCATATATATACATGCACATACACATACATGTGTATGTGTGTGTGACTAACACTTCAGATATTCATGTAGCATTGACGAATCTGCTCATCTAACTTTCACATTCTGAGTACTTACTCTGTATAAGAATATTGTTCATGCCACCAACAAAGCCTGGTCTATTTAGGAATAGAGAGAGAAAAATAGATCAGTAAAACATTGTATAATATGTACATGTACATGCACACATCTAACTGTTAAACTTTACTTCTCTGCTTGCTTATTTGTGTGGTGTGAGTGTGCACATGCATGCACTTGGTCATGTGAAGGTCGGAGGGCAGCTTTTACCAGAATTGGGGTTTTGTTTTTGTTTTTGTTTTATTTGGAAACAAGATCTCACTATTTAACTCTGGCCAAATGGAACTCACTATGTAGACCAGGTTGGTCTTAAGCTCACAGAGATCCACCTGCCTCTGCCTCCCCAGTTCTGGGATTAAAGGTGTGCACCACTGGGCCTTGCTAGGAGTTGGTTCTTGCTTTTCACCTGACCAAGCCAGGGTCTCTTGTTGTTCCTGTGGCATGACATACTTTTGGCTTCCAATCTTCAGGTATCTTGCCGTGGAGGACTGGGATTACAGACACATCCTACCAAATCCAACTTTATACAGGAGCTCCAGGGATCCACCTCAGGTGAGCCCTTAGGGGGCATAGCTAGCTTCTTTACCCACTGAGCCATCTCCCCAGGCCCTATGCTTTTAAATCTGTGGGCATGTGGACACCTCTAATGGGTTTCCAATACTCTCACTTTTTTGTTTTCTTTAGTGGACTGAATACGCCTCTTGGAATCTTGTTTATTATTTTTCTTTTCAGAGTATTTTGATGGAGACAGCAAAATTAAATGTGAATGTATAACCAACTGGGTTTGGGGGGAATTCTGGTACATTCTAAACTGAGAGTTTGAATTAA
Organism: Mus minutoides; assembly: GCA_902729485.2. NCBI lineage: Eukaryota > Metazoa > Chordata > Mammalia > Rodentia > Muridae > Mus > Mus minutoides. The sequence goes on along the minus strand of LR750451.1, from coordinate 291,031 downwards.
TGAGTCTCTGAAAAACAGAGCTGACCAGATTGTCATTAGTATTCTAGCTTCTGGTGTTTTGTCAGTTTGGGCCCTGAAAAGACTGGAGATCAGCAGATTTAATAATGGCAGTAGTAACTGAGTCCAGAAATAATAAAGACTGAAGCCATGTCTGCAAGAAAACCCATACGTGTTCAATTTCATACACATAACTACAAAATTACAGCCAGCAACTGCAGAGAGGAGAAGCAAGAACAGCAGAGGAGCCACGTTCTGTATCTCTGTGGCTGGATTCTCTCTGTAAGAAACTCTGAATGGCTGGCTAATTTCCACTTTGGGGTAAACAGAGCAAGAGGGAATTTGGGGAATTGCTTATAAAATGGTTTAAACGGTACCAAATTTTTTCTTTTTTATTGGATATTTTCTTTATTTACATTTAAAATGTTATCCACTTTCCGGGTTTCCCCCTCTCCCTGAAACCCCGTTTCCCAGTCTCCTTCCCCCTGTTTCTATGAGGGTGTTCCTCTACCCACCCACACTCTCCCACCTCCCCACTCTTGATTCCTCTACACTAGGGCATCTATGGAACCTTCATAGGACCAAGGACCTCTCCTCCCATTGATGCATGACAAGGTCATCCTCTGCTACATATGCAGCTGGAGCCACATGTACTCCTTTGTTGATGACCTAGTCCCTGGGAATTCTGGGGGTCTGGTTGGTTGATATTGCTGTTCTTCCTGTGGGATTACAAACCCCTTCAACTCTTTCAATCCTTTCTCTAACTCTCTATTGGGAACTCTGAGCTCAGTCCAATGGATGGCTGCTAACATCCACCTCTGTATTTGTAAGGCTCTGTCAGGGCCTCTCAGGAGACAGCCATATCAGGCTTCTTTCAGCATGCACTTCTTGACATCCACAATAGTGTCTGGGTTTGGTAACTGTATATGGGATGAATCCCCAGGTAGGATAGTCTCTGAATGGCCTTTCCTTCAGTCTCAGCTCTACACTTTATCTCCATATTTGCTCCTGTGAGTATTTTGTTCTCCTTCTAAGAAGGGCCAAAAATGATACCCATTTTTAACTAGCCTTCTCCTTTTGTGTGTGTGTGTGTGTGTGTGTGTGTGTAGTGCATATGCATGTATCCGTTTATGTATATGTGTATGTGAGTGTGTATGTATGTATGTGTGTATATATGATTTTTCTTGGTGGTGGTGGGGATTATACCTAGGGTCTTAACATGTTCTCAGTAAGTTTTCTTTTACTAATCCATAACCTAGCCACATATAAGAGAGCTAGACAGAGACACACAGAGGCAGGCACATACACACAAAGGGTGTATGTTTTGGGAGGAGAGACAGACAGACAGAGAAGAGAGAGAACACATTAAAAACAACAATGTTAGGAGCCAGGTATGATGGCACACCCCTTTTATCCTAGCACTTGCAGAAGCAGGCAGATCTCTGTGAGTTTAAGAAAGGTCTGGTCTACCTAAAAATTTCTAAGACTTTGAGGCCTAAATACAGAGACCCTGCCTCAAACTAGACATGCACCCAACAACAACAACAACAACAACAACAACACACACACACACACACACACACACACACACCATGATGTGTCAGCAGGGTGGCTCAGTGGATAAAATCCTTGCTACCCAGCTTGATTAAGACCCTGGGATCCCCAGTGTAAAGGTGGAAGGAAAGAACCAACTGTGCAAACTGTCCTCTGACCTCCACTGGTTCACTGTGACATGTGTGTGCCCGTGTATATAATTAAAACTGTCCTCTGACCTCCACTGGTTCACTGTGACATGTGTGTACCCGTGTATATAATTATAATAATTTTAAGAATGAATTATTTTGAATGACAAATGAAGGCAGTGCTTACTAGTGTTTACTGAGTACTTGGCATATGCCATAATATTTCTGCACTTCAAATTTATGGTCTAAAATTCAGACATACCTGGGGCTGGAGAGATGGCTCAGGGGTTATCACCATTGGCTGTTCCTCCAGAGGATCTGGGTTTGGTTCCTGGCACCCACATGGCAGCTGACAGCCACCTGTAACTCTAGTTTAAGGGAACCATTACTCTCTTAAGTCTTCTGAGGGCCCCCCCCCAAACATGTTATATACAGAAAATGCAGGAACACACCCATATACACAAAAGAAAAACAAATGATTATAAATAATAATAATAATAAAATTCAGGCATTTCAACCTGTGGCCCTCAGACCACATCAGTCCCAGGAGAGAGCTATGACTACAGCAGCCTAATACATTTGTAGATGTCAACATCAGGTCACAAAGTCACAAGGTGAAACACCCCTGGAATCATTGGAATAATTCTTTCAGTCATATCTTACTTTAGAAAAAGAATCAGATGAAACCATTTTTTTTAATTAGATCATGTGGGCCAACCAGATGGCTCAGTGTGGAGAGACCCTGCTACCTAAGTCAAAGCCTACTATCATCCAGATGCCTTCTGAACTTGGAGCAAAGTGGGGACTCCCTTTACCAGAAGGGCCTCTCCTTCTCTGACCTTGTCTGGGGAGCTTAAAACCCCTCTACCCTCTACCCTCAGAATGCCACACAGCCTTGGTGAGATTACAGGGTCAGCTTCCTTTCTCCTGATTAGAATCCAATTCGCAAGCACCTGAGATTCCTGGATCCCTTCCCCATGCCAATGAGGCATCTCAGCACCTTAGCCTTCAGCCAATGACCTTTGCCCATGCTGGATATTTCAACCTCCTCCCCCAAGTTTATATAACCCTTTATTCACCCCGACTAAAGTTGATCTGTTTTCCAGAAGTTGATTCTGGAATGTGTTGTCATTTCCATTCATACTGACCGGCCATCTGAAATCCTGTTCATTGATTCTGCTCCCTTTGTCCTCGTGGCCTGGTGGCCAATGACCCTGGAGAGAAGGGAGACTCACAGTTCGGGAGGTAAAGGTACTTGCACCAAGCCTGATGATCTGAGCTCAATCCCTGGGTCCACACGGTAGAAGTAGAGAGCTAGTTTCCAAAAGTTGTCTTCTGGCCTGAAAATGAACATCATGGCATACATACATGCATGCACACACACATACACATACACACACACACAGTAAATGCATGCACGATTTTTTATGTATATAATGTGCCACAAGTGTCTTCCAGACTTTTCTTGTTCACTCACTGTCTTTTGAGAAAGAGTCTCACATAGCCTAGTCTCTCCATAAACTCACGGAATAGCAGATGGTGGCTTTGAACGCCTGAGTCTCTGCCTCTATCTTCCAAGAACTATGATTATAGGCATGGACAACACACACAGTTGTCCAAAAAAATTGTTTTTTTAACAGTGCAGAAGAACAGAGACTAAGAACCAAGAGCTGCAAGACTTTATAACATTTGCATACCGACACTTAGGAAATGTGACGTGTGATAGTTAGTATGAACTACCGAAAGAAATCAAGCCTCAAGAAGAAACGAAGCCTTGATTTTTAAGTGTTATAAAGCTCTTGCTTTTGAGTTGATTGGCTCACAGAAATCACACACCCATGCTTTTCCTGCATATATGAGGAATTTTGTGATTTGATGAGCCATATCCTTATCTGGCCACCACCACCATCAGAGTCCTAGACCCTCATGACAGTGCATCACAGAGGAGCAGACCATTTTTCCCCACAGACAGGGCTTTGCCTTTAGTCATTACATGCCTGAGCAACAGTCTTGGCAAAATGTAAATCAAAGGAAGAAGCGGTGATACAAACAATTTCTCACCTGCAGAGTTGTTTTTGAAAAGCCAAGCCACAGATCACAATTTATAAAGGAGCACAGTTTCTGAGAGTCAGGGCACAATGCGGCCAAGTGGTTAAGGTGATGGATGGCCCAGTCAGTCTCTGGGTTACTCTTGATGTCTACATACTCAGCATGCAAATCTAGGATTCTAGGGCACTATAAACAAAATCAATCCACCCATAGACATTCATGCACATAATTTAAAAATAATAAAAAAGGTGTGTCAAGATGAAGCTGAACATCTCCTTCCCTGCCACCGGCTGTCAGAAGCTCATCGAGGTGGATGACGAGCGCAAGCTCCGCACCTTCTATGAGAAGCGCATGGCCACGGAAGTGGCCGCTGATGCTCTCGGTGAAGAGTGGAAGGGTTATGTGGTCCGGATCAGCGGTGGGAGTGACAAGCAAGGTTTTCCCATGAAGCAAGGTGTTCTGACGCATGGCAGAGTGCGCCTGCTGTTTAGTAAGGGGCATTCCTGTTACAGACCAAGGAGAACGGGAGAGAGGAAGCGCAAGTCTGTTCGTGGATGCATTGTGGACGCTAATCTCAGTGTTCTCAACTTGGTGATTGTAAAGAAAGGAGAGAAGGATATTCCTGGACTGACAGACACTACTGTACCTCGTCGGTTGGGACCTAAAAGAGCTAGTAGAATCCGAAAGCTTTTTAATCTCTCCAAAGAAGATGATGTCCGCCAGTATGTTGTCAGGAAGCCTTTAAACAAAGAAGGTAAGAAGCCGAGGACCAAAGCACCCAAGATTCAGCGTCTTGTTACTCTGCGCGTCCTGCAACACAAATGCCGCCGTATTGCTCTGAAGAAGCAATGCACTAAGAAAAACAAGGAGGAGGCTGCAGAATACGCTAAACTTTTGGCCAAGAGAATGAAAGAAGCCAAAGAAAAGCGCCAGGAACAGATTGCCAAGAGACGTAGGCTGTCCTCACTGAGAGCTTCTACTTCTAAGTCTGAGTCCAGTCAAAAATGAGTCTTTACGAACAACAAATAAATAATGACCTTGAAAAAAATAATAATAATAAAAAAAATCCTTTAAGAGCTGTACAAGTTGGAGCTGGAATGATTGTTTGCCAGGTCAGTGTTTGCTGTGCAAGCATGAGAACCTGAGTTCAGATCATAGAAGCCACATAAGAAATGGCACGGCAGCACACACCAGCAACCTCAGTGTGAGTGGAAACAGTAGGATCGCGATGGCCTGCTGGTAGCCAGCCTAGCTCCACGTTGTTTGAGAAATCCTGTCTCAGAGGGATAGTGCCAAGAGATAAAGCAAGACACCTGACTTCTTCTGGCCTCCATACATGCTCATGTACACATATGTGCTTATATTCCACACACACACACATACACATGTACACACACATACACATGCACGCACACATATACAGAGGTATGAAGTATTTCATTGACTATAGTATAGCTATAATGAGGGGACTCACTAGATACAACATGCTCATGTACACATATGTGCTTATATTCCACACATGCACATACACATGCACACACACATACACATGCACGCACACATATACAGAGGTATGAAGTATTTCATTGACTATAGTATAGCTATAATGAGGGGACTCACTAGATACACATCTCTAACTTTGCACATGCACTCTTGGTTGTGAGACAGGGCATCATCGTGTAATTCTGGCTGAATGGTAACTTTCTATGTAGACAAGGCTGGTCCCAAACTCACGAGATCCACCTGCCTCTTCCTCCAGAGTGCTGGAATTAAAAGCATAGGAATCTTTTTAATATATTTTTTAAAAATTTTTATTTAATACATGAGTGCTCTGATCCATATACATCCGCCTGCCGGAAGAGGGCATCAGATCCCATGTGGTTGCTGGGAATTGAACTCAGAATTGAACTCAGGACCTCTGGAAGAGCAGTCAGTGCTGTTAACAGATGAGCCATCTCACCAGCCCCTTAAAATATTTTTTGATAAATTGACTATTATATAAATTAACTCTGTGTGTGTGTGTGTGTGTGTGTGTGTGTGTGTGTGTGTGTGTGTGTACCACTGCATACTCCTGAAGTTCAGAGAACAACTTGTAAGAGTCATTTTTCTTCTACCATGAGGGTCCCCAGGATCAACCTCAGGTTATCAGGCTTGCCTACAAGTACCTTTGTCCACTCAGCCATCTTACAGGCAAATCACTCATAAACATAAAAACAAATCTTTAAAATAGAAACCTCATCTTCTTTGTTTAACTTTCGCTTTCTCCTTTGAGGTGAGACCTGTCACATTCTATAGATTTGACTGGCCTGGTAGACCAGGTTGTCTATACCAATTTGGGCTTTGCCTACTCTAACTCATGACTAATTTTATAGCTTATATTTCAAAAATATATATATTTTTTTAATTTCCGGGAGACAATTGTTTATAGGCAGTTGTGGTGGCACATGCTTATAATCCCAGCACTTGGAAGCAAGAGCTGGAGTAAGCTTGAGGCTAAATTGGGTTATGTGAGACCAACTCAAAAAAAAAAGGGTGACTAGGGAGCTGGAGAAGTGGCCCAGTGGCTGAGCATACATACTGCTCTTGCAGAAGATCTGAGTTCGGATCCCAGCAACCACATTGGGCAGTTTACAACTGCCTGTAACTCCAGTTCCAGAGGAACCAGATGCCTGCCCCCCATGAACACTGGAAGGCATATGTAGACATGCGTGTATACACACAAATGCACACATGCATGCACATACACACACACACATACAAGCACAATAAAAATAATCATAAATTTTAAAAATCCAAACAAATAAAACAAACAAACAACAACAACAAAGATGTCTACACCCATAGCAGGATGCTGGTCCAGTTGTTACAAAGGTTAAGGCAAATCACAGAGGCGAACAAGAAAGAATCCTATGTGTGTGAGAGTGCATGAGGATGCCATCCTGTGACAGAGTATTGCCAACTGCCATAGCTGGAAAGCAATGCATAGCTGGAGATGCTGGTGGAACACTCCAGTCCTCTGAAGAGGACATCCTACCCTGCCCATAGAGGTACTAGATATTTGTAGTGATAGTGCCGAGTGATAGAGAGATGCTGACTAACACGATGTGAACAAAGCAGTTAAATGTCCCTGTGAGTTATAACTGTTTGAAAACTAACGTCAGGGGCTGGAGAGACCGTTCCATGATTAAGATCGCTTGTTTTTGCAGAGGACCAGGGTTCGAGGACCAGGGTTCTAGTCCCAGTACCCATAGAGCTGCTCACAATTGTCTATAACTTTAGTTTTAACATCCTCTTCTGACCTCTGAAGACATGTAGTACACAGATACACATGCAAGCAAAACACTCATACATAAAATAAATCTTTTTTTAAAAAAAATGGCTAAGGTCAGGCCAGTGAGATGGCTCAGTGAGGTCAGGCCAGTGAGATGGCTCAGTGAGTGCTAAGCTGGACAACCTGGGTTCAGTCCTCAGGACACACAATGGAAGGAAAGAACTGCCTGCCAAAAGTTGTCCTCTCATTCCCACATACGAGTTATGGCCTGCGTGTATATGGGTGCAAACACACACAATAAATAAAATGTAATGAAAAATTTAAAAGCTAATGCGAGGCCGGAGAGAGGGCTCAGCGGTTAAGAGCACATACTGCTCTTCCAGAGGACCTAGCTTGGTTTCCAGCACCTACACGGCTGTGCACAACTGTAACTGCAGTTTCAGGATCAGACACCCTCTTTCAGTCTCTGTGGGTACCAGGCATATATACATATGCATGCAGAAAAAATATTTGTACACATAAAGTAAACACAAATAGTTATTTAAAAAAGAAGCTTATATAATTTTCAGACAACATAATGATATGTGAAAGACATCACAAATATGAATGAAGGGCTGGGTGTAGCTAAGTGATAGAATACTTAATTATCGTATACAAGGTACTGAGTTTAATTGCAATACCCCTACTCATACACACACATGAAACTCCAAATTACCAAAATGAAGGTATTAAAGCTAATAAGTATGTTTAATTAAATTGCAAGATACCAAATTAATACATAAAACCCCCACCTCCGGAGTAGGTGTGACTCCAAGTACAAACTACTGTGCCCAACTTGTCTGGCATATTTAAAAAACTTAAACATACACTGAACTTAACAATTCAACTTCTGGATACCCTCCGCCGCCCCCCCCCAGGTTAAAAAACAAATTATGTCCACATACAGGCTTGCATTAAAATAGTTGCAGCAGTTTTACTCATTATGACCCACACATGAGAAAGGATCTCCATCCGCTGTCAAGCTGATAAAATATTGTATAGCACCGATTAGGATATCATCACAATACAGCCTTGTAAGGAACAGAAAGAACCAGGGCCTAGCTGTGTGGCAGCTAGGGCACATGCCACAAAGCCTGGGGATCAGAGTTCAACCCCTGGAGCCCACATGGCGTCAGGAGAGAGTTGACCTGTGGGTTGTCTTTTGTCCTTTGTCCTTCGCATGCACACCATGACAGGCACACACACACACACACACACACACACACACACACACACACACTCCTAAATGTCAAAATAAAAAGGGAAAGAATCAGACACAAAAGACCATGTACTTTATGAATCCATTTCTATAACAACTGTAAATTCTAGGTAGGATGGTCTAACCCTGTAGAGACAGTCAGCTCAGGGGTTGCCTGTGACTGGGGTGGGAGCAAAGATGGAACCAGAAAAGCAAGAGGGGGTCTTTTCTGCTGTTGAAATGTTATAAAGCTGAACTGTAGTGTTAGTTGCATATTCAGATAAATGCTGAAAGTCAAGGTTCCAGTTAAAACGGGTAGGTTGTTGTGGACTCTAAGTCAAACTTCAGCCTGGCGTATGGCTCAGTGGTAGAGTGTGTGCTTAGCATGTGCAAGGCCCTGGGTTTCATCCCCAGCAAAGATGTCTGAAAGCAAAACTGACAACTCTTGTGTCTGTGGAGTATCTGTCTCTGCTCACACCTCCTGCATAAGCTCTCCTCTCATACTCTTGGAAAAGCCCAGAGGAGTGTTAGAATGGGTGGGCTAGCAAGAAGCTCTAACCTGGGGTGGGGGGAAATCTTATTATCTCATCAGAGAAAATATGGGCAGGAGCCCACTTAGAAAACCACCTATAGGACAAAATACTCACAGGAGGAAATATGGAGACAAAGTGTGGAGAAGAGACTGAAGGAAAGGCCATTCAGAGACTGCCCCACCTGGGGATCTATCCCATAAAGAGCCACCAAACCCTGATGCTATTGTGGATGCTGGGAAGTGCTTGCTGATAGAAACCTGATATGGCTGTCTCCTGAGAGGCTCTGCCAGAGCCTGACAAATACAGAGGAGGAAGCTCTCAGCCAACCATTGGACTGAGCTCAGGGGTCCCTGATGGAGGAGATGGAGAGGGACTGAAGGGGCTGAGGGGGGTTGCAGCCCCATGGAGGGAGCAACAGTGTCAACAGGCCAGACACCCTCCACCCCAGAAGCTCCCAGGGACTGGACCAACTACCAAAGAATACACATGGAGCAAACCATGGCGCTGGCCACATATGTGGCAGAGGATGGCCTTGTTGGACATCAGTGGGAAGAGAGGCCTGAGGGCCTGAGAGTGTTCAATGCCCCAGTGTAGGGGAAGGCCAGGGCAGGAGGATGGGAGTGGGTGGGTGGGGGAGCACTATCATAGATGCAGGGGGAGGGGGAAGGGATAGGGAGTTTCTGAAGGAGAGACCTGGAAAGGGGAAAACATTTGAAATAAAGAAAATATCCAAGAAAAAAAAAAGAAACCACCTATAAAGTGATGAAATTCTTAAAGTTGTGACCTAGGCATTCTTCACCCTCTTTCTCTCCTCCTCCTCTTCCTCTTCTTCCCCACCCTCCACCTTCCCCATCTCTTTCACGCCCTTTCTTTTCCCTTTATTTCCCTTCATCTCATATAATACTCACTATGTATTATCTAAAGGTGACCTTGAACTTCTTACCTCCTTGCCCCCATCTCCTGGGTGCTGGGATTACAGGCTTGTACTACCACACTCAGTTTATGAAGTGCTGGAGATGGGACTCAGAGCCTTATCATGGAGGCAGTCACTCCATCCACTGAGCTACATTCCCATTCCCAGGACATTCATCACTCTCTTATCAAACAGTCTGTGGTCTTTACTATGGTAAACGTGGCGGCTACAAAACAATGAACACTACTGACCAGGACCTTGGCTTTTGGAGCTTCTATTTTTTTTTTTTAAGATTTATTTATTTGTATGTGCACTTATGTTTTGCCTGTATGTATGTCTGTGGGAGGGTGCCAGATCCTCTGGAACTGGAATTACAGACAGTTGAGAGCTGCCACGTGGATGCTTGGAATCAAACCCGGGTCCTCTGCATTAGTGCTCTTAAATGCTGAGCTATCTCTCCAGCCTTGGAGCTTCTATTCTTGAAGTATGAAGCCAGCTACAAATGGATGGATAAATGGCTGGGTGGATGAATCAACAGAGGAATGAATAGTTGAATCAGTTGCTGGATTGATGGATAGAGAAACAGGTAGATAGGTGGGTGAGTGAAAACATAGATAGATAGATAGATAGATAGATAGATAGATAGATAGATAGATAGATAATAGATGATGAATAGATGGATAGATGGATTATATAAGTAAGACAGAGTACCTAGAAATTAAATTCTCTGTATAGTTAAAAGAGTGACAACACAGAGACACACACACAGGGACACACACAGGGTTACTCAGACACATACACTCCAGGGCTACATAAAGAAACTGTCTCAAAACAAGACAAAACAAAAAAGAGTGTGACCGCAACGAATGACTAGGCCACAAGAGGGAGCCTGTCATGCAAAGACCAGAGGGAGGAGCTTTTTAAGATTTTTTTTTAACTGTCCTAAGCCCTTGAAATCCTCCTCCATTCATTCCCTCTTCACAACACGTAGATTTTCAGGAACAATAGAACTCTGTTAACCATTTTAATTGTGTCAGGCTCATTGACAAAATTATAAGTCCACTTAAATCCAGCTCTCCATTTTACTATTCATATACCTTTTCCAGCTGGTGATAGCTGGCAAACACATACATGCACATGCACACACACACACACACACACACACACACAGACACAGACACACACGAACACAGACACATCACACATGCTCACACGCACACACATGCACACGCAGTGAGCTCACTTTAACCATGCCGTACCTGTAACGGTTTCCCAGCTGACACACTGTATTTCTCAATGAGTTTCCGTTCTCTCTTCTCCCCATCCACTCCTCGGCTGGTGACCTCACCACTTTCCTCTTCTGCTGTAAGCCCATACTCCCAGTGTTCTCGAGGTGGAGCTAGCAGGACCCTGTCCAAACAGACACTGAGACTCACTCAGTCTTTCCATGTCTAGGCTCCATATGTGTTCACCCACTTCAGTCCTGCCCCAGAACACCAGAAATCTCATTCTCCATCCACCATGAAAACTCAAAACCCCAAACCAGCAAGCCCTGCCTCTCTGTCCCCAAGGCTCCCTCTATCAGATCATTTCTCTCCGTGTAATGACACTGCTGTCACTGCAGCCACTTAAAAACAAACAAGTGTCACTTCTGGCTCTCCTCCCCGCACTGATTACCATCTTATTTCCTTGTAACCAGTCCAGCCAACCAGGTGCCTGAGTTACCTCTTCTAATTTCTCTTTTGTTCTCTCTGGAGTTCTTCCCTCACTTGACCTTGTGACTTGGGAGCTGGAATAAGGAGACTCAGTCTCAAGGGGGGAAAACATCGATTCAGTTGATCATGTGATACCATTGGCCGAGTCTGGCCATTTAACCACCCCCTCCCTACCAACAAAGCAAAACCTTCCAGTCAAGAAAAAGTAATGTAGCAATCTGAAGTTAGGGAACAGGTGTCAGAGGGTCTGAAATGAGAGCAACTCTACCTATACTATAAGAATGAGTGAGTTCACCTCCATCCCTCCACCCCTCCATCCCTCCATCCCTCCATCATTTTTCTTTTTCAATTCCGAGTCTACCATCTCCCAGCATGTCTACGCAGGCTGTCTGAATGGGTATCAGGCAGACCTGTTCATTCTTTAGGAAAAAGGCCAGTGTGATGCACAGGGATCTTTCATTTAATATGTTCTTAACTCTGACATTAACGAAACCACAAAGAACTTCGCCCTAACTAGGGATCGGAGTCAGAGGAAGAGACATTGCCAAACAGAATCCACATATTGTAAGATGAACGTCGTTGCCCGTTTGTGGTCATTTAAACATATTTATAAAATTGTATTTATATTTACTTATCTCTGAGTATATGTTATCTGGCAGTATTCATTTGGGTGTGTGCACATATATGTGCACACCCTTGGAGGCCAGAGGTTGACAGTGGGTATGTTCCCTGGTTACTGTTATTTTTTTTTTGAGGCAATGTTGCTCACTGAACTGGGAGCTCATTCACACGCACACACACACACACACACACACACACACACACACACACCACCCATGCTCCAGGTCACAAACTCACATTCATACCTGTGTGATTGGCATTTTACATGGGTGCTGGGGATGTGAACTTAGGTCTTCCTGTTTTTTGAGGCAAGCCTCAGTCATCTCCACAGCCCTCCTTGTGATCATTCTGTCGTTAGTCTGTTTCATCAATAGCCCAGCCTGCAACTACGTAGCCTGACCTTGGGAAGCCTTTGAAAGCCTGGCTATAGCTCTTGTTGCCTTCTTTCTGCGAGGACTCCAGTGACTCGGGGAAGTGAGATAACTGTAGATCCACCCACTGGCAAGGTGCATGCTATTAGAAAGAACAGATGAGGTAAATGTTTGATAGCTGTACCATTCAGGTTAGTAGAAAAAGTCTCACTGGACAATACGGATCAGTGTTTAGAAAAGCACACGCTATGGATTGTGGTATTATTTTGGTGGGTTGACCAATTTATGCATATGTTATATGCATGCCTGTGCACATGCATGCACACATATGTGTGCACATGTGGAGACCTGAGAAGGACATTGGGTTTCCCTTAACACTGTCTACCTTAGCTACTTGACTCTCTCCATGAACCTGCAGCTACACTTTCTTATATTTTATACTTTTGTTGATTTGAAATCAGCAAAACCTCAAAAGCTATACACCTGTCTTGGTCTGCTTTCTGTTTGCTGTGATAAGGAACCCCCACCAAAAGCAACGTGGGAAAGAGCCTATTTGACTTACATATCCTCAGCCACAGTCCACCGAGGGAAACCTAGAGGCAAGAGCTGATGCAGAGGCCATGGAAGAATGCTGCTTACTGGCTTGCTTTCCCTGGCTTGCTCAGTTTGCTTTCTTGGATGCCCTGGAATGACCTACCCAGGCTTGGCACTGTGCACAGCAGGTTTGGCCTTCCCACGCTAATCATTAATCTAAAAAATGCCCCAGAGGGTTGCCTACAAGTCAGTCTTGTGGCATTTTCTCAATGGAAGTTCTTCCTTCTTAGATGACTCTAGCCTGTGTCAAGTTGACAAACATATGTAACATACAAAAGTAAACAGATGAGCGGGGCATGTTATACCTAGGAAAGCACTTGAAACTTAAAGCTCAAATTTTACAACACTCAGGACACTAGAATGGTACTCTGCAGGCTCCTCCATCGTGAAAAAGGAGATGGCCTGAGTCCCAGTGCAGAACCTCCATGCAAGTCACAAGCCACTTGGTTCCATCTCTTCTCTCTACCAACTGTGCCCTTCCCCCAACTGCCTCCCTGAGTGTAGTTGGAATAAACACATGGATGGAGTCAAAGGGCTGGGGTAGCAAGGTATTGCTCCTTACCCCAAGAAGATCTCTGACTTTCTAACTCTTAAAAAAGTGAAATAAATAAGAAAATACCAGCCAAGCCCAATGGATCTTGTCTCTAGTTCCATGAAGTGGGAAGAGAGTCATCTTTCCCACCCAAGTCATCTTTGGGTATAAATTTGAGTTCAGTGGTGTAAATTAGGTCTGGCTTGGGCAGCATATCCAAGTTCAGTTCTCACGTCTGGCTGCCAGACTCCAGCTCCAGAGGTTCTGATACCTCTGACCGCCATGGACACTTGCACTCTCACACACATGTGTACACACTCACAGAATTTGAAAAGAAAAATCTTTAAAGGGTGAGTATAATCAAAATAGGTTGTATGAATGAAAATGTCACAAGACCCATCATTCATAATTAATATGTAATAATAAAACAATTTTAAAATAGAAAATATCAAAGTAAATTGTACGTACTCATTATAAGACACAGTTTGTGAGACTTTTGGTTTCAGTTGTGATGAGGTATTCCCTGGATCAAAAATTAAATAAAAGCCACTTGTGCAATGATATTACAATGACCAGGGCTGGGGAATACTCCGTTCACAGAGAGCAGGCTGGGAATGTGGCTCAGAAGTAGCAGAGTCTCTACTATGCTGAAAGTTCTGGGCTTGATTCCCCAGCATAAAGCCTTGGGGGCAAGGAATAAGAGAGGAGAGAGAGAGAGAGAGAGAGAGAGAGAGAGAGAGAGAGAGAGAGAGATCAGAGGATGCTTGGAAACTTCCATCTCCATTGTCCCTTGGCATTTGAAGAAGTAAAGGGGAATGCCAGGCCCTGTGGGGTGGGACTGTCACTATCAATGCCAGGAAGAACTTGAAACTTGCCCGTAAATTAAATTGCCACACTAGTGCCATACATTTTCCAAACCACCTTCCCAGACTAGATTCCATTCGAGCTTCTTGCGCATTGCAGCATGAAAAGAGAAGGAGTAGCCTCTGTGGCAGGTTTCAGGCTTGTCCAAGTTTTAATGACAAGAAAAAAATAAAACCAGGATATCTTTTTTTTTTAATTATTATACTCTTTGCCCCGTCTACTGTGAGAATGAAGACCATTCTCAGCACTCAAACTGTCGACATTCCAGAAAATTCGACATCACTCTGAAGGGGCGCACAGTCATTGTGAAGGGCCCCAGGGGAACTCTGCAGAGGGACTTCAATCACATCAATGTAGAGTTGAGTTTCCTTGGGAAGAAAAAGAGGCTCTGGGGTAACAGAAAGGAGCTGGCCACTGTCAGAACCATCTGCAGTTACGTTCAGAACAAGATTAAGGGTGTTACCCTGGGCTTCTGCTAAAACGAGGTCTGTGCATGCTCCCTTTCCCATCAAGGGTGTTGTTCAGGAGAATGGGTCTTTGGTTGAAATCTGAATTTCTTGGGTGGAAAATCCATCCGCAGGGTTCAGATGAGGACAGGTGCTGCTTGTTCTGTACCTCAAGCCCAGAAGGATGAATTAATCCTTGAAGGAAATGATGTTGAACTTGTTTCAAATTCAGCCGCTCTGAGTCAGCAAGCCGAGACAGTTAGAAACAAGGCTCTCAGGAAGCTTTTGGGCGGCATCTCTGTGTCTGGGAAGGGAACCGTGCAGCAGTGTGACAAGTAGAACCTAAGGTACCCAGCTCAGAAACAAGATCCTGACTCCAGGTACAATGTGGACTCCTTGGGGACAACAAAAGACTTACATATTGAAGAAAATTATTGTTATTATTATTATTTGTAATTATGTGCATCAGTCTTTTGCATGTGTATCTGAGCTCCATGCTCATGCAGTGCCTATGGAGGCCAAAAGAGGGAGTCAGACCCCCTAGGCCCAGAGTTAGTGATAGCTGTCACCATCTCTACAGCCCCAAGTTGCCTTTTTGAAACATCTTTATAGTAGGTTGGGGGAGAATCGGGGTTCAGAGGACAAGAACTGAGAGACCAGAACACATCTTCAAGAGCCCAGCCTTGGGTGCTGAAAATAACTTACACAGTTCATGATGCTGCCCAGCTTAGATGGTGTTCTATTGCTGTAATAAACATCAGACCCAAAAGCAACTTGGCAAATAAAAGGGTATCTTTTAGCTTACACTCTGTTGCAAGGGGAAGCTAAGGCAGGAACTGAAACAGAGACCATGGAGGAGTGCTACGTTCTGGCTTGGTCCTCAGGGATGGCTCGCTTTGCTTTCTTGTACAAGCCAGGGCCAGTTCCCCAGGATGTCACTGCTCACAGTGGTCTTGGTCCTCCCACACCAACTATTAATATAGAAACTACCCCACAGGTTTGCCTATCTGATGGGGGAGACTTCTCAATTTCGGTCCCCTTTTCCCAGCTGATCAGAGTTTGTGTCAAGTTGAAAACAACAAAAACAAACAAACAAACAAACAAACAAAGCAAAACGAAACACAGCGCCGACAAAAGCCTAGCACACTGCCCTATATAAGCAAGATATAGGTTTATATGATTTAAGATATATAGAGATTAAACTACCTTCTCAGGGGTAACTTCTGTCTTGAGAAACAAAAGCCGTAGGGAGAGGAAAACCCACAAATATAGATACATAAAGTTTTTCGTTCTTGAAACCTGTGCCAGTCACACACTTCAATTTAGACTCACTCACTTCCTCAGACAGGGCCTCATGTAACCCTGCAAACTGGTCTCAAACTCATTTTGTAAGGGAGATTAACCTTCAACTCCTCAGTCTCTTGCTCCAGCCCCCCCCCCAAATACTGGAATTACAGGTGTGGGCTATCACCAGCCAATCACATACTTCTTGAGGAAGTTGAACCAATATGTGTATTATTAACTTCCTAGATTTCCCAATAGACAAAGTCTAGCATCTTGTCCATTGCTGAATTCCCTAGGGTGAACAATGAATAAACACTTGTTCAATAAAGTATAACTGGAGCATGAGTTCTTTCAGAGCAAAGTCCGTATCTTCATCGTGCGTGTTTCTTAGCACCTGACTCAGGGCTGGGAACAAGTTCCTTAGAAAATGATTCTTGATTAAAGTGTTTTAATTAATTAACAACCAGAAGGGCTTCCTATTAACTACGTTTCTCCAAGAGCGCGTCAAAGATACAACTGGCATGCTATCTCACAGAGTGAAAGAAACCTGCTGAGAAACTGCCTTTTAAAAAAAAAAAAAAAAAACAAACACAGAAGCACACCAATTCGATTGATTTTCTTCATTGTTTTCACTCTTCAGAGAGGGGAGCTCTTTGCAGATGCTCTGACTGGGCTCTGCTATGGTGTGGATAGTGATAGATCTAGATCTTAATTACATCTTAGGTTGATTCCACAAAGCAGCAGGCAGTGTTCTGCTATTTCTTTTGTCCAGCCCACCTGTTTGTCTGGTCGCTTATACATCTTTTCAAGGTTACAATTTGCAGGTCTTGAGTGCAGAATCTACTCTGGATTATTTTATGTCACAGAACCTTTCACTAATAGGAACAGTATTGAATTTCCTTGGTTTGCTTCATTTTCTACTGCAATATAGCCCTGGGTAGCCTGGAACTTGAGCTCCTCCTGCCTCTGCCTTTCCAAGTGTTGGGATTATAGCACGAGCTACTCCTGGCATAGCTACTCTCCAGTGAAGATGTTGTTCCAAGTATCACACTTAGTGTTTTCCACGTCTTTTTATTAAACTTTAATCCTAAGGTGCTATGCTCATTATATGGGTAAAGAAGTGAAAAGCATAACTGAGAAGTAGTTTGCTCAAGCAGACACGGTTAGGATCATAAGACCTGAGCTCAGCACTGACTTGTGGTGCTTTGAAAGAGAAATGTCCTCCATGCTGTCAGACATTTGACCGCCTGGTCTCCTGCTGGTGGTGCTGTTTGCAGAGGTTCTGGTGAGGCAGCCTTGCTGGAGGAAGTATGTCACTGGAGGCAAACTTTGAGATTAGAAGCCGCCTTCCTCATCCAGTTTGCTCTCTCTGCTTGGAGCTTGCTGTCAAGGATGTGAGCTGTCAGCTTCCTGCATCTGCTGACATGTCTGCTTTACTGCTATGCCTTCCCACCAGGATGCAATCATGTCCCTCTGGAACCACAGTCCCCCCACTCCCCTTTCTATTGGTTGCCTTGGGGATGGTATTTTATTACAGCAACATAAAAGTAACTAACACACAACAGCAAAAACCATGCCCTCACTAGGACATGGGTTTTATTTATAGGAATTATCATTTTTCAAGATATATAATTCTCAGGTGTAAATCTGACAACTAGAGGGAGATTATTGGGACTCCTGAATGCATTTAATCAGCAGCTATGTAGTAATCTTGAAGACCAAAATTTGACCTTCAAAACGATGTGTGAGTGTTCATGTATTGATGGCAAGAGACGTACGTGGGTGGTTTTTTTTTTCCTATAATTACACTCTTGGAGTTCTCATCAATTTCTTTTTCTCTTCAGCTTTACAGTTAAAGGAACAGATGATTTAGTTATATAATTAGGCTTCTTCCCACTTCAATGAAAGCTTATGGTGTTATAGCTAAGTTATGACCATCCCTGTGGTTATCTAGAGTAGCACACGGGGCCTCTAGCTATTATCTGTCCTATTCATAGACACAGATATACGCAGCTATGCAGCAGAATCTTCCAGGTATATATATATATATATATATATATATATATATATATATATATATATATATGATCTTGACTTTAACAATACATAGTGCTCCTTGGAGCTGTAAATAGAATTGGATGAATCATTTATTTTCCAATCATTGGAAGTTGTAAATATGGACATCCTGTCCTGATGCTAGCATCTTTTCAACAGCCCTTTTTGGCCTGCTACTAGCATTGGGAGCTATTACCTAGGATCCCAGACCTAGAGGTTCTGAGTTAGGGTGCAGATCAGGGGCACTGTTTCCCTAGCATACATTAGGCCCTGAGTTCAGTTCCTACTCCCCCCTAAGGAAAACATAGTACCTATGATTTGACTCCTAACTCAACAAGATTAAATCGCAGCTCAGACTTCAAGCATTTGGGTGTTTGTTTGTTTGTTTTAAAGATTTATTTATTTATTATATTTAAGTACACTGTAGCTGTCTTCAGACACCTTAGAGGAGGGCATCAGATCTCATTATGGATGGTTGTGAGCCACCATGTGGTTGCTGGGATTTGAACTCAGGGCCTTCAGAAGAGCAGTCAATGCTCTTAACCACTGAGCCATCTCTCCAGCCCAACTTCAAGCATTTGTAGTCTAGTCCATGAACGCAAAAGAGCAGGAGCCAGCATAACTAATTTATTTATTTGAATTTGAGAGAATTCAAAGAAGAGCCAAATAAAGAAGAAGAAGAAGAAGAAGAAGAAGAAGAAGAAGAAGAAGAAGAAGAGGAAGAGGAAGAGGAAGAGGAAGAGGAAGAGGAAGAGGAAGAGGAAGAAGAAGAAGAAGAAGAAGAAGAAGAAGAAGAAGAAGAAGAAGAAGAAGAAGAAGAAGAAGAAGAAGAAGAAAAAGATGGGGGAAAGCAGTTAGTTTAAAAAGTTGAGAGAACAAAGTATGTTTTGCTTGGATGTGCAACCAAAGAAGCCTGCCAAGAATGGTCAGCAAAAGGTGTAAGAGCCATGAAACGACTTCTGTCCAACCTTTACCGGAAACACGCAAGGAATTTCCTAGACTGGTCAGGACTGGATTGTGGGAAACATCTCCTTCAAGCCTCCCTTGGCCTTTGTGGCAAGAAAACGGTGATGACTACAGAGAGCTGTGGTTCTCAAGCTTGTCCCCACTAGCGGAAAAGGCAGTCATTGTCCTGAATCCCGACGTTGAAAGGCACCATGAAATAAATATTATGAAGGCACAATGGCACTAGGAGGAGAGCTATAAATTCTGCGAGCAGGACAGAAACACTTCACAGCACACATGTTGCCTTGTTCGATGACAAGGATGCTCCCCAGAAGAAGCGGAAAAGAAGCTGAGTTCACACACTTACTTGAATTAACACTCAAGAAAGGTGCCGGAAGGAGGTCGTGAATCCCCGCAGCAGTCCTGTGGGGTTAGCACTTCTGAGTTATCCATCTTTAAGTTCTAGGCACAGGAATGTTACAAAACGGAACTACAGCTGCACAGTGCCGGGCTCTGCTTACCCCCTCAGATGTCTCTCGGTCCAAACAAACTGGGGTCTAACACGGTATTTGGCTTAGAGATACCCTGTGTCCCTCACCTGTAAGTGGTAGCTCCCTAGTCACTGCTAGGGTCCACTTCTGCTTTCAAATCATAAGAGAGGCACGCAGAAGAGAAACAAAAGTGAAAGCTCTTGAAGGAACACACACTAGTAACCTAAAGCACCAAACTCTGTCACTGAGAGACCTGGCAGAGTTCCAGACATTTATCCTTTCAGCAACCGTGAACTCGGGGCAGCTATCACATCCTATGAATGTGAATTAACACGATAGAACACGAATCGGCCCAAGGTTCTGCAGCAGTCTTCTCAACCCTCCCTAGCACTCAACCTTTTATTTAAATTTCAACCTCAATAAATCCAGCCACGATGCATGCCCTCGCCCAAACAAAACAAAACAAAAACAAAGCCCGCAACACCACAAACCATCCCTAAGCTGTGCGTCCCGCTTTAGGAAAAAGAGAAAAGGAAGCAGAAAGAAAATCCGAACTGGTCTGATTCCGCCTGCCCTCGCCATGTGGTGGTCGTAAGGACCAGCCTCGGAGCGAACTGTTTTACAACTTAGAAAATACAGCGGTCTTTCAATTCTGTCAATTGAATGGACCACTGGGCCACTGGAGCCAGGCGAGGGCAGGCAGCCGGGTACCCAGCAGAAGGATGGAGCACAAGGCCCGCACACCCAGGATCTGCGGACCCTGATGATGGGAGGATGCTACGAGTACCCCAGCCTCCCGCTCCCCGGCACGGAGAGACGGGCGCGCACGCGCGTACACGCACCACGTCCTTCGCCCGGAGTTGTGTCTCGTCTCCCTTTTGTTTTTCTCCCTTCCCGGTCATGAGACCCGGAAGTTTTTTTTTTTCTTCTTCAATCCTCTCTCTCTCTCTCTCTCTCTCTCTCTCTCTCTCTCTCTCTCCTCTCCTCTCCTCTCCTCTCTCTCACTCCCCCCCTCTCTCTCCCTTTTCCACCCCCCCTCCCCAATCTATCACATGGCAAAGATAGAATAAAAACAGAAAAATGGCGACGGTCACGTTGTGGCGAGCCTTGCTGCGTCATTAGATAATCCTTATGCAAATAGCGGGATGAACAAAGAAAGGGGGGCTCGGGACCCCCGAGGGCGCAGGTGGGTGCGGGGCGCGCGCGGCCGCGGGGGCGGCGTCCGTGTGCGCGCTCCGGGTGCTGCGCTCTCGGCCCCGGGCTGGCGGCGCGCCCTGGCCGGCCCGCGGGGCGCAGAGAGCAGCTGTGCGGCGCGCGCACGGCGCTCGCACCCGGGCCGGCCCGGTGCCCCGGAGCCGGGAGACGGCGGCGGGGGCGGAGGCTGCGACCGGACGCCTGTGGCCGCTCGGCGCCAGCTCCGGTAGGCGGCAGACCGCACGGGGCGGCAGCGCGGGGCCGGGCCCGGAGCTGTGGCGCACTCGCTTTTCCCTCCCACCCCCGCCCGGTGGCTGGGCGCTGGCGCGGTTCCCTCGCCGTCCCGCGGCCGCTGGAAATAGAGCCGGGATGTTGTTTACATGACGGATCCGGCGGGAGGAGTCTGCGAGGAGGAGGCGGAGAGAGGAAGAGCGGAGTCCCCGCGGCGGCGGTGGCGGGCCGGGGTGCGGGCGAGCGCCGCGCGGTCCCCGAAGCCAGGACACCGGAGCCTAGGGTAGGCAGGCGGGGGCGCGGGCTGCGGGAAGGCTGTTACAGTGGGCTTTGCGGTTCCTAGCCTGTCACGCAGACTCGGGGAGGCAGGGGGAAGGAGAAAGGAGAGAGGTTGGGAGAACCTCTGTTTCCCCTCACGTTTGGGAACGCCCCCCCTCTTATCCCCACTCTTTCCCGCTTCTCCCGCTTCTCCCTGGACTCACCTGTTTATTTCCACCGCTCAGGGCACTGGGTTTTTGTTTGTTTGTTTGCTTGTTTGTTTTAAACGTGCGCCAGAGGGGCTTATTATTATTATTATTATTATTATTATTATTATTAGCGAGATTATTGGGAAGGCGAGAGGGTGTTGCTGTAATCGATCCTAGTCCAGGTCGGTTTTCAGGAGGGGGAGGGGACTTGGCGAAGACCCCGGTTCCTGGCCGCAGCTGACCCCGGGGCTCCTCCCCGCCTTCCCGGTGAGGAATCCTTTCCCTTGCCCCGCGAAGCCAGCTGCCACCTTCCTGGAGAAAGACCACACCTATGCTTCTTCCAGACAGTGCCCTGCCCACCAGAGCTTGGCCAGACCTCGACACCCCAGAATTGGTAAAAGGCGCTTCTTTTCACCTGCTGATAGGGTTGGTACGTCAGCCCGCTAGTCCCCAGAAGTTGCAGTTCACAGTTTACGTTAGAATTTGTCTCTTTCTTCACCCTGCTTCCCACCGGCAATGAACTGTTGAGTTTAAGTTGAGAAAGAGAGGTGTCTCCCGCCCTGCCCCTACTGAGAGTTTTGTTTTGTTTTTTTCAGTTCCACAGTAGGTCTTCCATTCAGATCTGCACTTCTGCAGTCTCCTCTATCTCCCATTAAACTTAGCCCAGAACCAGGCCTAAGCTTTTATTCCCTGTGGGCCGCACCTTGGCCCCTTGCCTTTCTACAGAGCCAAATGCCTCTCAAAGCAGAAGGCACACCCAGCCCCAAGTCTCTTCCAGGAGGGAGGGAAGAAGAAGGGATTGGGGTGGGGGGAGGCGTCCTCAAGATCCGGTTCCCAATACCCCAGTAGCATTCTCCTCCTGGAGCCTCCTGAATTTTTCCTAACAGCTGTTTTCTACAGTGCCTTTTGCTCCTCCTGGCCTTATAGATTTTTGGAGGGAGTGGATGGAGAGAGATAGCCATCCCCCACCCCTTTCCTAGAACTAGGCTTTTTTTTTTCCTCCTCTGTCTTTTCATTTATTATGTTTCGAATATAAAATATGCAAGTGTGATTGCCTGTTATTAGAGTTGGTTTTCTTCCTGGCTAGTGACTAACCAGGACTCCAGAGGGAAGGAGAGGTGAGGGGTGGTGAGAGGGGAATCGATCACTACCTATGTGTCCTGGCAATTGCTAGAAGAGACCCTTCTGAAAAAAGGCACTTCTCCCTTCCATGACATCACCACTAAGCCCTTCCAACTTTAGCTTCAGAACAGGAAGAAGGCTCAAAATAGAACTAACTACCTTAGGAATCCAGCTCCTTCACGAGATCAACTTTGAAATCAGCGGCTGGGGGAACAAAGTGAGCTGCGACCTGGTGTGAAGGGGAAGAGAAAGCTGTAGTGTTAGTAAGTGCTTTTCTCGGGGTAGGCTGGAATACTGAGGCTCATGAATGATACTGAGGTGTGGTGTTTGTCTATTATTCATATGTGCTGGCATGTAAACGGAAGCAGGTCTCTCTGTATGTATAAAGTGGGACTCGTGGATTGCGATCTGCAATCCTGGTAGATCAGCCTGGTAGACAGAAGCTAGGAAGGGGTACTTGAGGAAGAGAGAGCCTTAGGATACGGTGGCAGCTGTTCTCTGTAAGTTGAGAGGATTAGTGTAAACAATAATTGTAACTTTCACAGGGTGACTAATGTCCTAGACAAAGAAGCCCCAGTGTCAAGGTTTCTCCCCTTTCCCTTGGAAATTAACCCTGGTTGTTCTCTGTGTGGTTTCTCTCTCTCTCTCTCTCTCTCTCTCTCTCTCTGTCTCTGTCTCTCTGTCTCTCTCTCTCTCTCTCTCTCTCTATCTATCTATCTCAGAGAGCTCTGTACTCTCTACAGACCAGGCTAGCCTGGAACTCAGAGATCACCTGTCTCTAGGATTAAAGGTGTGTGCCACGACGCTTGGTTGGCTATGCCCCTGATTTGAGATAATACCTTTTTCCTTACCGAGCAGACTTTTCAGAAACAGCTGCTTAGCAATGTATTGTAGAAAAAGAACATACTGGAACAGTTGGTGTATATGGCAGCAAGACTTGCTGCTCAGTGGGTTAAGGGCTTATATCCTGATTCAGGTTTAAAAGAATCCAAGTGACTGACAGAATAGTCTGTACCAGCTACTACTGTAGCCCCTAGCAACCCTAGGCACCAGCCATCTAAACTAGAGAGGCTGCTGAGATCAAGTTTTAAACTTATTTAACTTTTAAAATCCATAAATGACTCAAGTATTGGAAACTTAACTGTTTGGGAAACAAACAATAGCGTATATGTCTACTTTTTGAAATATATATATATACTGTGGAATCTAAATACAGATTAAATATCTCTTGAAAATTCAGAACTGGAATCAAAGTATGTTTTAAGTATAAGTACAGTGGATTTTTGAAAGCAGTATAGAAAAGAAATATAGGTTTATAATATGTCCCTTACAAATTTTAGCTTAGTGGGATAAAGGTTTTGTTTTCCTTTTGGATTTTCAAGACAGGGTTTCTCTGTGTTGCCCTAGCTGTCCTGGATCTCGCCCTGTAAATCAGGTTGGCCTCAGACTTTTATAGATCCTCTTCCCTCTGCCTTCTGAGTGCTGAGACTAAAGGTGTGCACCCCTAAGCCCAGCTAATTTCAGTTTTTAAAAATGTGTCTACAGCCGGGCAGTGGTGGCCCACGCCTTTGATCCCAGCACTTGGGAGGCAGAGGCAGGTGGATTTCTGAGTTCCAGGCCAGTCTGGTCTACAGAGTGAGTTCCAGGACAGCCAGGACTACACAGAGAAACCCTGTCTGGGGGTGGGAGTGGGGGACAAAAAACAAAACAAAACAAAAATATGTGTCTACAGACAATTCAAAAGGCACATGTGAAACTTTGTACCTTTTATGAGTCTTCCTTTATTTAATAATTTACTGCTGCTGGATTGCTTAGTCTCAGCATTCCATCTTTATAGCTATGGATGAATTGCAAAGAGCTTCTTCAATCCTCTGCTTTCTACTGCTATAATGCATGGAAAGGCTCAGGGACCCAAGCCCATGGAACTATTCCTCGGTCCCAGCACTCCTAATGTCTGCCTTTCAGGAGGTTAAAACCAAACTAACAAAACGTGAAAAATTTTAAGGGGGTAGCAGTGGCTTGTGGGAAATTTGGGGAAACTAAGGTACCTCCCAACAGCTGCTTGTTTAAAAATTGCCTGGAAGTAACAATATATCTGAAAACACTAGGTGACTGTGGCAGCAGTTGTGACACATGGTGACAATGTTGCCAGTCTTCTATTACCTTCATTTACTTTGTCTTTTCTTTTAATTTCATCTCCTTTAGAGCTCAAGATTGCCTACACTGACCCTCCCAAAACTATAACTCAGCAGGAATAAGGGAAACTGCTTTAGGGGGTTTTGTTTCGTCTAAAGAAATTCAGTAATGGCACTGGGAAGGCATTTGTTTGTTTCTAGTGGCAGGGTCTTATTATGTAACCCTGGCTGGCCTGAAATTCACTACGTAAACCAGGCTGGCATCAAACTCGGAAATCAACCTGCCTCTGCCTCCTGTGTATGCTATCCTTATTGTATAAATGACGAACTGTCCAATATACTGCAAAGAAAGAAATCAAATAGACAGTTTTATTGATAACTAGAGAAATGAAGAGCCAGTATTTGCTGGACTTGTGGACATGGCTGAGAAGTGCTGAGAAGGGACAGGAAAAGGACACTGTGTGACGTTTTAGAGACAGTTGACTGGTTATTACCTACACACAGTGCCAGGAGTGACATGTCACCATGGCATCCCTTGCCAGAAGAAACATGTTCATTTCACAAGGATAAGGATGGAAATGAGAATGATGGGCCCTGCAGAGAAGTGATGTGTGATTATATTTATGGTCTAGCTGAAGGGCGTAAATTGGAAATCAGCATTAAATCTTTGCTATTATCTCCTTTACCTGTGCATTAGGGATTTTCAAAACCTAAGACTCAATATTTAAATGGCAGTGCAGCAGTAAATAGGACACTGTAGGCCAACAGAAAACCATCAGAAGTTTTAGGAATGGCTAGTGGTGGTGATCAGTCTGAAGTTAACTTTTTGTTATGTAGCCCAGGCCACCCTTAAACACCAGATCTTCCTGCAGTAACCTCCTAGTGCTGGGATTATGGCCAGCTACAATTAAATTTTTTTTTTCTATTTGTAATGAGTAACTTTGTAAGAAGCTACTTGGCTGACTGGTTGTTTTTATTGTTATTTTGTGTAAGTCTTCCAAAGATTCTTTTTAACCTTCATTTTTATTTTTATATGAATAGGGTGTTTTGCTTGCATGCATATCAGTGTACCATGCTGGAAAAGGGCATCAGATCCCCTGGAATTACAGACCATTATGAACTGCCTTGTGGGTGCTGGGAATTGAACCCAGGTCCTCTGGAAGAGCAGTCAGTGCTCCTAACTACTTAGCCATCTTTCAGCCCCCTGACTTTTTTTTTTTTAAAGATGGGATCTTGCTCTGTAGCATAGGTTGGCATCAAACGGAATGCGTAGCCCAAACAGGCTTCAAATAAAGCATTTCTTTCCCTTAGCCTCCCGAGGACAGGGATTATCTGTGTATGCCAATGCACACTGCCTCAGCTGGGGTGGTTTTGATTACGGTAAAAGCATATTCTATAGAGGTAAACACAGAGTGGAAATTACTTGTGAGTAAACCATAAAACCTAAATTCTGGGTATAAAACGTAATCCAGAGCAGAATCAGAAAGTAAAGTAACTTGAGTAGCCAGACTAACTAAATTTACACCGAGTTCCATGTAGCTAAAGGGAAGGCTTTTAAAAGAGAGCATATGGAACAATCTTGATTTCTGTCTCTTGGGACATTTTTGGACTAAAATCATGAGCTTGAGGATCAAAACCTGTTTGTCATTGTTTTTACTAAATTAAATGTGTGTGTGTGTGTGTGTGTGTGTGTGTGTGTGTGTTCTGCTATGTGTGAGCCATGGCGCTTGTATGGAAGTAGTGGAAATCTGTCCTCTCTTTCAACATGTAAATCTCCAGGGATGGAACTCAGGGCATCAGCCTTTGGAAGAAGCAGCTTAACCCACAGAGCCATCTCTTCAGCCCTCTGCCTGTGGGACTTTGTACCTGTCTTCTCTGGAAGGATGTTGGTTTGATCTCATCCATAGGGGCCTGCTCCTGTGCAGCCTGAGCATTTGCGAGGCCAGAGCCCGAAGTGGATGGGACGGTGATGTGCGTCTTGGTGCTGGCTGTGTTTGAATGTCAGGGCTGGCTTTGAACAGAACTTGTTGCCTTGACTTTTAACCAGTCTTTCTCCTTAAAGAAGAGAAAAAACAAACAACCCCCCCAAAAAACAAACAACAACAACAAAAAACAATGTGTAACCTTTTCCAGGGTTTTCCACAAGTCTTTGGCACATTTAGTTTCTTAAAGTGTAATATAGGCGAGTTTGCAGCAAGGCGCACACTGCATGCACTACTGAAAGTTCCTGGCCAGGCAGGTGCTGACGTGGAGACCCCTGCTGCCAGGACACTGCCATACTATTTAATATTGTCAGTCAGCTGGTTTATGGCTTTCAAGTTAAAGGAGTTGTGGATCTAAATTAGCCAGCAACAGTTTTCAAATAGTTCTAACTTACGGGCATCTTCACATGCCTCCAGTTATGTAATACATAGGCAGTTTAATGGCTTCAGGTCATATGTTAATTTTTTAGCTTGCAGTTGGCAGGAGCACAGTGTACCTTAAGTCAGATCGTCTGTATTCTGTGTCACTCAGGAGCAAGGTTATATGGCACAGTTCTGTCCCTGAAGGACTTGTATTTTAAGAAATTTTGCGGAGGAATAATTATGAAGAAATTGGTTCTTTTTGTTTTGTTTTTAATCTTTGGGGTTTTGTTTGTTTGTTTTGTCTTGTTTTTTGTTTGTTTGTTTGCTTGTTTTTAAGACAGGGTCTCCCTCTAGCTCAGGCTGACTTGGAACTCAAAGCAGCCATAATGCTTCTTCCCCAGTGTTGGGATTGAATAGGCACGACCCACCATGTCTGGCTGTTTTGTCTTTTGTTGGTGTTGATGTTAGTTTGGTTTCGTTTTTTTCAAGATAGGTTTCTCTATAGCCCTGGCTGTTCTGGACCTCACTCTGTAGGCCAGGCTGGCCTCGAACTCAGAAATCTGCCTGCCTCTGCCTCTGGAACACTGGAAATCAAGTGTGTTTCCATTAGATGGAGAAGATTCTGTAGTCAGGAGAAATTAAGCATTGGTATTTTTATGCTTTTTGGTTGCTCAGCTCTCCAAACTTTTTTTTTCTTTTATAACAATCAAAATAGCTTTGTTCACATAACCTGTTTATAATTTGGGTGAAAGCATGCAACCATTTCCAGGAATCAAGTGTTGTGGGCTCCAGCTCGTTCACTCTTTTAATCTTCACTGCCACCTTGTGTCTCAACTCTGTATTGCATCAGTTTGCTAAGCCCTACGTGCTGATGACGCCTTAACTTTTAGCTATCTTTGCACTTTGGAGAAGTTGTTTTTAATTTCTGTGGAGGTGGATTATTTCATTTGGTTATCGCTTTTCTAAAGACAAAGGTCAGTTTTGTAGTACATGAGAGTTACTTGCTGAGCTACATTCATTGTGCTATTCTGGTTTTTGACTCCTGATCTAAAGAATTGATTCATCTGTCTGACTTATTTGAGGCAGAGTTAACCTCTGATCTCCATATAGTGAGTCTTTGAAATTGAGCGAATGACTAACTGAAAACACAATTATGCCGGGCGTGGTGGCGCACTCCTTTAATCCCAGCACTTGGGAGGCAGAGGCAGGAGGATTTCTGGCCAGCCTGGTCTACAAAATGAGTTCCAGGACAGCCAGGGCTACACAGAGAAACCCTGTCTCGAAAAAACAAAACAAGCAAACAAACAAACAAAAGAAAACACAATTAGTGAAAACGTGGCATGGGTGAGCACCGCCCAGCGGGTCAGCAACATGACTGTGTAGAGTCCAGAGCTGCAAGGCTGATTTGGGAGGAATTGCTCCCGAAAGTACAAACCACTAGTTTCTGTTTCATGGTCTGGGTTACTAGGAAACCAGATCTCCATTAAAAAAAAAACATTCAGTAATGTTTGTGAGTGTTATCAACTGAATATCCGGGGCAGTGATGCGATGAACAGGGGAGAGAAGGAAGATCCAGTGTCTACAAAAGCTAATTTGGGCCTCAGTTGCTTAGTTATAAGATCTTGGGCAAATCACAGAATGTCTCAGGGTTTCTGGGCTTTTTACATTTTTTTTAAAAAATATTTTTTTTTGTTTTTTAGTTTTTAGAGACAGGATGTTTGTGTATTCCTGGCTGTCCTGTAGCTTGCTATGTAGACTAGGCTGGACCTAAGCTCACAGACGTCTTCCTACCTCTGCTTCTTGAGTGCTGGGATTAAAGGCATGCACCACATCTTTGGCTTTATTTTTATTTTATGCATGTGAGTGTTTTGTCTGCATATATGTCTGTGCGCTGTGTGTGTGTGTGTGTGTGTGTGCAGTGCCCCCAGGGTGCAGAATGACAGCATCAGATCCTCTGGATCTGGAATTAGAGATGGTTGTAAGCCACTGTATGGGTTCTGGAAATGGGGCCCGGGTTCTCTATAAGAGCAGCCTACACTCTTAACTGCTAAGCTACCTCGCCAGCTATGTGTGTGTACATGTGTGTATGCATGTGTACATGTACTTTTAAAGTTATTCTTTGATGATTTCATGCACATATATGGTTCTTGATCAGATCTCTCTCCGACTCCCAGCCCTGAGTTTTGATTTGTTTCTTCTATCTGTAAAGTGGTGTCATGATACTTAACCTAGTTCCATAATTCCTCTTTGGATGGGTTTGAGAACAGTTCATTGTTAACTCCATAGGATTTTATGAAAAGTAAATGAAGAAACCCACAGAAAAGTATTGACTCTTTGGCAGCTATGAAGTACCCTGTGGTGTTTGGTTATGGAACCGTGTCTCACAGAACTCACAGAGATCGGCCTGCCTCTGCCTTCTGAGTGCTGGGATAAAGGCTGGTGCCAACAAGCCTAGCTCCAAGAAAGGGCTTGAAACTTAACCTTCCTGGAATAAACACTTGGTGCGTGTGTGAGGTTGGGGAGATGCAGTCTGTGAACACAGAGACATACTGGGAAGTGTGAGATGTGCGTATAACCAGAAAGAAAGTCCACTTGTGCTTACTCCATTTGTGTGTGTGTGTGTGTGTGTGTGTGTGTGTGTGTGTGTGTGTGTCTCATGTGCTCACCTTTCCTTCTAGTGTAGTTCAGTCGGTCTTTACTGCTTCACCCTCGTCAAATGACCCCTTTTCTTTTGCCTCCATCCAGAAGTGCATCTTTCGGTCCTTCACTCCGAGAGGCACCTTCGAAGGGGGTGACGTCACTGACGGACACGGTGACTGACAGGCTGCCCTGGCTCAGTTATCACAGTGCTGATGCTGTCCATTCTAAAGGTACAGTACTGTGATAACTGAAGGATGGCAGCCATCTTGCCTTCCTCCCGAGAAGTCCCATCACAGAAGGCGAAAGAGGAATGGGAAACAGGACACCGGGACAGGACCAGAGATACGTCACACTGCTCCTGTGTTCACTGTTCTTCCAGGCTCCATTTGGTAACAGGGAAGAAAACAAGGTAGCAGTTTGCATGGGGTATGAAGATGGTTATACTGAGGACATACAAAGTCTGGGACCTTTCTTGTCTGGGAAGATTGACACTAGGAAAGTCCTAAGGACAAATCAATATATCTCAAACTTAGAGAAACGATCCATTTTATAAACAAAAAAGTAACTTAATTGACAGCTTTGTATTTGGTCCTTTACTGTTGGGTGTTCAGAGTCAAACAAGGGAATGGCATTATGTGTCAAATAATATCAATGTCATATGAATAAAATTATATCTGATTAAGAAATGAATAGTGATGTGGCTTTTTTAAAAAAATTTCATTATGGAATGTTACCTCTGCATGAAAATATTATTTTATTCTATTAAGTAAATGTGATCACTCTAGACGCCAGCACAAATCAGCTTCAGAGATCTGAAGTTAGAGATACCAGCCAGTATCATGGTTGCATGAAAATCTAGAACCTTAATAGAGGTTAAAAAGTACCATGAGTGGGGTCTGTGAACACAGCTCTGTCACTCATGTGCTTGTGTAAGCACAAGGACCTGAGTTCGGGCCCAGCCTCAGTGTGAAAATCTGGTCATGGTAATGTGCTAGGAATCAGAGACAGGCAGATCCCCGGCGCTTCCTAGCCAGTCAGCCTCACTGAATCTCCAAGCATGGTGAGAAAACAAGGCAGACAGCTCCCGGGGAGTAACACTTGAGGTTAACCTCTGGCTTCTCCATGCATGCACACAACGGCATATGCGCAACATATAATTGGAGTAGAGAGTGAGGCTCTTAGAGAACCCGGGATTTATCCCATTCTCTCTGTCAGTCATCCCTCCTAAGGACTTTGAATACACAAGACACACTCAAGTACCACAGTTGGTGACACTTTTGGGTCACAGTCTAGTGTGGGGCCCAGGCAATTGCGTGGAATATGTGTTTTAGGCTCCAAACTTAAACAGGGTCCTATCACCTCTTCCTAGACTAACATGTATGTCTGGGATCCTTACTGCATGGTAATGGAACTGAAGCCATGACTTACATGTAGAAAGTCATGCCCATTGCCTATGGCAAGGACCTGGATGGGCCAGGAGAGCAAAACGATATATATGTGACTTTAGCATATGTTGACACCTTCACCTGGCGTCTTAGTTTTCAGTCCTCACTTCTCTACCAGGACAGAGGAGGAAAACTAGGCTCCAGGAGCTATCCCTGTATCGTTACCAGTTACTCTCTCATTTCTTTCCCTTCTCCACCCAAAAAAGAGCCAAGCTGGCAGGCCACACCTGCTTGGCCACACTGACCATGTTTACAGCATAGCACTCAAAAGTGTCTTCACAGTTAGCTTCTCATAAACCATGAACTAGGCTCCCCTTGGTGGGTTATAGAGGGGGAGGGCCGCTCTTAAAATTCCTTGGAAAGGAACTTTTGACAGAAACCCTGAAAGAACTCAAGAGAAAGTTTTGGGATTGGTGAGTCTTCAAGTTATTGGAAACACTCCTAAATTTTAGTGTTTTAGCAGGTGGAGGAAAGTGCTTGAAGAGGAACAAGTTTGTAATCCTTGGCTTTCGGGTGGATTTCACCACCTTCCTGACCTTCCTGTTTTTCCTCATACTGGTTTTATAAAAAAAATCATCAGTTTTTTTACTTGCCGAAGCTTGACCTCACAAGCCACGTTCATGCATGTGGGATGTCGCAGTTGTCTTATTCTTTTTGCTGTTGCCGTGATAAGATGCCCCGACAAAAGCAAATTCAGGGAGAAAGGATTTCTCAAGGCATCAGGAGCTTGAAGCAGCTGGCCACGTTCTGTTCATAGTAGGAAGGAGAGGGCAATGAGTGTATGCACACAGCTGTTTAGCCTGCTTCCTCCCTGTTAAACTGTCCTGGATTCCTGCCTAGGGAATGGTGCCTACCACAGTGGGCAGCTCTTCTACCTTACTTAATGTAATGAAAACAACCCCCCCCCCACACACACACACATACACACACTCACAAAGGATAATACTCCACAAGCATGCCCAGAAGCCATCTCCTAGGTGAATCTAGATTGTGTCCAGTTTACAAAACTATCACAACTATATTGGCTGCAGTTTGGACTCAACATTCGGTTTCTATAGACAAGACTCAGGCTGGGTCAAGAGAACAGAGGTAGTGGCTCCAGAAGCTCACCAAGGCCTAGGGTCTTTGAAATTTGGGGTGGATAGGTGTGGTGCACCCCTGTAATCTCAGATTTCTGGAGGCAGATGCATGAGGATTGCCCATGAGTTCAAAGCCAGATTGGTCTATGTGAGCCTGGTCTACATAGTGGCAGACCAGTTAGGGCTACATAGTAAGATCCTATCAACAGCAAAAGGGACACTTCTGAGTAGCTGTTAGATACAAGGCAGATGAATTTGATGCAAGTATATGAGAAGTGATGTAAGAAGAAGCTAGTGGGATCCATAGCATTTTGGTTAGTTTTGGTTGATACAGTCATTATATATCTGTATATATCCAAAAGAAGCAAACAGAAGGGGCTGAGAGAGAATCTTGCATAACCATTTTCATAGGATTATTACAAGTAGCAGAAAGTTAAAAGCCACCCAAGTGTCCATGGATGGATGAGAGGGGTGAACATACAGTAAAGTATTAGGCACTTAAAGGGAAGGAAATCGTGACACCCTCCACCCTGGGTGAACCTTTAAGGTACTGTTCTAAGGAAAGCAGACACAATGAACAGATGCTGTGTGACTCACTCACTGGAGGATCTTAGAACTAAGTTAACTGTTGTTACCAGAGTCTAGAGCAGGGAGGTAGTAAGGAATTTGTACTTAAGGGTTACAAAGTTTCATTTGGGGAGGGTGAAGCAATTCCAGCCCTGGATGGTGATTCAGGTCGTTGAACATGCGTGTACTTAATGCCCAGAGGACTGGCTACATAAAATGGTAAATTTTGTGTATCTCAACAATAAAACATTTACAGTGATGATGCTGTTGACTCTCCTGCAATAAGATTGTGTTGCATGATGCCTCAACTTTCACTGGGAAGATATGGATAGTACTGTTCCAAGTTAGCAGTTAAAATGTAACTGCCGTGTCCTTTTGTCTTTAAAGTACTCAGCTCTGTAGCTCCGTGAGTATATTTCCAAACATAAGGTGGCTTTAGTTGGTATAACAGAAAAGAAAAAAAAATGATAGAACTAAAAATAGTGAAAGTCTACTTATGGCCTGTTCTGGGCAAAATGAGCAGTAAGGGTGTTCATGCTGCAGTAATGGTGTTCATACCGTCTCCCGGGCTTGGACTTCTGTGGTATGGTAGTAAAGATAAAATCATATTAATCTCCTGGGCCATGGAGATGGCTCAGTGGGTGAAGGTGCTTGCTGGACATGTCTGGCAAGCCAAGTTCAATCTTCAGAACCCGTGGAAAGAAAAAACTGACACCACAGAGTTGACCTCTGACCTTTGCGTGTTTTCCCTAGCTTCACACATGTGAATCCTGGTCTTTGTGCCCGGAAGCTTCCTAAAGGCACTCCACATATTTGTCTACACTAAAAACTAATGAAAAACTTAAAATTATATTCATCTCCAAAGTAGTGAAGTGTAGCATGTCATTTCTGAGGAGATAGACATTCAGCATACATATTTGAGGTAATAGCATATTGTTTTACTTGAATATTTTGGTAATTCAGGTTTTTAGAGTTCTTTGTTTTTCTGTTTGGTTTTGGTTTTGGTTTTTTTGAGATGGGGTTTCCTGGCTGTCCCAGAACTCATACTATAGACCAGGCTGCCCTAGAACTCAAGAGATCCACCTGCCTCTGCTTCCCAAGTGCTGGGATTAAAGGTGTACACCACCACTGCCTGGTTTTAACAAGCTTCAGCTATGACCAGTTCCTCAAGGAGACTTTCTGTTCATGCTTTCTACCATGCATGAATGACTTTCCTAATTTAGAAAATTTCAATTTTTTTTTTAAAGATTTATTTTATTTTATGTAAGTACACTGTAGCTGTCCTCAGACACTCCAGAAGAGGGAGCCAGATCTTGTTACGGATGGTTGTGAGCCACCATGTGGTTGCTGGGATTTGAACTTATCACCTTCGGAAGAGCAGTCGGGTGCTCTTACCTGTTGAGCCATCTCACCAGCCCGAAAATTTCAATTTTAAAAAGGAGAATAAAACCCAGGACTGGAAAGAACAAAAAAGCTGAAATGTCTTTTTTGGTTTTTTTTTTGTTTTTTGTTTTTTTTTTTAAGACTAAAAGTGAGATGTTAATGACTGTATCTGGTGGGGTGTGTGGCTCAGGACAGGTGAAGCTTTAGGAGTGCAGGACCCGCCACTTGTCCAGGAGACCACAGTTAAGGTTGTGTTTGACTCCACTGCCGTAGAGGATGGGCCACTTCTCAAGTTACTGTGTCTTCAAGTGCATCTGCATTAAACTTGGTGATGTCGGAGTTTTTTGAGATAGGGATCTTCTGGTGTCCAGGGAACTTGAACTTGGCCCTTCAAGGCCATCCATTACATGCTTCTTAATCCGAAGCTTGAAGCAGATGGACATGATGACTTTGTGTCATGAAACTTTCTAAAGGCATTCCACCTACCTGCCTGGCATCTCGGTTGGGATATCAGAGATGTGGGTATCCACCAGAAAGCTGTCTCCGACATCCTATAGGGCAACACATAGAAGCACCAGGCTGCTCAGGGAGGAAGCTAGTCGGCATAAATTGGCTACAGAGAAATCACTTTTAAAAACAGGCTGGAGAGATGGCTCAGCAATTAAGAGCACTGCCTGCTCCTCTAAAGGACCTAGATTCAATTCCCAGCAACCACGTGGTAGCTGACAATTGTCAATAACTCCCATTCCAGAGGGTCTGACTCCTTCACATAGACATACATATAGGCAAGAGACCAGAGTACATGAAATAAAAATAAACAATTTTTAAAAAAAGTAAACGTTCATTTGTAGATAGTACAGAGCCTTGGCTTGGAGTGAACACTCAAAGGAGGTTGTAGTTGGCGTACTGGTCGACCCCAGCCAGCACAGAGTTGGAGCCAAAGCTAACTCTTGCTCCTGCCACACACAGACTTCAAATGCTTTGCTTTGCTATTTCTAGGGCATTGTAAGCCCTGTGAGTAGTAGCAAACTAATTATATCATGAAAAACTGTCATTAGATTTTATTTCTTTCTGGTCAGTTCTCTGGGCTATGGAGCTCTTTATGTGCCAAGGCTTCCTGTTGGTATCTTTGTTTGGATTTTGTTTGTTTTGCTTTTAAGACGGTCTCATGGAGGCTGGGTGAGGATGGCTTTGAACTGACAATACTCCTCCTATAACTTCCAAGTCCTGAGATTACAGGCCTGCAACACCCTATGCCATTTTATATGGTGCTGGGGGTAAAACCCAGAGATTTGTGTGTGCTGGGCAAGCACTACCAGCCAAGCCACATGCCCAGCCCTTGGCTTCTCTCAATAAACAGCCCTGTAGCCAGGGTTGGCTTGGAATTCAAGGCAGTCCTGCTTTAATGGTGGGTTACTGGTGTGAGCCAGTACACATGGCTGATTTAAAAAAA
>LR750451.1:235370-250370 GCA_902729485.2 Mus minutoides | reverse complement strand
AGCAACTTAGCAAGACGGTAGAATCCAGTGGGCACATTTATCTAGCGGCCACTTGGGTGAGTGTGGACAGGGACCTATTGAACACACAAGTGCTCCTCCTGGAACAGTGGCTCTCAACCTTCCTAATGCTGTGACACTTGGATACAATTCCTCATGTGGTGGTGACCCAAACCAGAAATTATTTTCATTGCTACTCCCCAACTTTCATTTTGCTACTGTTAGGAATCATAATGCAAATACCGGATATGCAGGCTATCTGATATTTGACCCCTGTGAAAAGGTCGGGAGGGGTTAAGACTCAGAGGTCGGGAACTGCTGTCCTAGAGTGAACGTGCAGGGCATCCACATCATAACTGCTAGTCTCTGTGAGCAATGGTGTAATAGTTGCTTTTCTGTTGCTGTGGTAAAACACCATGACCAGGGCAACATATGGAAGTAGTTTAATTTTGGCTTACAGTTCCAGAGTGTTACAGTCCATAATGATGGGGATATCACAGTAGGCAGCCAGTATGCTGGCAGGAAAAGGAAGCTGATAACTCACCTCAATTGGAGTCATGAAACGAGAGAGAGAGAGAGAGAGAGAGAGAGAGAGAGAGAGAGAGAGAGAGAGCACTCATTGAAAGTGGCCTGAGACTTTGAAACCTTAAAGCCAACCCCAGGAAAGGCCGGCACTTCCTAGGCCTCCTCAAACAGTTGATAATGGGGACTAATTAACTGTTCACATTCCAGAACCTATGAGGAACGTTTCTCATTCAAATGACCACAGACTGATTCACTAAGAATCTCGTCCTGAAGACCCGGCTGCCTTCAAAGAACAGCACTTCATTTATGTGAGCGTGTGTGTTTGCAGGTGCCTGTGGCTGCAGGGACCAGAGGACAGCCTTGGGTGGTGTTCTTCAGGTACTTCCCAGCATCCTGAGCCAACGGACTCCAGGGATACCCTCCCCTTCCTTTTTTGTCAACTCTCCTCCTCCCCGGTGCTAGCATGTGCTACTGCACCCAGTTTTAGTTTTAAATGTGGATTTTCGGCCTCAAACACAGGTCCTTGTGTTTGCCAGACATGCACTTTACTGACTATGCCATCTGCTAAGCCCCAGCTGTGCTTCTAGATGCACCTGCCTGCTTTAATCCCAATCCCACCCAAAGTCCAAGTATAGATGACTGTCAGGAACCTCCGGTCCTTAGTCCCATCTCAAAACTGTCAGTGATGAGAGCCTTAGAAATCATCTACTTTAGTGTTTCTCAGACTGTGGGTTTGATTCTGTTAAAGGCCCCTTGAACAATATTCTTTTATAAATATAGCTTAGTTGGGAGAGCGCTTTTTTACCCTATACAAAGCATGTGTTCAGTCCCCCAGCACCACATAAAACAAGACCTGCAATCCTAACACCCGAGAGAAAGAGGCAGGAAGATGAGAGGTTCAAGGTCAGTTCTGTGATAAAGTGAGTTCAAAGCCAACCCAGTTGGGTTTATCTTTTTAAAATGCACTCAAAATTAATTTTTATTTCATTTGGTTAAAAAAAAAATAAACTAAGTCTAAGAACAACACTGGGCAGTGAAATGGCTTAAGGAGGTAAAAAGAACTTGCTGTCAGTCTGACACTAAGTTCTAACTCTAAGACCCATGCGGTGCAAATGGTTCTCTGATCGCATGCGTACCATGGCATGGACACAGTGTGCATGTGCAGCGTGCAGTGCGCATGTGCAGGCGTGCACACAAATTCTGACCCTGCCTCAGAAAACAACAAAAAATATAAATAATCCCAAGGTGGTGGTGCACACCTTTAATACCAGCACCAGGGAGGCGGAGGCAGGAAGAACTTTGTTAGTTCGAGGCCAGACTGGTCTACAGAGCAAATTCCAGGACAGCCAGGAATGCACAGAGAAACTCTGTCTTGAAAAACTAAAATGGGGAGAAAAAAAAGAAAAAGAAAAAGAAAAAGAAAAAGAAAAAGAAAAAGAAAAAGAAAGAAATTAAACAAAAATAAATGTTACCATAAAATGCATGAGGAACCCAGCAACGTGGACAGTTTGAGACCTAGCGAGGTGAAACATTTTTGTCCTTGATGCCCCAGTAGTCCTTTTGAAGTATAAGGTGGATCACAGCTACTGCTAGAAGGAGCTGATTATTCAAACCCTCCCTCCCGCCCCCTCCCAAAAAATGCTCAAAAAAAGAGGCTATTAGTAGCCTCCAGTTCTAAACAGGACCCCTCATCTTGAGGATGGCTGGTAGACAGACACCAGTGACCACCCCAATCTAGGGATTGCAGAGAGAACGGGCAGGGTAAATGTCTGCCCTGCCCCGGTGGCTTGCCGAGACCTGGCTTTGAAGATGCCCACATGGGAGAGTCCAACAAAAGAACACATCATAATGCCCAGGTCAGGGCTCAGAATGGCAAACGCCCAGGAAACTGCTGCTCAGGTGCAGGTGACTGACGGACCGGAAGGCTTTACCAGGCTAGGTGCACAGTGCAAATCCTTCCCCGTGCCTTCTGGGAAAAATCCTGAGATCCGACAACCCATGTGCCTTTGTTGGAATCCTGATGGGCCCCAGCCAGTCAGCGAGGCTGAGGGCTGGCTAGAGTGTTTAGCTGAGTACTTCCTTATGTTTTCCTGGTTCGTTCTCATAACAAGTGACCTTAGCCCAAGTCCTAGGAGCACATGATTGTGGAATGTGCTCTCCTGGGAAATACTGCCTTATTTTTTCATCCCGGGTAGGCTGAAAATGTGCAAAAAAAATATTTTCAGATTCAAGTTTAGATGAGTTTCTTTGGGTGATGATGAAAGCTAGCACACGTGCCGTGAGGCTGGTGTTTTAGATCTGTCTGAATCTATCTGTGTCTATGTATCTGTATGTTTATCTATGGGTTGTTTGTTTGTTTGTTTGTTTTTAACCTAGGGAATGCATTGAGATCTTCAAAAATGCTGTATAACACTGGCACTGGGCTGTATCCCTAAGGTTTCACTGTGTTACCAGGCTATCCCTGAGCTACTGGGTTCAAATCATCCTATAGCCACGGTCTCCTGAGAAGCTGGGATTATAAGCATGGACCTTATAAGCAGGGGACTACAGGCACGTGTCACAGTACCCAGCTACATATATCATTGCTGGATGTCACAAAAGCCATAGTCAAAGAAGCATGTCACTAACCTGATGTAACTGAGCTCAGGACTCTAAAGTCCCTGAGCAGCACTGTTGGTTAATGAAAACTACTAGTGACCCTGGTGGCTTCTGTGTCCCCTTTCCTGACGCACACGTTAGGGCCATTACCACAGTGAGAGTATTTATTAGCCCACACATTTCCCACATTGCTTATTTAGCTTCTAGACTATTTTCAGAGATGCTGGCTCTATTCTGTATTTGAGTGCTAAAGTCTCGAGTGACTAAAATTGCGTAGCGCATCGTCTATGCTTGTCTGATTCCAAATTTTAGGTGTGATGGGCGCACTTGGGAGCTACCAGGGCTATAGTTTGCAGTCCGTATGTAGCTTCTATTTTCATTCTTCCTGAGCCTCACTGTGCTCTTCCTTTGTCCTCTCTTCTTCCCCTTCCTCCTCCTCCTTTCTTTGCCTCCTCTACCTTAAAAAATTGAATTTTGGGCGTTGGAGGAACTCTCAGCCGTTGAGAGCGCTGACTGCTCTTCTAGAGGACCTAGGTTCGGTTCCCAGAACCCACATGGCAGCTCACAGCTATTTGTAACTCCAGTTCCAGGTTATCCAACCCTGTCTCACAGACGTGCAGGCAGGGGAAACACCAATGCACAGGAAATAAAAATAAATTTATATTTTAAATTAAATTTTATTATCATTGTGTGCATGTAAGATGGGGGGGGGCTGAGGTACCTAGGCCACAGACAGCTTTGTGGAGTCAATTCCTTCCTTCTACCTATTTGAGAGTCCAGTAGAGTAAATTCAGGTCACCAGACTTGAGTGACAAGTACCACTCCACTGGTTCACCTCCACAGGATCACTGTGTCGTAGGCTAGCTTCAAAGTCAATGTGTCATTGAGGGTCATCTTAAACTCCAGCTCTGCTAAGATTGCCTTCCTGCTTGAGGCAAACTAGGACTGGAGATCATCTTAAACTCCAATTCCACTAAGATTGCTTGCCCGCTCCACCCAAACTTAAAGTTTACTCACAGCCAAGCTAGGTCATGAGTCTGATAAGCTTTAAAAATAAACAGGATGTGAAACAGATGAACTCACCCAGGGTTTTGCTGAGGAAAAGACAAACACAAGGGACTGAGGGAAAGATAGGTCCTAGATGATGTGTAAGATTGCACGCTCCTGATTATTCACTCAGTACACCTGCAGTGTAAGGCTGATGCTCAACTCTGCAAGGTCTTCTCCAGTGTTCTTATAAAGCGAGGGTCACAGCTCCTCACATCCCTGCTTCTCTTCTTGCCCTCACTCACCCTCATTTGAATGGTAGCCTACAGAGGTTTTTTTTCTTTTCTTTCTATCTTTCTTTCTTTTATTTATTTTTTTGGAGGACAGTCTAGGCTATATTCCACCATGCTTTAAACAAAATAAAACAAACAAATAAACAAAAAACAAACAAAAAAACAAAACAAAACAAAAAAATTTGACCCAGGGGGTAAAGCCAGGTTTCTCCCTAAGTAACCTATTCTTACCCAAGTATTTCTCTGACCAGGGAACCCTGTGTATGTAAAAAGCTCAAAATTAAACACCACAGGAGCAAATAATTTGGTCAAAGAAAAGGCAAACGAGGGCTGGTGAGATGGCTCAGCGGGTTAGAGCACCCGACTGCTCTTCCGAAGGTGATGAGTTCAAATCCCAGCAACCACATGGTGGCTTACAACCACCCGTAACAAGATCTGACGCCCTGCTCTGGTGCGTCTGAAGTCAGCTACAGCGTACTTATGAAGAATAACAAGAAATGAATCCTTGGACCGGAGAGACCAACCGGAGCAAGCCAGGCTGTCCGGAGTGAGCGGAGCCGAACGGGGACGGCCGGAGCAAGCGGGGACGCCAGAGCTAGCAGGGCTGGAGCGAGTGGGGCTGAACGGGGATGGCCAGATGAGCAGGGCCAAACCGGAGCAAGCGGAGCCGATCGGAGCGAGCGGGGCTGGCTGGAACAAGCGGGGGCTATACTGGGGCGGCCGGGAGCAAGTGGGGCTGGCCGGAGCGAGCGGGGTTGAGCAGAGCGAGCGGGGTTGACCGGAACAAGGGAAAAAAAAAGAAAAAAAAAGAAAAGGCAAACGAGCTGAACAGACATTGCTCAATGATCAATATGTGCAGAATGAAATGCTCAACGTTTCTTTGCCATCACAAAAATGCAGATCAAAACCCTTGAGATTGTACTCCACCTACTCAGAACGGCTGTCATGAGGAAGGGATGGGAAGCTGTCCTAGTTTGGGTTCTATTGCTGTGAAGAGACACCATGACTATGACAGCTCCAATGAGGGACAACATTTCATTGGAGCTAATTTATAGTTTCAGAGGTCCAGTCCATTATCATCATGGTGAGACACAAGTCCCTATGCAGGCAGACATGGTGCTGGAGGAACAGAGAGCTGCACATCTTGATCTGCAGGCAACAGAAGAAACCTGCCACACTGGGTATAGTTTGAGCATAGGAGACCTCAAAGCCCACCCCCACAGTGACACACTTCCTTCAATAAGGCCACACCTCCTAATAGTGCCACTCCTAACAAGGCAAGCATTCAAACACAGGAGTCTACGGGGACCACACCTATTCAACCAGCCCAGAAGGGAAAGGGAAGCCATTATATACTGTTGATGGAAATGTGAATCAGTACTGTCACTGTGGAAACCAGTATGAAAGATGCCTCTCAAATTAAAATAGAGCCAGGTATAGTGGCACACACTTGGAATTCTAATACTCCAAAGCTGAGACAGGAAAATCATGATTTTAAGGCTAGCTTGGCTTATGAGCTTTTATCAAACAAACAAACAAACAAAACAACCACTACCTCCACCAAAACCCCAACCAACCAAACAACAACATCAAAACAAACAAACAAAAAAACCCCCAAAGACAGGGCATCATAGCCAAGGCCTTTAAACCCAGCACACTGGTGGATGTCTGTGAGTTCAAGGCCACCCTTGGTCTACAGCGTTAGCTCTAGGACAGCCAGGGCTATATAAAAAAAGATTCTGTCTATTTAAAAAGAAAATCATGATTGGTAGTGTAGGTTTGTCAACCTAGAAGGGTAAAACAGGAGGGTCACAAATCCAAGGCAGCTTGGACAACTTAGTGACCTGCTACTAAAAGTAAAAACAACAACAACAAAGCAGACTAGGGAGCTGTCTCTGTGGGTAAAGTACTTGCTTCACAACCATGAGGATCTGAGTTCAGAACCTCAACACTCACAGAAACGGGACATCTGCCCTCTGCTAGCTTGTCTCCTATAGAAGAAGCTGCCTCTGGATTTGAGGTCCTGGGTGAGCTGGGCTGGCTTTAGTCGGGCTCACCTTCATGGAGGCCGATCTTTAGCACCGCCTGGAGGCTTCTGTGTGCTGCCGCCACTGCTCAGTATCATGTCACTTCCGCTGGGGATCATCAGTGTTCTCCTCTTGTCCATTCTTTTCCCCTTTCACCTTTTCTCACTCTCCGTCACCACCTCATACATAAACAGTCTCTATTCTCTCATTGCTTTAGTTTAATTTGTTTTCCGTTGTGCTTGAACACCGTGACCTAAAGCAACTTGAGAAGGAAATGGTTTCTTTCAGTTTCCAGGTCATACGCCATCACTGAGCAAAGTCAGGACAGGAACCTGGAGATAGGAACTGAAGCAAAGACCATGGAGGAGTGCTGCTTACTGCCTTGCGTCCAGGTTTATGCTCAACCACCTTTCTTACACAGCCCAGGCCCACCTACCTAGGGACGGCACCACCCACAGTGGGCTGGAGTTCTTAGCTCAATTACCAACCAGAAAAAAAAGCCCCACAAACATACGCATAGTTAGATGGAGCCAGTCTCCTGAACTGATGTCCCCTCTTCCCCAGGTGTGTCAAGCTGACAACTGATGCAAACTGTGACACTAGATTACATTAACTTTTTCTCATTTGGTTTCATGTATACCTGTTTGGGGCCAAGGATTGCAAGGATGTAAAATAGGAAGTCTGTAGAAGTTATTCAAGCTCGGCTTCCGTGTGTTCTTCTTGTTGTATGGCCCACGTGTGAATGCATAAGGAACAGCATCACAATTGCCAAGACCTGATTTGGCCATGCTGCCTGTGGCTGGGATCTGCCAGCTTCACAATGCATTAACTTGGCTTCTACATCGCAAGTACGGAGCTA
Source organism: Mus minutoides (assembly GCA_902729485.2). NCBI lineage: Eukaryota > Metazoa > Chordata > Mammalia > Rodentia > Muridae > Mus > Mus minutoides. The sequence goes on along the minus strand of LR750451.1, from coordinate 243,084 downwards.
GCCGGGCGTGGTGTCACACGCCTTTAATCCCAGCACTAGGGAGGCAGAGGCAGGCAGATTTCTGAGTTCGAGGCCAGCCTGGTCTACAAAGTGAGTTCCAGGACAGCCAGGGCTATATAGAGAAACCCTGTCTGGGGGGGGGGGGGGGGGGGGAAGAACCGTTAGTACAATACCCTCCAAATCACATTACCGATCTTTGCATTGTACAGCACCTGAGGCATGCTGACAAAGCCATTTTTACTCCCAGCATCCCACCTCTTCTTCCAAAAAGACCAGGAGTGTGGCCTGGGCAAGAAGAGTTCACTGCCTTGTTCTGTATGCTGGGAATCTAAATCTCAGACTGCAAACCTGGAGGTTAAGAGTCAAGAGTTTGGACAGGCCCTCTGGCACTGAGTCCTGCCTGGGCACTTGGCTGTTCCTCCCCCTCATTTTTTCCTGCATGGTGTAGCTCTGCCCTTACTGTCAACCTTTTTGCCCCAGGCAACCACCAGTCCAGAAAGCATGGAGCAGAGCTGTTCAGTTTCTCAGGCTCCTCTTGCTGAGTCAGATGACCCTGACTTGCCACAGCACAGGGGTGATGGTCTGCACGTTCTCTCACTCCTCACCTTCATCCGAGAGCCCAAGCCAGTCTCTGTGTCTGGCTGCCACACGCATTTTTCTTCTGGTACCACGATCCGTTTAAACCGTTGTCTTAGTCACTTTTCTTCTCCCCACAGCCCTCCCACCTCCTTTCCATCTCTCCCTCTTGCTCCCGGCTACTCGCTCCCGCACCCCCCCTCCGCCCCCGCCCCCGCCCCCACCCCCTCACACCGCCCTGCTTGTTCAGGGGCCCCTCACTTTTCTATTGTTGTGAAAAGTTGCCATGACCAAGGCAACTTATAAAAGAAAGCCATTAATTGAGGGCTTGCCTCCAGTTTCAGGGGGTTAGTCCATGACCATCATGGCAGGGAGCATGGCAGCAGACAAGCAAGCTGGCAGTGGAGAGCTCGCATCTGATGCACAAACAAGTGACAGAGAGAGAGAGAGAGAGAGAGAGAGAGAGAGAGAGAGAGAGGTGGGGGGAGGGGCGGGGGGCGGCTTACCCTCACTTCACACTAGCCCATCAGAAGAGGTACACCAGCATTCTTTTCTTTTTCTAGGTGGACAGTAAATGGAGCAATTGCCTTAAGAACTCCCTGTGGGTGGGCTCGTGGGAGGACGCCTGGCTTTAGGTCCATGCTGCTCTTTGGGAACAAGAAGAAGCCGCTGCCTGCACTCCTGTCCACAGAGAAGGAACGCCTCAACTCCTCTGACTCCAGAGCAGCAGTTGTGAGCAGAGCACCTGTGGGCCACCACCCCCTTGGGTGTTGAATAGCAGATAGCCTGCGCACAGAAATTTACATTATGATTCATAACAGCAGCAAAATGACAGTTACGAAGTAGCCATGAAAATAATTCTATGGTTGGGGGTCAGCACAGCATCAGAACCGTATTAAAGGGTCACAGCATTGGGAGGCTGAGGTCCGCTGATCCACAGTTTAGACGCTGCCACCTCCCATGCTCTTTAATGGTTTCTCACTTCAGGCAGCTGTAGTGGCATGCATCTGTACCTACACAGAGGGAGCGGGGCGGGGCGGGGGGGGGGCGTGTAAAATGACTCCTTAAGCCTAGTAATTCAACCCCAACATGGACAACATGGAGAGCCTCCCTACCCCATGTCTGGTATGTTTTGTTGAGACAGGGTCTCAAAATATAACCCTGGCTAGCCTGGAACTCCCAGAGATCCACCTGCCCCACCTCCTTAGTGCTGGAGTTAAAGGTGTATGCCACCATGTCCGGCAAACTCCCATCTCTTAAGAAAAATAACTTCTTGTAATGAAAAATACTTTATAGCGTGCTATGAAAGGTAGAGCACACCTGAAATCCCAGCATTTGGGAGACTGAGGCAGGAGGATTGTGAGCCTCAGCCGTAGCCTGGCCTGCATAGTAGGACTTTGTCTCAAAAATGCTATTATATAGAATGATATGACATGGGATATTTTAAATTTGGCTTTTGCTCTCATAGCAAAATTCCCTTGAGAGTTATCCAAAATATGGTATAGCTTTATTTTCTTACTGTCTGGGTTTTTTTTTTTTAATCTAAAGTTTATGCATTCAAATATTCACTTTTTAAACATTTATGCTGACTATTTTAGTAACTAAAATCTATAGCCATGAATCAGAGAGGGCAGCTAGTTCATTTCTGAGCCAGGACACTCTACAAATGTCTGGAACGCTGTCTCCTCGTCTTTAGAATAGGTCTGATAGCTAGATCTTTTTAGAACATCACTATATTTCCACTGTTTATAAGGCTTCGCTGTTGTCTCCTTATTTTCTCCCCCTGGCTGGGGATGGGATTCAGAGCCTCACGTGTACTAGGCAAGTGTTCTGCAGCTCAGCTGCCTCTCTGGCCATATACAATGTCCTAGCTACAGAGAAACTTCAAGCCCCAGTGTTTGGGAGCTGGAGAGAAACAGAAGATCCAGGGCTGAAGAAAAGTTTCAGCAGTTAAAGGTACCTGCCACTCTTGCAGAGGACTGGAGTTGAGCTCCCAGCTTCCCACACCCACATTGGTGGCTCACAACCACCTGTAACTCCAGCTCCTGGGGAATCTGACGCCCTCTTCTGGCCTCTATAGGTACTTGCACATATATGCACATATACACATACACATAAATAAAAGTAAAATAATCTTTAAAAGACATTCAATTGGCCTTTTTTGGGGGAGTACCTATTAATCACAGGGTCCCACAGAGACTAGCTGGCTGATTCCATGAGGAGAGTGTGGATGGTGCCCAGCCAGACTTCACAGTGAAGTCTTCACTTGTGGATTCGTAGACCTTCTCCTTGGCTGGTCCATGAGAGTCATCCCAAACCAGGCTTGCTTAGGGAGGTGATATCCATGTCACATAGGTGTCTGGCTAAAATTCCACATAGGACAGAGGGTAGCTGAGAGATGTATACTGGGAATAGAGTTCAGTCCTTTGTAGGCCAAGAGCCGGAATTAATCTAGGCAACGTGGTGTGGAATGAAAAATCTCTGTTCAGTTAAAGTTCTCAGAAGGGGACTTGATTTGACAGGAATATGGGGCTTAATGGACCCCCATCAGGGACAACTGTCTGACAAGGTTGTTCTAAGGAGCAAAATTAATAACCAAGAAAATGTTTGGCCAACCATGAGTCCTATATAAAATACTAGCATTTCACAAAAGTCACCTGATTTACCACGAAGTCAGTCCTCACTAAGTAGATTTTTGGCTAAGTGCCATGAGGAAAGAGAACTTCTGATGTGTGTGTGTGGAGATTTTAAATGAGAGGTCAGTTTTCCATAACTAGGGAGGCCGTGTGTGTGTGTGTGTGTGTGTGTGTGAACAGTATGTGTGTTTGTGCGAACATGAGTGTGTATATAAATGTGCGATTATGTGAGTGTCTGTATGTATGAATCCATGAGTGCGTGTGTATGAACATGTATGTATATGTGTGTCTGAATGTGTAAATGGATGTGTGTGTGAGACTGTGTGTCTGAATGTGTAAATGGATGTGTGTTTGTATGAATGTGTGAGTGTGTGTATCTGAATATGTAAATGGATGTCTGTGAGTGTGTGTGTGTGTGTATGAATGTGTGAGTGTGTGTGTCTGAATATGTAAATGGATGTGTGTGAGTGTGTGTATGAATGTGTAAATGGATGTGTGTGTGTGTGCGTGGTTTCCTGGTTACTGTAAAATTTCTGTTGGAAAAACAGAATTAGTCCCTGATCTCTGTTTTGCCAAGAGTTACAAATAGCCACCAGTCAGGAACACCCAGTCACCAGGCATATCTATGGTTCTAGCCTGTGATTCATCCAGAAACAAACAACAAATAAGGATAGCTTTCATGTTGCTGGCTTGGTCCTCAGACTCCACATCTGAGACTCACAAGAACTAGACCTTGTCTTTGGAGCTTACAGTTTTCCCCCTTCTCTGGTTAATTCTTGTTGTTGTTTTGGATTTATTTATTTTACTCTGTGTGCCTGCATATATGTGTGTGTGTGTGTGTGTGTGTGTGTGTGTGTGTGTATATATATATATATATATATATATATATATATATATATATGCACCACATGAGTGCCTGGTTACCTGCAGAGGTCAGAAAAGGCTGCTGGATTCTCTTGGGAGCAGAGTTGTAAATGGTTGTGAGCTGAGATGCCACTCTTAGCTAAAGAGATCTAGTGACTGAGAAGAGAGAAGGCCAGAAGCAGATTGATCCAGAGTCTCTGGGAGGAACTGCTCTGCATACACTTTGATTTCTACCCTTTGAAGCCCATTCCAGCCTCTGACCTCTAGAACTGCAGTAATATATACTTACATTATAAGATTTATAATAAACGTCTGTCTTAGTTAGGGTTTTACTGCTGTGAACAGACACCATGACCAAGGCAAGTCTTATAAAAACAACATCGGATGTAATGTGATGGTAATGTGTTAACCTGTAAGACTCATATGGCATCTCCAGTCTCAGTTGTAGGTATGAGAGAAAAACACAGAAGGAAGCCAGGCTTACATGTGTGTGTTTGTGACATCATCAAAGGATTATCAACAATATTATATTTTAAATTATAGAACAAACCAGGAATGGTGGTGCACACCTTTAATCCCAGCACCTTGAAGGCAGAGGCAGAGAGGTCTCTGAGATCTCAAGTCCAGCGGGGTCACCATATCAAGTAGCCAGGAATACACGGTGAGATCTCATCTCAAAAAGTAATAATAAGCCGGGCGTGGTGGCGCACGCCTTTAATCCCAGCACTCGGGAGGCAGAGGCAGGCGGATTTCTGAGTTCGAGGCCAGCCTGGTCTACAAAGTGAGTTCCAGGACAGCCAGGGCTATACAGAGAAACCCTGTCTCAAAAAAACAAAAACAACAAAAAAAGAAACACCATGTTTGCTGGGCGCGGTGGCGCACGCCTTTAATCCCAGCACTTGGGAGGCAGAGGCAGGCGGATTTCTGAGTTCGAGGCCAGCCTGGTCTACAGACTGAGTTCCAGGACAGCCAGGGCGATACAGAGAAACCCTGTCTCGAAAAACCAAAAAAAAAAAAAAAAAAAAAAAAAAAAAAAAAAAAAAAAAAAAAAAAAAAAAAAAAAAAAAAAAAAAAAGTAATAATAAAACAAGAGTGTTGCGGGACCTCTGTCATCCACACTGTCTCCATCATATCCAGAGGCTATGGTAAAAATTAGAGAGAACCAAGCCTAGATGGTTAAACTACTAAAAAATATATATAGATATTTCAAAATAGCTACGAAAGAGCTATTACTCAAGCTTGGGCCCAGTTGCATAGGCTGTGCATGCAGCCAGCCAGCCAGGGAAGAAGTAGAACCTTCTCCTGAAGTAGGAGAGATGGAGGGAGGGAGAGAGGGAGTGTGATGGTTTGAATATGCTTGGTTCAGGGAGTGGCACTCTTAGGACTTGTGGACTTGTTGGAGGAAGTGTGTCATTGTGTGGGCTTTAAGACCCTCATCCTAGCTCCCTGGAAGCCAGTCTTCTCCTAGTGGCCTTCAGATGAAGATGTAGAACTCTCAGCTACTCCAGCACCATGCCTGCCTGGATGCTGCCATACTTGCACCTTGAACCTCTGAACCTGTAAGCCAGCCCCAAGTAAATGTTGTCCTTATAAGAGTTGCCTTGGCCATGGTGTCTGTTCACAGCAGTAAAACCCTAACTAAGACAGGATGGGAGGGAAGGAGGGAGGGAGGGAGGGAGGGAGGGAGGGAGGGAGGGAAGGAGGGAAGAAACAGGCAGGGACAGATTTAACTCAACAGCAAGAACTAGAAGTCAAGAGACATACCAGGGAAATGATGTAGAGAACGCAGTGATTAGCCAGTCAAAAAGAGTGTGGTCTCCTGGGTCCCCCATGTTTCCGCCAGTGTGGAAGGCCACTTTATACTTTGACTGAAAAAGTGAAAAATTACATTGAATGATCTCTAGAAATATTTCCAGTTCTGAGATACAATTATTCTATCGAGTATTTTAGAGAAAAGATTTTGAATCCCCAAGTTTTTCTATAAACAAAATTAGTGGAAAGTTTTGAGTGTTACAGAGCTCACAGTCAGGAATACACATGCACCTGCCTCTCTCCTGATGATTGTGGTTTTGGTAGATAAATAATTTTATAGTTTTAAATACATTTTATTATTTATTTATCTATTTATCTATTATCTATTTATCTATTGATTGATTGATTGATTGTGTGTGTGTGTGTGTGTGTGTGTGTGTGTGTGTGTGCGTGCACACGCAGTGTAGCACACATGTGGAAGCCAGGGGACAGTTTGCAAGGTCCATTCTGTCCTCTCACCCTGTGGGTCCCCAGGACTAAATTCAAGTTGTCAGGCTTGCCAACGGGAGCTACCCACTGAGATGGCTCACCCCAGCTTCTCAATCTTTTTAAAAATTTTTGTTCATTTATTCTTGTGTGTACAGGTGTTTTGCCTGCATATATATCTGTACAACACATGCATGCAGTGCCTCAGTAGGCCAGAAGAGGGTGTCAGACCCCCCTGAGCCAAGACTTAACAAAAAGTTAGGAGCCATCTCAGGGGTGATGGGACTCAAACCCACTTCCTCTGGAAGAGCAGCCTGTGCTGTAAGCCCACCCCTCCCTTTCATCTCTCCAGCCCAGCATAGTTTGCTTCTTTTTCCTCTATCTGATTATTTAAGTTAGCATACAAAATAATGGGTTTCATTATGAAATTGTTCTAATAAAAATATTTATCAGGTGTGTGTATGCTTGCACATGCAGCACAGGACACATGTAGAGAGATCAGAGGACAATTTACAGGAGTTGACTTTTTCCTTCTACCACACGGGTCCTGGGGATTGAACTCAGCGGGCCCCACCCAGACATTTTTGTTCTTTTCTCAGTCTTCAAGCATATGTATTGGGTTTTTATGACTATTGTAATTGCCTAAGAACACTTTCTAATGTTTGTGTGTTTTCATGACTACCTAACATTCCATTGAGTGGACATAGTGCAATTTATTACTCCCTAGGTACCTGGTGACTCAGTCCTCTTCAGTGTTTCGTTATTACAAAGAGCAGTGCCCTAGATATTTTTTTTTTTGCACCCACTGCAGCTCCATTTCGCTCTTAAAAAGTACTGTTTGCACACACACACAAAACTTTAGAGCTCATTTGGTAACAAATTCCAAAGCTCAAAGCTCACTGGGGTCACTGGGGGAGGGTGATTGGTAATTTATGATCGGCAAGCATAGAGGACCCAGAAAGACGCCACCTCAGGTCCCTCCCTGGTCTGACTTTCCCCAGACTGGCAGTCTACACGCACTCCCAGTTTCTTCTCTCTCACAACTTTGGCCCCTGAGAGGCTCCAGTCTGCTTTGGAGATGGCCACCCAGGTCTACACTAGAGAGTTGGGAGGCAACATTGCCTGACCAGAGCTTTTTAATCTTTGGCATCCAACTTCTGACAAGGGCAGATTCCCTGACCTTGTGACCTGGGTGGGACCTTCTGTTCTATGGTGAGGCAGGATGACTTAGTGTCTGCTGTGTTCTGCTCCACACAGACACATCAACAAGACAGGGCTCCTCTGAACCTGTGTGAGTCTAACACCCAGATCTACTGAGTAAGTTCCTTGTATGTGTTAGATCTTAGGGATTTTGTTTTCCTTTTATTGTATACACACACACACACACACACACACACACA
>LR750451.1:206839-235251 GCA_902729485.2 Mus minutoides | reverse complement strand
GCAATCAGACCTCATGATTCAGCGAGCCCACTTCTTACTCTTTCAGGTCGTAGAATAGGAAAGAAGGTGTCCAAATTTGAAGTCAGTGGCTGGGCTCTGTTAAGTATACGCCCACAAGAAGTCCGATGGCTGGTTCAATCTACTAACTCCCACCTCGACACACAGGATTTACCGGTAATAGCGTAATGTTGTATAATGTGGCGATTTTGTAAACACCGGAGTGGAGAATGAGTTAGTGACCCCCTTCACTTTTACTGTAAAAGTCCTAAAATATTTGCTGGTATTCCTAAGGCCATTTTTTAAAATGCTAGAGAAACCATTAAGAGGAAGCACGGGCACTTTTGCTGCTGTTTCGTGCCTTGTTCAGAGAAACATACTGTGCCTAATCACCTTTGATTGCTTTTTTTTAAATTATTGTTGTTTAAGCAAAAAACACCTTTGCCAAAGACTCCATTTTCAACAAAAATCACAGGAAGAAAGCTTTTGTGGGCTGAAGCTGCCCCGTGGCTTCCTAACAGCACCAATGGCGCTTGCTATCAAACAATCTTTCCATTAAATTAATGGCTATATATTGGATTAGACACTCACCTTCCATTTGCCAGTCAGAGCCATTTCCTGACACTTACTTGAAAAGCAAACTACTCGGGGTAGCCGAAAGTGTTCTTGTGATGGCTTTCATGTCTTTTCTGACCCTTCTTTTTGCATGAGACTCACACAGTCTACTTGTCTTCTTGCATATTGAGTTATGTGTCTTCTCTCTTTGCCCATCAACCAGATGCTACTCCATAATTTTGCTACTGTTCTGAATCGCAATGTAAGTATTTTGTAGACCGAGGTTTGCCGGAGAGGTGAGGACCCGCAGGTTGAGAACCTCTAGGCAGGCTGCACAGGACGTGGGGCACAAGTCAGTAAGCAGCAGTAAGTCTTTGTGGTGTCTGGCTCAGCTCCTGACTCCAACTCGTGCTTTGAATTCCTGCCTTGACTTTGCTTTATGATGGACTGTTATCAGGACATGTAAGCCGAAATCATTTTTTTTTCCTCCCTAAGTTTCCAATGGCCATGATGTTTGTCACAGTAGTAGAAACCTAAGACAGAATGATAATGACAACTTTAAGAGAATAGTACAACCCTAGCCTCTTTAGAGCTTTTTCCTCTACTATCCCTAGGGTGATGGTATTATTTTTATATTTTGCATATAGCTGCTAGAAGGCCAGCCACCAGATTTGTGTTCCAGGCAAGATGGAGCAAAGGATTAAGGATAAAGGTTAGGTCTTCCCGCTGAATTTGAAAGACCCTTTCCAGAAGCCTCCCTCATCCTTCAACTTTTAACAAAAACAAAAACAACAACAACAAAAAACTTTTAACAAAGAAACCAAAATCATACAGTGGAAAAGGGCAAGAGCGTCTTCAACAAATGATGCTGATCTAATCAAATGTCTGCTTGTGGAAGAATGCAAATAGTTCAATATATATCACCCTGCACAAAATTCAAGTCCAAATGGATCAAAGACCTCCACATAAAACCAGATACACTAAATATAATAGAACAGAAGGTGGGGAATAGCCTTGAACTCGTTGGTACAGGAGACAACTTCCTGAACAGAACACCAATGGCTCAGGCACAAAGATCAACAAATTAATAAATGGGACCTCATGAAACTAAAAAATCTTCAATAAGGCAAAGGACATTGTCAACAGGACAAAACAGCAGCCTACAGATTGGCTTCACCAACCCTACATCAGACACATAATATCCAAAATATATAAAGAACTCAAGAAGGTAGACACCAACAACCCAAATAATGCAATTTAAAAGTGGGATACAGAGGGCTGGTGAGATGGCTCAGCGGGTAAGAGCACCCAACTGCTCTTCCGAAAGTGATGAGTTCAAATCCCAGCAACCACATGGTGGCTTACAACCACCCATAACAAGATCTGACGCCCTCTTCTGGTGCGTCTGAAGTCAGCTACAGCGTACTTCTGAAGAATAATAATAAACGAATCCTTGGACTGGAGACACCAACCGGAGCGAGTGGGGCTGTCTGGAGCAAGCGGGGACAGCCAAGCGAGCGGGGATGACCGGAGCGAGCGGGGCTGAACGGGGACGGCCAAACTGGAGCAAGCGGAGCCGATCGGAGCGAGCGAGGTCGAGCGCAGAGCGAGCGGGGTTGACCGGAACAGGGGAAAAAACAAATGGGATACAGAACTAAACAGAGAAATCTCAACAGAAGAATCTCTAATGGCCAAGAAACAGAAATGTTCCAAGTTCTTAGTCATCAGGGAAATGCAAACCAAAATGACTTTGAGATTCCACCTTCCATCACCAGAATGGCTAGGATAAAAAACTCAAGGATCAGCACATGCAAGCAAGGATGCTGAGCAAGGGGAACATTTCTCCATTGCTGGTGGGAGTGCAAACGCCTGCGTAGTTCTTACTAGCCACCACACTTATCAAGAGAGAGCTTATTCCTAAGTTTGCTAACTGACCCCAATCTTACTTTGTTTCCAAGAAGGATAACTGTGGGTTAATGGTATCTGTCCCGAGACCCATCCTTAGACGTTTATATTTTCACAGCACCGGGTGGGGCCTCTGTAAACCCAGTAGACAGACAGCAAGGCAGAAAAATAAAGAAGAAGGAAATGAGATTTTGAACATTGATAATAAAGACATTAAAAAGATCGTGTTTTCTAATTTATAAGTGCTTTTTGAAGAAAAACAGACCCCAGTTGGCTTCTCCCTGCATCGCCCATAACTAGGGCTGCATCACAGGCTGCTCATAAAATTAACATGGACATTAGGGAAGTGCGGCCAGGCCATTGGAAATGATTTGAAGTCCATTTATTGTGTTTCCTTCTGTCTTTGTTCTTTGCATACATTTTGTTTCCATTTGCAAAATTGGTATCATAAAATGTTCCATTTTGCAAGGGACGTCTCAGTCGTAAACAACCCCCTGTGGCAGCGTGACGGGCTCTTAGAGAAGAGTGCTCCCATCTCCAGCAGAAAGCACTGCTTTGCTGGAAAAAAAAAAGTGCTGATAGTTACCTAAAAGATGTCCGGGGCCTCCAGATTAACATCAAGAGAGGGCCTCGGAGATTAAAAGCATATTCCTAGAACTTTCATTTTGATACAAATTTCAGGTCTCTGTGCCCGGGACTGTTCTTAGCTGGGCTCATCATTCTCTTCCTCTCCTGTCTTCTATTTTTTTTTTGAAAATATTGGAGACTACATGTGTTAGGGACCCCTTAAATATTCCAGAATATTTACTAGGAAAAGAACATTCTGGTATCTAACCAGAGGGAAAGCTCTAAAACAAAGAATCTCTCCAAGTTAGCATCTTTTAAGAAGAGTTTTTGGTGTTTTTTTTTTTTTTTTTTTTTTTTTTGAGGCAGGGTTTCTCTCATAGCCCTGGCTGTCCTAGAACTCACTTTGTAGACCAGGCCAGCCTCCAACTCAGAAATCTGCCTGCCTCTGCCTCCCAAGTGCTGGGATCAAAGGCGTGCGCCACTACGCCCTGCAAGGAGTCATTTTTGAAAATGTCCTCTGGTTTAGCTTTTGNTTTTTTTTTTGAAAATATTGGAGACTACATGTGTTAGGGACCCCTTAAATATTCCAGAATATTTACTAGGAAAAGAACATTCTGGTATCTAACCAGAGGGAAAGCTCTAAAACAAAGAATCTCTCCAAGTTAGCATCTTTTAAGAAGAGTTTTTGGTGTTTTTTTTTTTTTTTTTTTTTTATTTGAGGCAGGGTTTCTCTCATAGCCCTGGCTGTCCTAGAACTCACTTTGTAGACCAGGCCAGCCTCCAACTCAGAAATCTGCCTGCCTCTGCCTCCCAAGTGCTGGGATCAAAGGCGTGCGCCACTACGCCCTGCAAGGAGTCATTTTTGAAAATGTCCTCTGGTTTAGCTTTTGTGGCTTTACCTGATAGTTTAATTATACTTGGGTAGTGCTTTCTTTTCTTTTCTTTTCTTTTCTTTTCTTTTCTTTTCTTTCTTAAGGAATGGGATCTTGGGTGGCACAGTGAATAAAGTGGCAGCCTGCGAAACCAATTGGTGAGCTTCATGTTAAGTGAGATCCTCTGCCTAGAAATGTAAGGTGGAGAGCAATAGACGAAGATGCTTGACCTCCACATCTGGCCTTCGCACACACCACATGCGTGGGACTAACAGCAAGCATCACCGTGCCCGGCTCTGTGAAGTGACTCTTAATCATAGTCTCTTTTATTCTCAAACGCTGAGTGGATTTGATCACTTCCTCCTCATGGAGTCATATTTTTATTTGTTGATATTGAGCAAATTTGGCAAATTCCATGCTTGGTGTTGTGCATGTGACATCAGGTACCTTCAGGCCTATCTCTGCACCACAAAATAGTATGTCCCAGGTTGCTGTGAATGGTGTTGGGAGGACTGTGTATGTGACAATATAGGTAAGTGAAAGTAGTCGGCAAGGATGATCTCATCTCTAACTTAGAATCCCAGTTTTGAGATGTACAACTTCATTGTTCCTTTTAGGAACCGAGTGATCTTAGAAACAGGGTTTGCATCAGTCAGAAAGTGAAAGGATTAGTGGAGTCTGCTGACTTGTGCGTGATTTGTTGTGATGACAATAGATCTTCCTCTTCCCTTCCTTTTTTTTTCTTCTTCCTCCCCTCTCTCCTCAACTCCTTCCTCCCTTCTTCCTTTCTTCAATTGGACACATATTGAATGCCATCTTCTACTCTCCTGGGCTATAGAGGTAGAAGAACAGACACATTTGAAGTCAATTCTAACCAAAGGAAACACAAAATAAGTAAAGAACCATGCTTTTAAAAACAGGGTAACAGCCAGGCGTGGTGGCACACGCCTTTAATCCCAGCACTTGGGAGGCAGAGGCAGGCGGATTTCTGAGTTAGAGGCCAGCCTGGTCTACAAAGTGAGTTCCAGGACAGCCAGGGCTATAAAGAGAAACCCTGTCTCGAAAAACCAAACCAAACCAAACCAAAACAGAACAAAACAAAACAAAAAAAAAAACCAGGATAACAAGCAGAGTAATAACAACAGGAAGGAAGATTGTGAGCAGAGACACAAGGAAGGGCTGTACAATTCTTAGTTTCAATTAAGTTGTATAATCAAGATCACCTGGGAAGAGAGTTGCTGGGTCTGTATAGGTCAGGGGGCATCTCTAGGGGGAACTATCTAGATTATGTTAGTTGGCATAGGAAGACCCAACCCACTGTGGGTGGCACCATTTCCTGGGTTTCCGTCCAGAACTATGTGAGAGTGGAGGAAATGAGCTGCGCAGCAAGCATGCATGCATTCGTTTCTCTCTGGTTGTGATGGACTAGCTAGCTGCCCCTGGCATCTTGACGTTCCCAGCTCTGATGGACTGTGTAACTTAAAACTATGAGCTGAAGTAAAGCTTCCCTAAGTTGATTTTTGCCAGGACCTTTTATTTCAGCAATCTAAATGAAATTATGACAGGAGACTGAGAAGAAAGAAAGAAAGAAAGAAAGAAAGAAAGAAAGAAAGAAAGAAGCAACTCCATGCAGAGGAAATAGTTCAGAATGGCACAGGACTGAGAGTTCCCATGAAGAAAACTTGATAGAACAGATAGTTCTGTGGAGCACAGCAGCTTTCCATTTTTCTCTGAGAGCTTCAGTATGGGTGAGAGCTGAATTTTGGGTGGTTGTAGGGTTGGATCTCTTTTCTAGAAAACCTGATGTTGACCAAAGTGGTTCACACCTATAATTCATAGCATTCCGGAGACTTAGGCAAGAGGATCATGAGTTCAAAGCCAACCTGGGCTACATTCTCAGGAGCTATCATGGGAGAAGCTAAAATCTACCAGGTGATCTTCCTGAGTTGTGTCCACCTTGGATTAAAATCTACAGTGAATTTGCTCTGGTAGGTAAGGTTGAGGAGAATCTTTAGAAAAAAGTCTTACTATTAATATTCTTTTCCTGTTATTATTAAACATATATAACAATCACTAGGTATTAGACCACCCTTTTGAGCAGATCTCTTCAGACCTTCAAAGATGCAGTGTCTTGTAGTGATACTGTATTGACAAGTAGATAATAATAATAATTCTATAGAATTCCTGATTTGATTCAGATAATTTTAGGAAGGAAGTTTTTAAAGATGGTCTTACTTGCTAGAAAGACATAATAAAGTTAGAACCTAGAATAAAGTGTGCCCACTTTTCAGAATAGTAAGTAAAGGCTGCATAATAAGAAATACAATGAACTTTCATAACCATACTAAAAGGAGAAATAGACTTGGGACAACTTCGTGTTCAAGGAAAAACATTAGGTCCAAGGATAAAGTCACAGGCGTGCACTATGATAAGTCAAGGTCATGTAAAAACTTCTACTTTGAATTTTTAGTAAGTATATTATAATGAAACACTGTTTTGAACTTAATATTAAGATCCTTCTGTAACTCCATTTTATGCAACATTTTATCTCTGTGGTAATTTTCTGAAAAACTTTTTTTCTAAATAGATATTAAAAGGCCAGAGAAAAGAAATAAAATGGTTGGTTGAATGGTTTGGCTTGAGGGCTTTGTCCTATCCAGACATCCATACATCCATACATCCATCCACCCATCCAAATGTATGTTTGTTTGTCTATATGTTCATGTATAGTATATGTGTATATATGTAAGCATGCATGAATACTTGTGGAGTTGATTGTAACAGATTTGCCTGTACAAAGCATTTCTTTTCCTTTCCTTCCTCTCTTGTTCACCAAGAATTAACCAGCTAAACCAGAGAGGTTTCTGGCTGACTCACCAAAGAAAAGAGCACTAGCTATAAATCCTTTTACTTAATTCCCTGCTGCTAGACAGCATGTGTTACTTGCCAGATATTAGCATGCTTAATGAAGCACAGAACAGTAAGACAGTGTTAGGCTCTTAGCACAGATCAGTAAGAAAGAGTGAAGTTTCCCTAATACTTATTTAAACTTAAAGAGTTAAATAAAGCACACAGAGTTATAATGTTTAATAAAGCACAAAGGCCAGTGTTTTTAACCATAGAATAAGCAGGGGAGTTTTTAGAATCTTTTAGAAGTTATCAGCAAGCATTCAGTATAGTTAGAGAGCTAAAAGGCCAGAGACCACTAGTCTTTAAAGCAACGTCCCACGCTGTGTCCCACTTCAAGCCAATTCCAGGCCAGGCAGGCCCTCAGCGTCTAAATAATGGGTTCAAGACCAACCTGATCTATACCAGAGGTACAATATTTTTTCCAAGCACCCATCAGTTGCTGAGTGTGATGGGGTGCTAGAAAATAAACACTACTGTCTAGCACGAGACTCCTTTAAGGCTATCTTTATGAGAGCTCTTCGTTAGGTTATCTTGATGTTTCTATGGCTGGTGTACAGCCTAAAGTTTTACCTCTCCCTCCATCAGCCTTTCTTCCTCTTTGCCTGCCATGATCACAAGCTCCTAAAGCTTATCTGCTCTCAATAGCACCTGTTTCCTTTCCCAGGTATTACTAATTTACTAAATATTCACTACATTTCTCGTATTTGCAACTCTAACCTGCTTCCCAGGTAATCCGACAAACAAGAAGGTAGAGCAGAAATGCACATGAAGAAATTGTTCTTGGGTTCTACTGCCTATGAAAGCAGGTTCCAGGAGATGGAGAGAGGCCAATCCAGATCCTGCTAGGGGAAAATAAAAGCTTCCAGATGGTCCACATCTGAACCATCTCAGATAGCACCAACCTCATCGAAAGCTATTTAGTGAAAATGTAACCCATTTCAAAAGTAGCCTCACTGGAAGCCTCTTATCCAGATTGCTGCCCTAAGAATTTCTTACAGTGAAATTCTGGGGTACAAGGGCCTAGTTTCCACCCTTCAGCAAGTTCTAAGGAATAAAAGACCCCCTATGTAGATATGAAATTAGTATTCTCGGGATGAGGGGTGATACTCACTCCCACCCCTGGAAGTAAAAGTAGGGGAGTTTACTGCCTCCACTGACATTCTGGGAGCCTTACTGATATGGTCCTCTCCCTGTCTTCTACTAATATTGTTTGAAGGACACTTCCTGAGCCTGGCTCACTGCACGTTAATGACAGCCCTGCAGAAGCCAACCTTGAGCTTGAGAGGACCAGAGAAGGGAAGCCTGTGATAGATATTTGCTAGTTTTTTTGATACCTCAGCTTACGCTTTTTTAAATTTTTAAAAATTTCTCCCTAGAGAATTTCCTCTACCATACATTTTGTTTTGTTTTGTTTTGGTAAGCGTCAGTGCTGACCTGTAAATCCCACTCTTCTTGGGCACAGTAGTTGGAATTTCTTTGTAAACAGTCAGAACCGATATTTGCCAACACTACTGACAGAGACAACTTTCTCTCCTCTTTGGGCTGAACCTGAGAGAACTCGAGGCTGAGGTAACTGGAGCTGTTAGAGCTCAGCCAAGAAAGGTGCACACACAGCAAGAGCACAGCCAAGTGATGAGTAAGCAAAAAGCACAGCCAAGTGATGAGTAAGCAAAAAAAAAAAATTCAGGTTCTGATGACAAACTCCCAACTCTGCATCAAGCCAGAACCACTCCCAGGATCATTTGGTTCTATGATATAGCAAAGTCCATGTACACTTAAGCTAGTGTGCTGGATTTTTGTGGCATCTTTTGATTGAAACGGGCTAAGATAATTACAGCAGCCCTTCCCTGTTTAACTCAAAAATACCACCCAAATCAAAAACTGGCCAAAGGCTCTGAATAGCCATTCATTCAAAGAAGATAGACAGATTGTCAATAAACTCTTCAAAAGATGTTCAACATGATTGATCACCAGGAAAACTTGAATCAAAAGCACAATGAATAGAACTTCATGCTCTTTAACATATATTTAATTTAAGAAATTTGGTCAATAAGAAGTGCTGGTAAGATTGTAGAGAAGTCAAAAGCCACATTGTACATCACTGGTGGAGATGGACATGAGGAGCGCAGCCTGAGACAATGAAGGAATTACCATGTGACCCCTAGGTGCATGCCCAGTGGACAGGCCAATGCACATCCACAGAAGAAATTACATGCGAGTGTTCATAAGCTGACTATGGAGGTGATGTTATGCAATCCCAGCATTCAGTAGGCTGAAGCAAGAGGACAACTACTCCAAGCTACTTGGCCACTTAGGAAGTGTCAGGCTAGTCTGGACTAGTGCGAGCATGTCTAAAACCAAAAACAAATCGAATGCTCATTGCAGTTACATTCCGAATACCTAAAAATCAAAGTTCATTAATAGAACAGATCAACACATCGTGACGTGCTTTTAGAGAAAGTGGGCACAATGAGAAAAGGAAGAACTACTAATAGGCAAAGTCATGAATGAATCTGGATGTGTGCTCAGTGAAAGAAAGCAGACATAATACACATGGCTGCATTTCACTTACCTGAGGTCCAACATCAGGCAAACTTGCCATGGAGACAGAAATTAGAAAGTGTCTGTCTTATTGTAAGAGCCGAGTGGTGGAGGCATAAGGCTGGGAGTTTGACTAGAAAGAGACAAAGGGTGGAATAACTTTCTGGAACTTTAAGTGATAGTTATATGGGTATCATTAAAGCTTCCTGGATCTTAACATTGGCATACCTTGCTTTTAAAATACTGAACATTATACTGTTGCATGTAGCCTTTCGTACCCCACCTATGCTCCAGGAATGGGCCATGCTACCAGCCCCCTACCCAGTTTCCCTTGAATCCATGGATAAAACACACACACACACACACACACACACACACACACACACACACAGAGTTGTTCATTTTTAACTTGCCTTCTTGGCATAATTTCTGGGCATTACTATCTCCTGCCTGGAAAACTCGCCGTTACTATTCTTAGCTACATTCCTCCCACCTGCCCTAACTTTAGTTGACCAATTGAATCTAGTCCCTGCTAAACATCTCTGGTCACCCGATTATAGGAGTGGTCACAGCCCACCACTCCTCCCGAGACCTTACATGGCTGTCTGGTTCTTCCCTCTCCAAAACATGGTGAACTTCCTCTTTCTCCCTTGCATCTGTCTCCCTTTCTTCCAGGGACCTGGAAGTCCTGCCTGTACCATCTACCCAGCAATTGGCTTTCTTTACTAACATATCAAGAACCAATTGGGGAATAGGACCTTAGCTTCAGAACCACCCGTACATTATACTTTAAATGTTTACTATGTTTTCATCTTAGATGAAGCCACCCATTCAGTTTATGTGACCTTGGTGTCAGATGCTGTCCTATCACAAAATACCCTTTCCTACCAACTTAAGAAGAAACTCGATGGATGTCCCCTCACTCCCTGACCCATTTCCTCTTTGATATACAGCCCTGAAAACCTAAAAAAACTACTTTCTGTTAATTTTCTTCATTCTCCATCTTCGCAAAGTCCTAATACACAAAGTTGCTTGTCTCCTTATCAAGGTACCTTATCCAAAAATTGACTAAGGGGAGAGAGTTACACAAACTTTCAGAGAGCTTTGTGACAAGTCTTCATCTTATTGCTCCTAGCTCAGGATAGCTGGTAACTTCTAAATGTTTAGAAATGTGAAGGATAATAAAAGAGATAACAAAATATAAGTAACGAAGTCAAGTGGTTAGGAATGTTGGAGTGCTATTAACCTTTACAGGCTGCTCTCCCTTTAGCTGATTCATTCTCATCCCTTCATTTCATTTTTGCCTCATTCCACCTCCCTCTCTGCCTCATCATTTGCCACTTAAGGATCAGCTTAATGGGCTGTGGGGAAACTGTGGTGATCCTGAAATGCAAAGTCACCTCCGAATGTCCTCCTACAGTTCCTGAAATCCCTCTGGTGCCGCAGGTCCACTTTGATGGCGTGTTGTACAATTGAAATGAACCCTTAATTGCTCCCCTAACGTTGACTTTGCTGTGACCAAAAATAAAAACCACAGGGAGAGAGCTCTTTTGAGGAGATGGATAGGAAATGTTACAAAAGAAAAATGGAATTATTTTTTCAGTCCCGAGGAAATTTATTAGCAAACACACTGCAGTGCATTTGCGTAGCCATCATGCTGAGGCATTGTTTTGGAGAAGGCTTGGCTTTGGAAAAGCACAGAACAGTTCACTTCTGTAGCTTGCCAGTTAGTCAGCAGGATGACAAATGTCTTATTATTCCCCACAGTGCCTTAGTATTTACAGGACATCTGGTACTATGTGTTTCGCTTTCCCCAGAGTCATCTTTATCACCATCTAACAGTTTGTTATTACTGTTTCCCAGGTCTGCTTGTTATGGTGAGAGGACTCAGATGTCAGATCAAGAGATGTCTGGGTGGGTGAGGTGGCTTCTGCCAAGCCTGACCACTAAGTTCAATCCCCAGAAGGAGAGGGCTAACTCCCACAAGTTGTCCTCTGACCTCTGCGTGAACACTGTGCTCTCAGCAAACACAGAGGCGCACACACAGGGACAGAGGCACATACACATAGAGGCCCCCACACACAGAGGCACACACACGCAGAGGTACACACAGGCAGAGGCACACACATGCAGAGGCACACACACACAGAGGCACACATGTGCATGTACATACCATACATGGAGGAGCACCCAAGCACAAGTGCATTCACACATGCACACACATGTACACACACATACACAAGTACATGCACACATACACACATGAACACACACACACACGCAAACACAAGCACATGCATGCAGGCAGACCTACAAACACACACAGGCACACATAGTAAATGAATAAATGTTAAAGAAAGAAGCAGATGTCCTTCTCTGGGGTGTCTAATAGTCAGAGGCTGAGTGTTTAGTCCCGTTTGATGTGCCAATGATGCAAACTTGGGCAGACATCTCAAATCCATTTGCTTTTGGTGTCCTCATCTAAAAATATGAAGTATAATTGACATGGTTCCAAAGAAATGAAAGCTAAGCTCCCTCTGCTCTTTCCCTCGAGCCGTATGACTAATTTAGAGAAATGTTGCCAGACCCTTCCTAGTAGTTGATTAGCTTGGGAATGGGTCAGAGTGGGTATGTGTCAACTTCTTGGCACTGTGGTCTTGTCAATGGACAAGTGCAGCCGCTACGTAAGGCAAGACTATCCATGTCCCACAGCTTGGACCTCTCTAAGTGTGCTTGAGAAACGCGCAGCAGAAGCACATTCAATCATACGTTCTGGCACAAGGGTGGGGAAGATGCCACATCCACCCGGAATGTTGACAGAAGTGGGAGAGAGAGGAAGAAGACACCGGAATGTCAGCCTGACCTTGGGGTGAGCTTCAGAAGCAGGGCAGTCCTGGCTTGACTCTGTTAGCTGGCCATGTTTTCCTCTACCCCTCCGTCCTTGGTTAGAAGAGGACCCCTGCAGATGGCTCCTTTGGGGGGATCAGGTAGGCATGTTACCAGCTGCTCAATGCTCTGATTCTATTCAGCACCCTGCTGCATTCTGTGTACGTCCCCAGGAAGCCGCACTAGTGGCCCTCTCTGGCTTTCTAACTTTAGCTGGCTCCCACAAAAGAAAACACGGACAGCTAATCCGAGGAAGGGAGGGCAGAAAGGAGGGAGGGAGAGATTGAGGGGGGAAATCGAACTCATCCTTCTTCTGTGACATGGTTAGCTCCACCCTGTCACTAGTCACCATAGCTCTTAACTAGACTCTCCCTTACTATGGCACACCTCCTGGTTCTAATACTGATGATCTTTTTTCCCTTACTAATTCCAGCCTGCGGATGGGAATAGCTTACTGAAGCTAGGCTATTTCACGCTCGCCTACGAATTTCTTATACCATGCCCACACCTTCAAAAAAATAGTTCCTGTATTAAAATCTCAAGCTACTGAGCTAAATGATTTCTGTTGGAGCCCTGACTGATACACACGTTTCTCATTGGAACAGCAGAACCCAAACCATACTTTGTCAAATTACCTTTTCTGTTGTTGCTTCTGGTTTTGTGACAAGGGTCTCGCTGTGTAGAACTGGCTATCTTAGATGTCATCTGTGGACCAGGCTACCCTCAGACTTGCTCCTACCTCACTCAGCCTTCCGATGTGAGTTACCACGCCCAGCCTTATGCAAATTGTCAAATTGGTAAGATGAGTCACATCTAATGCATACGGAAAGGCACCAAAATGTATGTGCAGTTTAAGGAATATTTATAAAAGGACCCCCCACATATGCCGTGTTATTCAGGCACAGAATGTCTCTGATTACTCAGAAGAATCACCTCTGTCCCCCCTTTCCTCACCCTCATTAACGTCTCCTTCATTTGGACACTCATGGCAATGAGTACTGCTTTTCTGTTGTCCCCCATGACTGTTTTATCTAAGACACAAGCATCTTTCAGATCACATAATGTATCGTCTTGTGCTTTTTTTTATTCCAGTTGACATTGTGCTAGGTTCTCGTGTGTACACTATGCTGTGGTAGTGTCCTTTGTTGTTAGCACTGCTGTGCACACTTTCCATGTAACAACATTTGATTCTTCTTTGTTTCTTCCACTGTTTGGGGTGTGCCCGTATTGCTTTTTGGTTTCAGCCATTTGGGAAGATGTTGCTAAGAGTCTTGTGCTTATCTGCAGGTCTGCAACATTCTCCAGGACAGAGCCATCAAACATTTTAATATCAGGACTCCTTCAGAGGGTGTGTGTGTGTGTGTGTGTGTATGTGTGTGTGTGATGTACATATGTGTGGAAACCTGAGGTGGATGATGAGTGTCTTTCCTCAATTGCTCTCTACCTTTAATTTTTTCCATTTTTCAGGAGTGTCTTTGGTGTGTATGTATGTATGATGTCATGCATGTGAGTATGCTCGTATGGTTACAAATGCAGGCGTGTGCAAGTACTCATGAAGGTTCCTATCTGGAGTCATCTGCCATCTCTCTTCCACTTTACACCTTGAGGCAGGTTTTTCTCAGTCAAACCCAGAGCTCACCAGTAGAATTCATCTAGCTAACCAGCTTGCTCTAGGATACCCTATCTCTACCCATTGAGACTGGAGCTACAGAAGAGTTTTTAAGTGGACTTCTGGGGACCCAGCCTCCCAATTCTTACATTTGTTCAGCCAGCCCTTTAAGAGCTGCCATCTCCCTGGCCCTCCACCTACCTTTCTTTCTTTCTTTCTTTCTTTCTTTCTTTCTTTCTTTCTTTCTTTCTTTCTTTCTTCCTGAGACATGATCTCTTGCTGAACCTGAATTTCCTTGATTCCACAAAGCTCTGTGGCCAATGAGCTTCCAGGACCCACTTATCTATGCCCACACCCAACACATACATGCTTAAGGCTGGAACGGTGTGTATGTGTGTATATAGATGCTTTGTTTGCATGTATGTCTGTATACCATATAAGTGTCTAGTGCTATGGAGGCCAGAAGAGAGTGATGGATCATCTCCTGGGACTCGAGGTATAGATGGGTGGGAAATTATTGGAAGGACTTACAGACTGCAGTTCGACTAATCCAACAATGACTACCTAGGAAGGCAAAGTCCAAAAGTCTAGTATTTGCTCAGTCCCATGAGGCTAGATGTCTCAGTTGGATTTGTGTGTGTGTGTGTGTGTGTGTGTGTGTGTGTGTGTGTGTGTGTATAATGAAATCCTGAAGGAGTAGGCCCTAATGCCATTGAAAAAATGGATGTGCTGAAAAGGTGAGGCTGGCAAAGGAAAACAAATGTCCCTTCTTCCATGTCTGTAGGTAGGCTTCCAGAAGGAGGTGTGGCCCAGATTAAAGGTGGGTCTTCTCAACTCAAGATCTGGGCTAAAGGCAAAATAAAAACAAAGACCTCTGCCATACAACCTTTCTCTTCTAGACCCCTAGTTATATCTATGTTTCCGTCTAATGCCTATGACTCTTTATAAAGAATTGCTTATTTACTTGTGTGTGTGTGTATGTGTGTGTGTGTGTGTGTGTGTGTGAGAGAGAGAGAGAGAGAGAGAGAGAGAGAGAGAGAGAGAGAGAGATGTGTATGTGAGCACAGGTGCACACAGGGAAACTGGAGGACAACCTCAGGAGTCTGTCATCCCCACACACACACCTTGGCATTTGGGGATGGAACTCAGGTTGTCACATTTGCTGGGTGAGAGCCTTCGGCAGCTGAGCCCGCTCACCAGCACACTCTCATGAGGTCGGATAACTTTTTCGTATACTCTGAACCTCTGCATGTGTATGTTGTGTCCTGTCAAATCCCGTGACCTGGTTCTTGTTTCCTAGCTGCTTTCATTTGTGGCCAGCCACCACTCACGTGTGTTTCCCTTCATCTTCTATGACAGTAATCTTCATTTCTAGGTGTTTCATTTGATTTTTTAAGAATGTGTTGGCCACTTATTGCCTCTCTCTTATTTCTTTAATTGTAGTGATCGTGATTATTTTGGAATCTATCCAACAACACCAGCCTCTGAGTTCTTTCTGCTTCTGTTTCTATCTCCCTTTGTCTCTTTCATACTTCTCTCACCAGGGCTTGCTGCTCTGTGCCTAGTTATGTGCTCTGTTCTGCCGCTGACCACGAAAATATGTTTGTGTAAACATATGGCTGTCCAAGAGAAACTTGACTTCTTCAAACGGATTTGCTACTTTCAGTCCCTAGGGACATCCCCAGGATGGCACCAACTGGAGTTTATGGCCTAAATATTTCTGGACCTAACTGGTTATACTGCAGTTATGTCAACAAGCAACGGCAGATAGTCAAGGATGGAGCTGTTGGCTAAATTGTCAGTTCAGGTCTCTTGGTGGGTTCTGACTGGCAAATCCTTCAGTTTTTCGTGTGGCTTTAGACTTGGCCGTGCATGGTGTGTGGGGTGTGTGTGTGTGTGTGTGTGTGTGTGTGTACTCCCATAAGTGTGTGGGCCTATGTTCCCATGCATGCACATGGAAAGGCCAGAGCAGGATGTTCAGTGTCTTCCTCTCTCAATTCTCTTCTTACTTTAAGAATGGATCTCTCACTGAACTGGATCTCACAGCTTAGGCTGTCAAGTGAGATCTTACGAGCCTCTCTGTCCCTATCTCCTCATCCTGGAGTTATAAGCTTCTGAAGCCATGCCCAGCTTTTACCTGAGTGCTGGGATTTGAACTCCGGTCCTGTTGGCTTGGGAGCAAGTGCTCTTACCCACTGAATTGTCTCTGCAGCTTCCTGTACTTTGAAACTTTTAATGTAAAATTGCTTTAAGAATATTTGAAATTCTTTCTCTTCCTCGTGCATTCAGGTGACTAGACTGAGCTCTCTGTTTCCCTGGCTCTACAGCCAGAGTCCTTGGAAGTCCCCCAGGTGCTGTCTGTGGTTTGATGCTTGCCTCTGGTGTTCAACGCTGCATTTGAGGCAGTTTGAGGGGTTTTATTTTTCCCTTTTGGCCAGGATATGGTGGTCTGCCTCAGCTGCCTCAGGCCCACCACCTCTCAGCAGTTCTGTGGACCACTTTGAGTCACACGCTGCATTTCACCCCCATGTTGCTGGGATCACTTCAGCCTGGTTTTCTCCATTGATTCATCTTCCGTGTCTGTTAACGAAAAATGCAGGACCCTGCTATAATCCCCTGGAGCTCCCAAGCTGGGCCCTTTTCTTGAGTGTACTGTTCTCTTTTCTTTCCTCCTATGGGTCCACCCCAGGAGCTGCAGGCGGATTCCTGAGTTCAAGGCCAGCCTGGTCTACAGAGTGAGTTCCAGGACAGCCAGGGCTATACAGAGAAACCCTATCTCAAAAAAAAAAAAAAAAAAAAAAAAAGAATCCTTCTCTTTGCTTCACTTTCTTAACTCCATCATCAGAACAGGAAGCGATCCAGCTGGGACGGACATCAGGGCAATGACTTCCATCAAAGGTTAAAGGTCAGAAGAGCTTCACACTGTGAAAGAGATTTAGGGATTGCAGCAGAAGTCCTGTTTTCAATAAAACAGACCAATTTTTATTGTCTCTGTCTCTCTGTCTCTGTCTGTCTGTCTGTCTCTCTCACACACACACACATACACACACAGAGAGAGAGAGAGAGAGAGAGAGAGAGAGAGCATGAAGGTGTATGCAGAGTCCAGAAGAAGGCACCACATCCCCTGGAGCTGGAGCTGAAGCTGGAGCTGGAGGTGTAAGTCACAGAGCTGGATGACTCCGCTCAGGGTATTAGATGTCACAGTCCTGAAGAGTGCTGGTGACTGTCATATGAAAGTTTCTCTGAACCTGGAGAATCAACCTCCAAGCTAGCTCACAGGTCATTAGCAGAAAGCCTTGGGACCTCTCCAAGTGTTTGCTGGAGGCCTAAGTGTCTCACCACATCAACATTTCCTCATGACATCTGCTCTCCTTGAGAATGTCAGAGGAAGACAAGGAGACGAGACAGAGGGAGACAGAGACAGGGAAGATAGAGTATGCTATCTCTCAGTGGTTCTCAGCCTGTGGGTCGCAGCCCCTTTAAGGGATACATATCAGATATCCTCTGTTTATATCAGATATTTACATTACTGTTCATAACTGTAGTAATACAGTTGTGAAGTAGCAACAAGATAATTTTATGGTTGGGGAGGGGGTCACCATGACCTGAAAAGCTGTATTCAAGGGTGGCAGCATTAAGGAGGTTGAAGACCATGGAGCTGTGCCTTTGTGACTGTCACATCCTACTTTTTAAACTCACACACTGCCTCCTTCATTGTATTCTCTTTATTAGAAGTGAGTCACCAGCTGAAGAGATGGCTCAGGAATTAAGAGCACTGGCTGCTCTTCCAGAGGACCTGAGTTCAATTCCTAGAAACCACATGGTGGCTCACAACCATCTGCAACACCAGTTCCAGGCAACCTGACATCCTCATACATACATACATACATGCAGGCAAAACAGATGCATATAAAATAAAAATATTTTAAAAAAGAAGTTGATATGAAAAATACCATACACACACACACACACACACACACATATATATATATATATGTGTGTGTGTGTGTGTGTGTGTGTGTGTGTGTGTGTTTTGGGCAGATTAACCAAACAGCAGACCAGGCCAAGGTGGTTCCACGTGGGAGAGGTTTATTGAGTGGGTGGGGGGGGTGGCAGAGAAGAGGAAAAAGAGAGAAAGAGGAGGGAGAGAAGAGAGAGAAGAAAAAGAGAGCGAGGAGGAGGGGTGACTTCCTAATTTATGGAAAATGACGTCACACCATTGAGGGTGGAGACTGAGCCAAGTGGATTGTGGGATTGAAGGTCGTTGTCCTGGTAACGCAGGTCAAGGGTCACATAGTTAGGCAGGGCTTGGAGTGTCCTGGTGCTAACAGAAGTGAATCACCAAATTCAGTGAATACTCCAAGATAGGAGAATTTAATTATGTCAAAAACAAAACAAAACAAAAACAAAACAAAACAAAACAAAACAAAACCAAAACCAAGTGTAGACACTTTAAATCACTACATAGCACTTAAAATTAACCACTTATTACCGGAGGTATAATGAGAATAAACTAGAGACTCATTGCATGATTGAACTCAAAAAGCTGGTGGTTACGTGGACTTGAAAACAAGATCTCCAAGTCATCAGAGCTCTCCAAGTCCTCTGAGAGATGAGTAAAAGCTTTCTCATAGACTACACAAGGGACAGCGATGACCTGGGGGAGAGTGAAGAATAGAATGCTTTTGTACAGGTATAGTTTAGTACAATGATTGAAGCAGAGACTGGGGAACTGGACATTATGGCACACATCTGTAATTCCAGCACTTAGGAGGTCGAGGCAGGAAGATCGGCCATTTAAGGCCATCTTCACTGACATTGAGTTTAAGGTCAACCTAGGTTACACAAAAACCCTGGCTTTAAAAAAAACAAAACAAACCAAAAAGCAGATCCCTGGAGCCAGGATCTGAACTCTGCCACTTAGCTGTAAGGTGACATTAGCATCCTCTCTGGGCCTTGGTTCCCTGGTCAGTGAGGCCCAGTGTGTGGGTCCCTGTATGTGTTGAAGGAATTAGTAAATGTAGTTATTTATCCAGCGCCTGAAGCACAGTAGGTGTTAGTTATTGAGCGTAAACTTTCACCAGCAGAGTGGCACGGAGTGCTATCCTAACGCGAGGCTCTGCATCTCTTTCCAATGTAACTGAAGATGGGTCTGCATCGCTCTGTAATGTTTAACGATGTACTGTGTTTTCATTTTCCCTTTAAAGGGTGTGAACGTGTAAAATGCAGCATCACTTGAGCCTCCCCCCCCCCCCACTAATGCCACTTCCTTCCCCAGAGGAAACCACTTTAACAGCTTCCTGAATGTCCTCTCAGACATGAATTTTACTTTTGTTTAGTTTTTTTCTGTATGGATGGAAGGTTTGCCCGCGTGTGTGCATGCAAGCTAGGTGCCCAGTGCCCACAGAAGTCAGAATTCCCCAGATCTGCAGACACAGACAACTGTGAGCTGCTGTGTGAGGGCTGGGAATCCAACCTCTGGAACCACTACGCCACCTCTTCACAACTGAACCAGCTCTCCAGACCCCACATTTCTACTATTTTAAAGCATGGTGACCCAAGGATGTAAACTTAGCTGCTTGAAAACTGAGGCAGGAGGATTACAGGCAAGCACTCTAATAACTGAACCAACACCTCTGGTTGAACCTCATAGTACTTTTATATGAGTCTGTTTCTAGCCCAATGTTTCCATTCAGCATTACTCGAAGAGGCGGAGGCTTTTCTGTGCCGTGCCCAGATTCTCTTCTTGATGAGAGAAGACGTACACTCTCCTTAACCTTCCCCCGATATCCTGGGTTTAGAGGACTAGTTGTCACCAAACTGCGGCTGCCATAATCATAAGCACAGCCTCTCCCCTGGGAACTTAGAAAGTAGCCATCCTTGGGATGATTTGGAGACTGATCCATCAGAGGTCCAGAAATATGACAATGCTGTTTAATGGAGACCCTCTGAGCTGGCAGAAATACAGAGAGGAGACAAGATACAGAATGCACAGTACCACCCTGACCTGCGTTCTTCCTAGGACCAAACTTCACTCCTATCTTGGGTCCTTCCTGATGCCAGACTTGCTCACACTGATTTTCTCTACTTTCATTCACCACAGTGGATCCCATTGTATGCTCCCTTAAGGCTGTCTGTCCCTCCACAGGCTTATGAAAGTTCCCAGGATCAGCTAGCTCCCAGCAAGCATAGCATCAAGCATACTCACATGGAACTTCGGCCACCCATTTTTGTTCCTTTGTTTCAAAATAATGGTTCTCTAACATTGCTAGGCAAAGAGGAAATGTCCATTTAAAAAATAATGTCCAGTATTTTTTTCTTTTCAGAAACTTTAATCATTTTTGGATGGCTCTCTTTGGGGCAGAGACAAAATATTACTTAGTGGATTAAAATGGGCGCACTATAATTTAGTCACTTCTGATCAATTTACATTACAAAGATCAAACACTTTATCCATAAGGAATAGTTCAGTGAGTGCACCATTTTAGCTAATATAATGAGTGTCTGTGGGGCGTGGAAGAGGCCGCGAATGAGTGCTTGCTGTTGGTCTGGTCACAACCATGTCAGAGCTTTCCCCTGAACTGAAGCTCAGTCCGGTGGCAAAGTTTTCCTCTGGTGTGGATGTGATTGTTGACAGTATGTTTAAGTTCAAGGACTTATAAACAGTTGGCCAATGTGAAGTGGAAACTTATGGCTTCTTTGGAAAGTTGGTTGGACGGTGTTTTGTTGGGGTAAATACGTAGAGGAACGTTTAGCTGAAGGGGACACAGGTGATAAGACTAAGGCAGAAGCGTGAAGGAACGTTTTGCCGGAGCAGACACAGGAAAGAGGATGTTCTGCTAAAGCAAGCATGTGAAAGGACATCTGATGAAGGACTCTTTGTTAACAACACATATATATTGGTCTGCCTTGTGTTTGTGTCCTTGAGCTGCATTTATTGGGACTCCAAAGAGAAAAACTCACCGAAAAAACTTCTAATGGTATACTGCGGCTTGTCGTGCAAACGTTTTAGACTGCAGAGATGGGAAAGCCAAGTTCATGAATCAGGGAACCACTTGAAGTGTTTAGCGGACTGATAATCAGTTACCAAATAGGAGTTTATTTTACCATGTCATGTGGAACAGGACAGTTTTGTTGTTGTATTAAAGTTTGGGAAGATATAAGATTTCTCTTGCTAGAAAGAAAATATCTACTACTTACTTTTATGATTGTGTGGTCATAAAGGTTGGTGGAATAGACTTAATTATAGGATATCTTAACATGAATGTGGCTGCTGCCCATTGGAGAGAGTTTACCAATCGTAATTATTGGTAAATTTACACAATAATTGTAATTTGTTTGGTTTGGTTAAGAAAGAAACCCCCAGCTTCTAAGAGCAAAACTTCCAGAGGAAGTTATTACTTATTTTTAGCCAACTGTGACTTTAACCAAATTCATCATACTGGGGCTGGTCAAATGGCTCAGTGGATAAAGGTGCTTTGTTGCCAAGTTTGATTTCCAGGACCCACATGGTAGAAGGGGGGAACTGGTACTGACAAGTTGTCCTCCAACATTGCCCCCCCAACCAAAGAAATAAATTAATTTTTTCATAGAAGAATATATAAGGCATAAATATATATTTTAAAGCGTTAAAATGAAAGTGAGCATCTGTCTAGCCTCTTCCTAGAACATCATCCAAGTCACAACAAGTTGTTTTAGAGACCTCAACTGGTCCCCTCCGTCCCCCAACAAGGTAACTGGAGGGTTCTAGGAGGCCTGAGCATGGCAAACACTACTCTGGCAGGTTTTGCCCTCCCCAACCCTTCCCTTTGTCCATCTGGTGCAAATACCTCTCCTCTATGCTGAGAACTTAGTTTTGGTATGTCCTGCACAAACTCTGGTCCCTTGCTGAGTTACTGAAGGTGGTGGTGGGTTCCAACACTTTTTAGTGATCAATGCCCCAAAGCTTAGAATAATCACTCCCTCTTAGGATAACCATCACCTGTCTGTATCCCGCTGTCAAAAAAAATGGTTTTGCTCATTTTGGACTTTGTTATAAACCAACTCATGGGGGCTGGTGAGATGGCTCAGGGGGTAAGAGCACCCGACTGCTCTTCCGAAGGTGATAAGTTCAAATCCCAGCAACCACATGGTGGCTCACAACCATCCGTAACAAGATCTGGCTCCCTCTTCTGGAGTGTCTGAAGACAGCTACAGTGTACTTACATATAATAAATAAAATAAATCTTTAAAAAAAAAAAAACCAACTCATAACATTTCTCCCTGGTATGAACCAATTCATCACATTTCTTCCGACTCGCATCTTCCAGCACTTTTTTTTTTTCATGGATACTAATGCAGGCAGATGTTAGTCCATTACTTTCATGTTCTGTAACCTCCCCTCTTGGGAAGACACATTATATATTCTACTCTAGGCAGATACTTGGATTGCTTTCAATTTTTTTTTAGTATTATGGACAATGGTGCTGTTTAAAAGTAGCCGGGTGTGGTGGCACACGCCTTTAATCCCAGCACTTGGGAGGCAGAGGCAGGCAGATTTCTGAGTTCGAGGCCAGCCTGGTCTACAGAGTGAGTTCCAGGACAGCCAGGGCTACAGAGAGAAACCCTGTCTCGAAAAACCAAAAAAAAAAAAAAAAAAAAAAGTAAAAGAAAATGTTTAAAAGTTATACTACTCCAGCATTACTTGCTGAAAGGCCCCTCCTTTCTTTATTCTTCAGGCCTTATTTACATATGTCTGAATCTAGGTCTAGTCTCTTCAGATTCACTGATTCAGTTTTATATCTTGTACCGACAAATAGTATCTAATTATTACTTTATAAATTTTATTTGTTTTACTATTTATTTTTGGATGGGGTCTTGCTATTTATACCCCATGCTGACCTGGAACTTGCTATGTAGCCCAGGCTGATAAACTCAAAATCCTCTTCTGCCTCTGCTTGCCCAATGCTGGGATAATAGGTATGTGCCACCCTGCCTTGGTCAACTTTATAAATTCTTTTCATATTTACTTATTTATTTATGTATATGGTGCATTCAGATATCAGCAAGGATGACAGTTCCCTGGGAGCTGGAGTTAAAGACAGTTGTGAGATGCCATCTCATAATTCCTTCACAGGCAAGAGTTTGTGTTTGTGTTGTATTATCACAACCGAATTATAACCATCATTGCAGAAAGTTTTCTTATACCCCACCAAAGAATCGCTTTATTCATGATTACAACTTTTGAAAAGTGATTTTATTTATGATATGACTACAATGCCACTGTCTTCAGACACCCCAGAAGGGGGCATCGGGTCCCATTACAGATGGTTGTGAGCCACCATGTGGTTGCTGGGACTTGAAAACATGACCTCTGGACAAACAGTTAGTGCTCTTAACCACTGAGCCATCTCTCCAGCCCCTGATTATCACTTTTAATTTGGGCTCCTTTGTCCTCACATCCATTTGTTTTGGCATCTGGTGCCCAAATTAAACATTTGTTATACATTGGTCACCCTAGAAATGCCAAAGACAAGTGAGCCTGTAAGCCTGTCCTTGGAGTCCCCTATATTTTCAGTCTGAATAGTCTGAAAGATGAGCAGCAAATCTATTCCAAGCCTAAATGATATAGTCGAGCATAGAGCAACTGTTGACAATCCACTTCCAAACTGGCTGGCACACTGGCAGAACACTGAACAGCTTAATCATCAGAGTAAGGTTGCTGGGAACTTGGCATTTTAGATCTGATCTTGGAGAAACGTTCGCGGCCCCACTCTTTCTCATTAGGTATTTTGCGCAATATTTCGAGTGCTCTCAACTCGTGAAAATAACTGAAATGAGTAGCTGATACCTTCCCGGGACATTGCCAAATTTAGCCCTTTTAGGAGCCAGACTTATTGCTGCCTTTTGTACCTCGATGCATATGTGGCCTCGGGATTTGCAGTGATTACTAAGGAAAGCACACTATTTTCTTAAAAGGAAACCATCCCCCCACCTCATCCTTACAACTACTACCCAGACATTGCCTGCAGTCCACATTAGCTAGGTGACTTCAGGCACATTTAACTTCTACGTTTCCTGTCTCTAAGATAATGGCATGGACTACTGACACAGTCTTCTGTATGCTGCCTACACGCTTCCTGGGTCCACAGTCGGAGTCAGGGCTGATTCCTGAAGATCTCTTACACAGCTTCCCCCTCCTTCCTCTATGACACATGCCTGCTTCTCCCCCAACCCCCAAACATGTGCTGCTTGAAGGTATACCACGGAGAAGAGTCAGCTGTAGCCACCAGGCGCGTGAACTTGCCTTTCTTTGACAAGTGCATTCTACTCGTTAAAGTGCGGCCCAGTCACCCGAAGAAATACGGCTAGGAGTGCGCCTGAGGTCGGGGCGGGGACACCGAGGTTCTTAGCTAGGCTTGGAAACCTGGGAACCATTTCAGGCTGGGTGCGAGTCACGCGGCGATTGCACGGCAGGGATTGTGCAATGGGGCAGTGGCGGGGGGACCCCGCAGGAAGTAGGGGAGGCTGCCACCGCGCCCACTCTTTACACCTAACTTCCCGGCGGCTTCAGCGGGGTGCAGCCGAACCTGGGACCTCCCGCTTGCTCCCGGGGACGCTATGCCACCGAGTAGTGGTGCCATCGCGACCCAGAGAGGATCAAAAGGTCCGCCTCCCCGCTGCCAACGCTGGCCTGGCCGGGGACCCAAGGCTGCCCAGCCCGGGCACAGGCTCGGTGACAGACGCCCGCGGGATCCTGGGCGCTCCTCCGGCTGGAGATCCTGTGACATACATACAATAAGCCTCTCTTCGAAGTCCGGGGACAGGCTAGATGTAGGACGGGTGGCTAAGATGCAAGTATATGGGGCGTTGGCCCAGACCCGAAACTAAGTTCTGTTTCCGGTGGCTGTGCGTGTGCTTTTGGGGCCCTTAGGGTACTATCATGGTATTTGTAGAAAGAGCTGGATAGCATTCTACAGATCTGGTCACTATTTTCCGCAAGATTCGGGGAAATAGAGGCACCAATTGAACTAGTTGTCAGTTATCCCAGCAGTAGGCGGAGGAGGGAGATTGCAGCGAGATAGACACAGGCCAGCCTGGGGTGCACAGTGAAACTGAGAGACGGAGGAGAAAGGAGAGCGGAGAGAGATGGGGGAAAGAGGGAAGTGGGAGTTGAGATTACAACGGAGTTTGCCTATCTAGGGGCTTACTTCGCCTTCCTTTTTTGCAGTGCTCTCAGAAACATCTGGGCCTGGGTTTCCTGACAGTGACACCCGGCGGAGACCTGATCAACACTGTCTCTTGAAGGCGGAAGATCGAATTCAGTCCACAGGAAATTCAACGTAACCCCCATGTCTTCTAACTAACGACAGCTACAGCCGTCTCTTGATCCCATTCTAGGGCCATTCTGGTCAGTTCACGGGTCCACGCGCCACTGCCTCCCTCGCGGCAGCTTCCGAGCAGCTCGGAGGCTGAAACGTGACTTCTCAGCGGCGGGGTGGCGGTGGCGTGGGCGGGCATCTCCGGGAAAGCGAGCGGGAGGAAGTGGAGTCAACGCGCAGGCCGCCTGCCAGCGCGGGCCTCGGGGACACCGCGTGGGGCTGCGGAGCTCGGAGCTGGCCTGTCTGCGCCTCCTGCAAACTCCAGGAACTGCTGCAGCGCAGAGCAGCTGGTTCCAGCTGTGCAAAGTCCAGTAAATTGAGCTGAGCGCAGCACGCTCCCTCCGAGGCGCCCTCCTGTAGCAGTTTCGGGCTGCGCACAGCTTTTGGAGAGGGAATTAGGAAAGCAAAATAGGCAAAATAGGCTAATGGGAGGATTTCTTTGTTTAAATCAGGAAACCTTGTAAACCATCCCAGCTGTTTGGATAATTTTTTTTAAATCATAAAATGACTAGTCTTTTAAAAGTCAGGTTATTTTTTTCAAAACCAGAATGAAAAAAAATTGAAATGGCAGCACTCAGACCCACTAACAGCCTGATTAATAACCGTACTACATGAACTCACAAGGACCAAAACACTTCCTAACATTTTCTTCAGTTCAAATATTACTATATAAAAATATGTTCCATGCATATGTTAATGATTACTACGTATTTTTTTTTTTTTTTTTTGGTTTTTCGAGACAGGGTTTCTCTGTGTAGCCCTGGCTGTCCTGGAACTCACTTTGTAGACCAGGCTGGCCTCGAACTCAGAAATCCGGATTACTACGTATTTACTTAACCAATGCCCCATCGAAGAACATAAGGTTGCATATTGAATGATGACATTTAAATAGGACTTCGGTGTGCAGCCTTGCTGCTCAATCTTAGAAGACATTCTCAACTATTTACACAGATAAATTTCCTACAAGATGTATTGAGGGTTGATAAACATTGCCCCCCACCAGGCCTGTCCAGCTTTATTGCTTTCTGTTCCTATTTCCACCAGTTTGCCCAGATTTTCCATACCGTTTACTCACTAAGTATCTCTAAGTATCACACAACAAATATTCCAGGAGACAGAGTGCACCACAGCAGAGAAATCAATAAAGGTTGTTGTCGGTAGTCTCATTCATGTCAAAGCCCTGTGCCGCCAGGTCCTGAGATTAAGAAAAGACTTGTTTCCAGATCGTCAGGTTTCGGGCAAGCAGAGGATCTATGGTTGGTAACACTACAGAAGTATGAGGAGGGCACAGTGGACATCCTGGTGAAGAAGCACAGTGCCATAGGTGCCTGTTACGTGTTCATTGACTTGGGGAATGGCATGATGTCTTATGTAACTTCTTGTACTGAGAATACACTAGGAAAGAGGGCAGGGGCTTAAGAAAAAGACACAGTTTATTAAGCTGAAGAAGAAAGAAGAGGGAGAGAAAGGAGGAGCAAAGAAAGAAAGAGAGAGAGAAAGAAGGAAGGAAAGAAAGAAAGAAAGAAAGAAAGAAAGAAAGAGAGAGAGAGAAAAGAAAGGAGAAGAGGAGAAAAGAGAAAGAAAAGAAAGGAAAAAAGAAAAGTTTGGGCTACAAGTATAGCCAAATGTTAGAGTTTTGTGTATGAGGTCTTGGGTCCAATCCCAGCCCCAGAATTAAATTTACATTTTATTCACATAGTAACTAAAAAGAGTAATTCAAAGATGATAGTGAAGCTGGAGTCCATCATTTAGTCCACCAAAGATCTTTGACTTCAGTGGGCCCATAACGTCCTTGCAGAGAGGAGAGGGAAAATTTAAAAGGAAATTT
This sequence comes from Mus minutoides, assembly GCA_902729485.2. Taxonomy (NCBI): domain Eukaryota; kingdom Metazoa; phylum Chordata; class Mammalia; order Rodentia; family Muridae; genus Mus; species Mus minutoides. The sequence goes on along the minus strand of LR750451.1, from coordinate 208,221 downwards.
CCCAAGAGTTTTGAGAACTACAGAGAATCAACTGATGTCACTGGTACCAGCTACCATGCCCATAACACTTAGACAGTATACAGTGTATGTCACATTAGTAAATGTCTTTTCCCCCTACTTAAAAAAAAATTTAATTATTTGAGAGGTAGAGGCAAACGAAGTCTCAGAGTTCAAGGCCAGCCTGGTCTACTGAGTGAGTTCCAGGACAGCCAAGGCTACAAAGAGGAAACAATGTCTTGAAAAACAAACTAACAAAAACAAACAAACAAAAAAGCCGGGCGTGGTGGCGCACGCCTTTAATCCCAGCACTCAGGAGGCAGAGGCAGGCGGATTTCTGAGTTCGAGGCCAGCCTGGTCTACAGAGTGAGTTCCAGGACAGCCAGGGCTATACAGTGAAACCCTGTCTCGAAAAACCAAAAAAAGAAAAAAAAGAAAAAGAAAAACAAACTAACAAATGAATTATTTTGTGTTTGAGATTGCAGGTGCTCTCGGAGGCTAGAAGTTTCAGAATCCCTCTAGAGCCATCCAGTGAACGAACCGGGAACCAAACTTGGGTCACTGGAAGGGCAGTGCACACTGTTAAAGCCTGAACCATCTCCAGCCTCTATTCATTTTTTTTAAAAAAAGTTTAAAAAATAAAGTCTTATTTATTTATTTATTTATTTGTATGTGTTTTGTGTGTGTATGTACATTTGTGTGTGTTTATGTATGTTTGGGAAATGGCATTTAGTGTGTGTGTGTGTGTGTGTGTGTGTGCATGTGCACATGTATGAGACCATGACTCTATGCAGGGGAAGTTTAAAGGACAATTTAAGGGAGTCAGTTCTCTCCTTCTATTATTTGGGTTCCGGGGATGGGGTTCAGATCATCAGGCTTGGTTGTAAGCACTTTTACCAGTGAGCCATCTTTCTGGCTCCTGGTACATACGTTTTTTTTTAAAATAAATGAAAGATAGTATGTTATATTTTCTAATGTGTAAGACTCCTCAAACACAACCAATTGTTCTATAAAACACACACACACACACACACACACACACACACACGGAACTAATTTGGCTGCTGCAATCATGTATATTATCCTTTTATCCTTTTCAAGTGTCTTCTCATCACTAATGGATTGCCTTCCTCTTTAGCAAAGAAATAAGCACAGAGAACACTAGGTTTTAAAATATGTAACTGTCTCTCACTTGGGAAAGCTTCATTGATGTAGACTGTCAATATTCTCTTAACCCCAGTTTGCAGTTCCATTTACAGCCCATCGATGGTGTCTGCTTGTTTGAAGGGAAGCCAACAACACTAAAGAAGATAGATTACAGATCACATTCACCTCTCCCTCTCAGCGAGCCTGGCAGACATAGCTCCCTTATCACAAATGGGAGT
>LR750451.1:149339-201839 GCA_902729485.2 Mus minutoides | reverse complement strand
TGACAAAACTGTGATGTTTTGGATCTTCCGCTGTAAAATCAGTAGCATGCTAACAAATGTTAACTAGCCTGCCTCAGAAGGGATGGTGTGGGAAACCTCAGTCTCCAGATTGGCAGTGTCCATGGTGGACATTCTTCTGACATGCGTGGTTTGGGATACTTATGTGAAAGCATCTGATATGGAGTTGAGAAAAACATCTACTTTTGGGGGGGGAGCCCATGGGCTCATGGGAAACAAATCTAGTACCTGACTTCAAAGAAGCGGAAGGCATAGCCATCAACTAATAAACATTACCATCTTCAGTTATCTCTAGTAAAAAGAACAAGACAGGGGTTGATGTTTCTTACCAAGTCAAGATCTTCACTTCCATCACTGCTCCCTTGTATTCCAGAATGCTCTACAGCTATTCTGAAGGGCTGCCTCCAGATGGCCTATCTCCGTAGCTGCATTCTATCTTTAGATATTACATCACTGGCTTCCATGAACCAGTGAGAACCAGTGCAACCACAGGGAGCGGGGGCTACCACCCTGCAGGGAGCAGATCAGGCCTGAAAAGACTTGTTCCTAACTGGTGGACCTGTTAACCTTGTGAGCTGCAGGGAATCTCAAATGTATCATCTTCCCTTGGCTCCCTGACTGACAAGGTGCTTTATCCAATGTTGGTTACGCCTGATATCAGCACTAATCATGCATTTCCCTGGAAAGTTTATGAAGGTTTCTTAACCATCCTTGACAGGCTAACAGTTCTGTGACTGTCGTGCCCTTTACCTGTCTATTCAGATTCAAGCTTAGGCAAGTCTGGAGAACAAAGGTTGCTTCACCTAGCACTGTGAGTACTAGGACTCGGTTCTCTGAAATGGCTGTGTTGCTTCCTGCTTTGTGTAGATCCTTTTGTCTACCCAATCATCCACCAATGGCTGCAAACAGATGAAAACGTGGGCCATGTTACATTCGCAATCTAGGATGGGGAATCATATAAACCATCCAGAATCTGTATAAAGACAGTTCTAAGATGTGTAAAAGAACCTGAGAAACCAAGGGAGGACCTCTGCTTCCTTATAAGTTCTAAGAAAGTTTCTGTAGACTCCAGCAGATAAATATCTAGGGAGGTAAGGCCTGGAGCTAGACTGTGATGCACCTTATATTCCAAATGGGGAAGTGGTTCCCAGCACAAGGGATCCTGGTTTCTGCTTACAGAGTGTTGTGGCAGATATACCAAGTGTTTTAATTTCTCTCTTTTAAAAAGATTAATTTAGTTTATTTAGTTTTTGAAACAGGGTTTTTTGTTTGTTTGTTTGTTTGTTTGTTTGTTTGTTTTTTCCTGTGTAGCCCTGGCTGTCCTGGAACTAACTATGTAGACTAGGCTGGCCTTGAACGCAGATCTACCTGCCTCTGCCTCCTGAACACTGAGATTAAAGACGTGAGACACCTGGGAATAGGCAGAGGTACAACCCACTTCTGATGCACTAAGCCTGTGGTCTGAGAAACACAAGGTGACATCAGAGGTGGTGTTGCGCATCTGCAGTCCTGGCACTCAAGATATAGAAGCAGGAGTTACAGGAGCAAAAGTAGGAAGGAAAGGAGGGAGGGAGGGAGGGAGGGAGGGAGGGAGAGAGAGAAGGGAGGGAAGGGAGGAAGGAAGGACAGATGGACAAGACAGCAGATGAGGGACTTGGAAGAGAAACATTGGATCAATGGTTAATCTGCTCATTTATGAGTTAACAAATGTCACTTCCAGGTGTAACATTAGCTGAATTAGAAGCATCCACTCAAGAGATATGAATGTCAGCCCCGAGAACTGACTTTCATTTGACACACTGTAAAAAGAAGGATTTCCACTCAACCACAGAAGCTCCATAGAAAGAAATTGGTCTGTACTTTCAGCCAGTGGCTAGGCTACTTGATAGGAACTGCTTGGGTGTTATTTACTTCAGTGTTGACAAAACTCTGTTCAAACATGTGTGCAAATAAGACCTTGATGTTCAGAGACGTGAGGGTGCTTTCTCTAGCTTGGGATTGATTTTCTTGCTATTCTATTAACTGATTCTATTTCATTTCTACCTTAGTGAGTAGCTGCCCAAGCGAGTAGTGATAAGAATTTAACTATATCTGAAAGGGCCTTCCTAGTGGATATATGACAGTGTGTGGTATAGCGAGAAGAACCAGAGCTTTGATGGTTGGCATCCCCGCTCTGCCATAGTGTGACCTTTGACAAATACTTAATCTCTCCTCAAAAGGTAGTGATGGGAATTAAAGCAGATGAAAGGTACCTGGAACAACTTAAATACATGTTTATCCTTTCTTGCTCTCTCCTGGTACAGTGTGAATGGACATTTCCAGTTTAAGTGAGTTCACTAACGACGCAGTACATTGCTAGAGATATTGTCATCTATTTTAATTCAAACAAATACCTGTTGCGTGAAATTTTTATGAAAGTTTAAGTATTGTGAAGCTAGGCAATTCCCACACAGAAGGACAGTCACTGAAGTCCATTACTCAGAGAGAGGCACAGTAAGAGTTGTGGGGGGCAAGGCGGGGAGAGATGAGAAGTCGGCCATATAGCAGTTGAAAAATCCTGGAGGTAAAACACACATGCAGAGAGAGAAAGAATAACGGAAGACAGCAAAGGATGTGTGCTCAAGGATAATATGGGCAGCTGATGGGTCATCTCAGACTAGAACTCCCCATGACCTGCTTCATGCATGCTTTCCTTCTACCTCCCACCCCTTACATGCTGGGTGTCTCTAAGATTGGCAAAACTTTTCTCTGGAACAAGGTTGGGGCCATCATCTCCTAGAATTCCCTGTAAGGCCAGAAGCTTCTAGATTTTGAGAAGCTGCTTGGAAAGTATTTTGTTTTGTTTGTTTGTTTGTTTGTTTGTTTTGGTCTTTTTCAAGTCAGGGTTTCTCTGTGTGGCCCTGGCTGTCCTTTTTTGTTTTGTTGGCTTTGTTTGTTTCTAACTTCTCTTGGAGGGGAGTGCAGGGCGGGCAGGGGTCAGGGAGAAAGGCAGGTCTGAAAGCCCACTGGCCAGCCAGCCTAGCCCAAACAGTTCAGTGAGAGAGCCCTGTCTCCAGGCAATATGATGGAGAGTGATAGAGGAAGACACTCACCATCCTTTTTGGCCTCCATGTGCACATTCGAAGGTCATGCTGTCATGCTTAGTTTTTAACATGAGTGCTGGGCATGTGAGCTCATGTGCATGCAATGCACCCACCCACCCACCCACACACACACACACAAATACATACAATCTAACTTATCTCTATAGTAAATCTATGTAGACTTCTTCATCATAATTTCCTAATAACTGTTATAAAATACAGTTTATGTGTGTGTCTACACATATGTGTGTGTCTACACATATATGTGTGTATTCTTTATATCTCTGTATATTTACAAGATAACAACCATTTGCGTAGTATTTATATTATACTAGGTATTATAAGTCATCTAGAGGTTATTGAAGTATATGGAGAATGCACCTAGATTCCATGCAAATACTATGTCATTATTTACAGGGACATAAGCATTGTTAGACTTTGGTGTCCCACAGAGTACTAGGAGCAATGCCCCCCCCCAAATTCTGAGAGGTGATTGTCTCTGCAATCATGGCATTTAAAATTCAGTGAAGGGGCTAGAGAGATGGCTCAGTGGTTGAGTACATGTTGCTCCTGCAGAGAGAGGACCTGGTTTCGGTTCCCAAGCCCCACATGGTGGTTTGCAAATCTCCACAACTCCAGGTTCATGGGATTTGATGCCTTCTTTCGACCCGCACAGGCACCCCTGAGTATGCATGTGGTATACAAACATACATGGAGCCAAAACACAAATAAAATAAAATGGATAAGTATCACTTTTTTCAACTGAGTGAAGACAATACCCACATAACTTATACACAAAACAGAATCTAATCTTAACGGTTCTCAGAAGGACTAAGTGCCACTTATTTAATAGATCTGTTATGATGTGAGCCTGAAACGTATCCCCCAGGCTCATGCTATAAACACTTGGTCCCCAGCTGGCAATGCTATTTTGGGAGGTTGTAGAACCTTTGAGAAAGGAAGGCCAAGCCAGCTGGTGCAAACAGGCCATTAGGGACAGGCCTTTCAAGGTTACACCACGCCCCTGTTCCCATTCCAGTTCTTGGCTCACTGTAACTCGAGGAGTGGACTAGATCCTACAGCTGCCACACATCCCACCGCCTCAGTGGTCTGAAGTCGCCCCGACACTGCAAGCATTGTTTCTGCCAGGTTTCTGATCACAGCAATCCGGAATGACTGCAGCAGACTGGAGATCGTTTTCCAGTTGCCCTACCGCCCCCACCCCATCCCAAGTTGCAGCTCATCCATCTTCTGTGAAGTCTACCTGAATTTTCAGTGATGTTTTCTGCCTCTGAAATCTTACAACACTTTTTAATGTGTTTCAGCAAGGTGACACTTTAATCACTTATTTTCTGAGCAGACATCTCATCATCATCTTTCTCCAGGGTACCCACAATCTTCAAGGGCAGGAAGAATGACCTCCTCTCCAGGGATCTACATTACCCGCTACACATGCAGTTGTTTGGTTGATACTGATTGTTTATTTCCTGTATCATCATCTCAGAAATGAGTAGAGCCTATGCACATGCTAGTACAGAAAAAAAGACCAACTGACTGGCATGAGTTGAATGGTCTAGTGCCGCAGACCTTATAGCCTATACGATTTTCTATATATCACTTTCCAAGTTGAATAACAACATGTTAGAGCGTTTAAAGCAGTCAAGCCTAATTCTTATCCCTCTGTCTTGTTTTTCTGTTGTTTAAGGGCATACAACTTGGGCTTTCCACTTCAGCTATCTCCATCTGTCAGATGCAGGCATGATATCTAGGCCAGGAAATATACATAGATGCTGTCCAGTTAAAAAGTAAAGACACATTATTTTTATGCTGATGGGCATCACAAAATGTAATCCAATGGGAAGAGAAAGGCTCAGGGGAATTAACTTAAGTTTCTGCCTACTGACGAGCTCACCAGTGTTGAGGGCGCCAAATTTAGTCTTCAGAGTTCCACAATGCTTGAATTATTAATGTAATATGCTAAGTCCCAAGGGCAGAATAAGCCTCCTTGTTAATAGTTAGCGCAAAGTAATCTTCACATTCCCGTAAAACAATACATTTTAAAGTCAAGCCTTCTTGGGCCACAGAAGGAGCCATCATTTATCTGTAAAGACAAATAAATGAACTCTTTGTCTGGAGATTCATTATATCATAGCTTGATTCATTCAATTACACTGCTGTTAATTTGAGGAACTGCAAAAGCTTTCAATTTGATTAAGGCCATAATAAGTATGATTAGTAATACTTTACTGTCTATGTTGAGTTTTTTAGAATAAACTGATGTTGTGTCCTAAACTTTAGTACATGGCTATCATGTAAAATAACTATATAAGACTTACTGTTTGGGGTCAAAAGGCTAAGTGGACTTTAATAACTTGATATTAACTATTATCCTCATGATAACCATGTAGAGGAGACATTATCATTATCCTCCCTTACAGAAGAAATGTGGTATCTTGCTTAAGAATCCATCATAGAGAAAGCAGAATTGCATGGGATAATGAGTGTAGAGGATTGGGTAAACAGTGTACTGAGTAAAGGCAAGTCAGAAAATCAGAGTGAAGTGAAACTAAAAAATATTTTTTAACCCTAACTAAGACACCTCAGGTCCCCAATAATTTCTATGTCTTTCTATCAGTTTTTCAAAGATTTATTTACCTGTTTGTTTATTTTATACGAGTACACTGTTGCTGTCTTCAGATATACCAGAAGAGGGAATCAGATCTCATTACAGATGGTTGTGAGCCACCATGTGGTTGTTGGGAATTGAACTCAGGACCTCTGGAAGAGCAGCCAGTGCTCTTACACTCTGAACCATCTCACCAGCCCGTGAAACTAAATTTAATGAGATGGAGCAGGGGTAAAATTAACACATAAAGTACAAATCAAACATTTTCACATATGTGAAACACACACAGTGCAGGTCATGCATTCTCACATATGTGATGGATGTCTGATTAAAATTTGATGTTGAGCTGCCCAGTAGTCAGATTAAGGGGAGAACTTTGGTCAGCTATATAAATAGTAAGTCTCCTGACCTGCCCCCAGAAAAGTATATCTACTTGTAGAGCACCAGTATAGGGACAATTTTTCAAGACACAAGGACTCCAGAGGATGAGGTAACCTTACTATGGGTATTCTTAGGAGCGCGGAAAAAGTGACAGAAAGACCTAAATCAAGCTGAAGAAATTAGGTTAGGAATGGCAGGAAATATGCTAGGTAGCAGAATCATGCAAGACCAGAAGTCGGTGTTCCAGGGAAGGCTCAAAAATTACACCATTAACCAAAACCATTAAACACTGCCAAGGAGGACACTAGCAACACCGAGAAGTTAGGTGGCAGCTTCCTTTCTCTTCACACGATAGCTCCAATCAGGAGGAGCATGATCCCAGAGCGAGGCTCTAAAGGATGAAGGGCCTTATCATAAGGATCGGTTGCAGTGGTGAATGACCACATGTTTGGAGCTTACAAGAACTTAATGATAATCAGAAAGATGAGGGAAGTAACCAAGGGGGTTTGGACAACAGGAAATACTGGAGTAGCTAATAGAGCACCGTGTCCATAGGGGCAATATGCAACCAACAAATGTGCCACCTAAAGGGCTGAATGTATGGCTCAGTGATAGGATGCTCACCCAGCATCTGGCTCTGTGGTTAAAGAAGACCGGAGTTCAGTTCCCCAGGACCCACACAGTAGTATTCATTGGTAATCCCAGCACACCTATAACCAGATAGAAAGTGGAGGTTCCATCACTAGCATTCGGGATGGAGAATCTATAAAGAAGTAGGTCAGTACAAGAACGTAGAATCAATGGCTATGCATTTTAAATACAACACTTTACAGAGCAACTGACTCTGCAGAATGCTGGACCTTTTTTCCTTTCTCTTCTCTTTTTTTTTTTCTGCTATGTGCATGTATATATGTATACATGTGTGAGTGTGGGTGCATGTGTAGCAGCAGAAGAGGATGTCGGGTGTGCTGCTCTACCACCCTTCCCCCAACTGGTTCTCACCTTTCCTTTTCTTCAAGGCAGGGTCTCCTGTTTTCTGCTGGCTACACTAGGCTAGCTGGTCCCCAAGCTCTGAGATTTTTTTTTTTTTTTAATCTTTGCTTCCTATCTTGCTACAGTAGCTCTGGGATAACAGACATATACTACTATATGGGTTTTGGGTACTAAACTTTGGTTCTCTGGCTTGTATGGTAGTCACTATTCAGTTCCTACCCTCTGGGTATTCTTAAAGCTGGTTTCATAATCGTCTCATGGGACAAACAGGCTGGATAGAATCTGACTTGTGACACTGAAGAGGAGTGGGGGGAAACTGCAGGAGTGCAAGGCTGTGTCAGGGCTGAGCTGAAGTTCACGTTCTAGTCAGATTGCTACAATGTCACCACAATTGCTCAGCCTGTGGCTCAGTCAAGCTGAGGGCAGAGCCAATGAGTGTCCTTTTTAGGAGAGTTGAAGCAGTGGCAAATGAGCCTCCTGTCTTACAGAGATGGACTCCTAATTCATATTCAAATTTTTCTCAAGCCATAGTTTGATGGTTTAACCACATGCCAAACTCATGGTAATCATGACATGCACTAAAATATTTTGGTCCAGAGAGTTTTAGCATGAGTATTCTCAGTCACGCATGTGTCTGACTCACCAGCTTTTCATCTTTCTCTTTCAATGATTTACTCAGTGAATATCTTTAGAACTTTTATTACTTGCTGTGTGTGGCACCTTTAAGGTAAGATTTTATTAAGCATTTGTTAGGTTTATTCACTTATTTAGACATGATACACACAATATTTATGTATATATGTATATATGGAGACATGTGTATACATTTCTCCAACACATGCGCCTACCACAGCTGGAGTTACGAATGAGCTATGGAACCCTGAACTCAGGTCCTTATGCTTACCCAGCAAACATTTACTGAGGGGAAGGGGCATCCTCACAGCCCTTTGACTCTTACTTTCAATCTGTTATTAAACACTTAAATGGCCTACTGTTTGCATGATTCTAAGCAATGGAAGAATTCTCATTTCCATTATCACATATGAAGCTGATGTAATGTAAACACGATGAGAAGACACAACTAGTGACCAGCCAAGGTTAGTTTGGTGATTAAAAAAATAGTGTTTGGTTTTACTTTCCTTTGTGTTTTAAGGGTGAGATGAGGGAAAGAGGCTGTTAATTTAGACACACACACATACAAACAAACAAACAACTAATGAGGGTCTGGGAGATTGCTCAGTGAGTGAATGAAATACTTGTCCTGAAAGTGGGTGGAACTGAGTTCAAATCCCTGGAACTCATAAGAAGCTAAACAGCAGTAGTGGGTGGGCATCTATAATCCCAGTGTTCCTAGGCCAAGATGTGTTGAAACACCATGGCCAAAAGCAAGTTGGGGAGAAGAGAGTTCATTTGGTTTACACTTCTACATCTTAGTCCGTCATTGAAGGAAGTCAGGACAGGAACTCAAGCAGAGCAGGAGCCTGGAGGCAGGAGCTGATGCAGAGGCCATGGAGGAGTGCTGCTTGCTGGCTTGCTCCTAATGGTTTTCTCATTAACCTACTCTCTTATATAAACCAGGACCACTAGCCCAGGGATGGCCTTGTCCACACTGAGCTGAGCCCTCCCCATCAATCATCAATCAAGAAAATCCCTACAGGCTTGCCTATAGCCTGATCTTAGGGAGGCATTTCCTTAATTGAAGTTCCCTCCTTTCAGATGACTTTAGCTGTGTCAAGTTGACACAAAACATTCAGTAGACTTTTTTTCTATGTCTAAGAGTGTTTGCCTACAGGTGTATATGTTCACTATATATATATGCTTGGTGCCCATGGAGGGCAGAAGAGGGTGTCAGATTCCTTGGAACTGAGTTACAGAAGGTTGTGAATTGATATGTGGGTGCTGGGAACTGAACCTGAATCCTTTGCAAGAGCAGCTAGTGTTCTTAATGGGTCCTGAGCCATCTCTCCAGCCCCAAGGAACACTTTTTATCCTGTTGAACTTCAGTGTTTGTAGTCCAGACCAACATGCAGCACATAGTTAAAGCTGTATCTGCTGTATCCAATTATCTAATCTAAGATGAGGAGATGGCTTTCTAAAGAATCCCAGCAGAAACCACAGAGCTAACCAAGGAACAACCAACCCCAAAGAAAGTCTGACAGCCTATGTCAGCCCAACATGCTTGACAGTAAGACAAGGGGACAAGCCACGAAAGATAATGTCTTAGGGAATAAATAGTATACTGAACAAGCTGAATGCACACAAATGTCACAGTCTCTTTATTAAAGATTTCATTATTATAAGTTGACATGACATGCGACATCCCACAAGACTGTGGGCTAAGAAAAAAGGCAGATGATATACTACCAGTCCCCTAACATACATAGACTTTCTTTTTAGAAAGTGGATATTAGTGAGAAAATACACAATTATTGATCTCCTTAATAATCGAGGAAACTCCAAAATCAAATGACAAAGTTCTTTTTAAAATGATAAAGATGAAGTGGACGCTCACAGTCAGCTATTGTATGGAACCCAGGGCCCCCAATGGAGGAGCTAGAGAAAGTACCCAAGGAGCTGAAGGGGTCTGCAACCCTATAAGTGGAACAACAATACGAACGAACCAGTACCCCCAGAAGAGGGCATCAGATCCCTTAGGGCTGTAGTTACAGGTGGTTGTGAGCCACTGTATAGTGGCTGGGAATCGAACCTGGGTCCTGTGGAAGAACAAACAGTGCTCTTATTTGCTAAGCCATCTATCTCTCCAGCCCTTTGTAATTATATATTGTGATTTGCACAACACGAGTCTCAGTGGTTGAGTGTTTTTCTGTACAGCCATTTAATAGAAAACATCACTGTTGGACTATTCTTTGCCATTGCTACCTTAATAATGATTCTGACAGGATAATAGGTTAATGAGCAAATGCTCTTTGGAGTGAGACTATGTGTGAAATTGTGCGTGTATGTTTGGATGGTTATTATTACTGTTTTTGTTGATTTCTTAGTGAAATTGGTCACGCCTTCTAATCCATTGTCCACCTTGTTCCCATCTTAATGCTTCTCAAGTAGAAGAAGAGACAGTTTTGCCCCACATAGAACAGTAGGTGATTTCTGAAGATGCCTGTGGTTGCCACAGCTGGAGCAGGAGGAGAGTAGGACCAAGGGGGTAGAAAGAGGGAGGGAGGGAGGGAGGGAGGGAGGGTTTCATTTCTGGTAACTAGAAAGCAGATTTCGGAGATGCTGCTAAATATCTATTGATGCATAAAACAGTCCTCTCTTGAGAGGCATTTCCAGGTCCCAAACATACTAAGGTTGAGAAACCTACCCTGGACTGATTCTTCAAAGGGAAAAAAAAAAACCCTGCTTTATAGAAATCTGTTTATAGCTATCTAAATCACTTTTGGGGGGGTGGGGAGGAGTAAAAGTTTTTTGCCTAAGACTTAACTTTTCACCATCTGCAGCCACACGGCTGAAGTTATGATACTTCATAACTGCAATTTTATTAATTTTATAAATTGTAATGTAAATATCTGTGTTACCTGATGGTTTGGGGCTATCTCTGTGAAAGGGTGATTCAACCCCCAAAGGGGTCGCATGCAACCCACACGTTGAGAATCTCTGGTTTAACTGGTCAGAAGATCCACCCCTAACTGCGAGCTACACCATTCCGGTGTCCTGCTATACAAAAAGGACTTGTGTGAGCTGAGCACCCACATTCCTGGCTTTCGGCTTCCTGACTGTGGATACAATGTGACCAGCCACCTCAGGACTTGCCGGCTAGAGTTTCCCCACAGGATGAGCCATACTCTCAAACCGTGAGGCAAAGCAAGCCCATTCTTCCTTAAATAGCCTTTGTTAGGGATTTTGGACTTTTTCTCTGAACCCCTAAGAGCACATAGAGGTCAGAAAGTCTGTTTTCTTTGAATCCTGTCTGGGATAGGAGAATGGGTATCATTTTAGGGAAGCCCTCTTCGGATTTCACTTCACGAGCAGCTAGATAATTCTTAACAGGCCTGTTGAGGAGAGTGACTCTCTCTACAGTGCAGTAGCCACTGCTAAGATACCCGTGACTGCCTACCCAGGTTCATATGAACACAACAACAACAACAACAACAACAACAACATAATAAGACACAAAAAATAGGAGACTGAGCCAGGTGCTCACATACTTAGTCCTGGCACTCAGGAAGCAGAGGAAGGCAGATATCTATGAGTTGAAGTCTGTTCTACAAAGTAAGTTCCTGGCCAGCGAGGGTTACATAGTGAAACTCTGTCTCAAGAAAAGGACAAGACAGACAGACAGACAGGCAGACAGACAGCAAAACAAAAGACCAAGTTCATCAATTTTTTTTTTTCTATTTAGAGGAGAGAGCAAACATGGTTCCCCAACTACCACAAATTATGTTTGAGTTTCCTGAATTTGGGGAACTTGAAGGCATCACCGCATCCAGTGTGCAATGGGTAAACCTCACCCTGGGAGAACTACCTTCATGATCACGATGTATAAAGCCAAATTCATTCTTTTTTTTTTTTTCGGTTTTTCAAGACAGGGTTTCTCTGTATAGCCCTGGCTGTCCTGGAACTCACTTTGTAGACCAGGCTGGCCTCGAACTCAGAAATCTGCCTGCCTCTGCCTCTGGAGTGCTGGGATTAAAGGCGTGCACCACCATGCCCAGCTGCCAAATTCATTCTTATACATGTATCTGCGTTCATGTCATGTCTACCTGTTCCTTATGGCACAGATAAGATCAAAAGTCACTGCAATTTCTTATAGCCATGCCACATGCCAAGCACATATTATTTTAATTCTTTAGCAAAGCCCGTACAAGGAAGGTATTATTCCTATTTAAACAGGCAAGGAGAACTTTGCAAACAGCCTTAAGGTGTTCACAGTATGGCGGGCAAGTTAAGACTTGAACACCTGCACTTCCAGTACAGGTACAGGCCCAATGCTTCCCTGTTTGATCCACCCAGATTTTTGACAGCTCTTCCCTCTTCCTGAGGCACATGGAAAATCATTTAGTCTGCAGCTCACTTTTTATTAGTAAGCCACAAATCATTTTGAGAAGCTCATGAGGTTAAGGGTGGAGGTTGAATCTAAAAACCAATAACTTAAGTTTTATGATGTTCTTTTCTCCTCCACAGCATACCTTTCTCAGGACCCCTAAGACATTAAATAGGATCCAGCAGGGTTAGTGGGGTCAGAGAAGTGTGCAGTCCCTGTCAGCAGTAATGTGAAGGTGTAGAATTCTGACCACACATGACCTGGGGGGATTTTAGGAGGAAGTGTCAGAGTGGCTTGAGCTCAGGAGTGGAAGGATACAAACATTTAAAAGTCTTCATTGGAGAATTAATTGAGGGGCTAGAGTGAAATCACCTGGATGGATTAAGAGCTGTATGTGGTTTTTCGAGTGAACAAGGGTGGTGGCTTGGACCACATGGTGGAGATGCAGAGAACTGCACTGCCAGGATAGATACCCAGGAAGGAAAATGATCAAGATTTGCCTCTAGATCAATATGGGTATGACTTTTTTTTTTTTTTTTTGAGACAGGGTTTCTCTGTATAGCTTTGGCTGTCTTGGAACTTGTTCTGTAGACTTGACTGACTCATGGAGATCCACCTGTCTTTACCTCTCAAGTATTAGGATAAAAGGCCACCACTACTGGCCAGCCGGGATGACTTTTAACTCCAGGATAATCTTGTTTGTTTGTTTTAATGATTTATTTATTTTATATGAATTGGTGTGTTTTTCCTGCATATATGTCTGTGTGAGAGTTCTGTGTGAGTGTTGTATACCCTGGAGCTGGAGTTATAAACAGTTGTGAGCTGTCATGTGGGTGCTTGGAATTGAACTTGGAGCTTCTGGAAGAACAACCACTGTGCTCTTAACCACTGAGCTTTTCTCTGGCCCTGTATAATCTTGTTTTAGGCAGGGTTTCTTAGACTTTTTTTTCCCTATGAGTAAACTCTTTTTGCCTGAGAAAAATTCCATGCAACCATATCTATCTATCTATCTATCTATGAATCTATGTATCTCAAACATTTACTGATAACAGATCATAAAGAATTGTATGCTTAAAGAATTTTATTGCTTCCTGTTCTTTTTGTTATTAGAGATGCAATTATGTTTGTGTGGCTATCTTCTTTTGGGTTTGTTGAAAGATTACTCTCTTGCTTTTTCTAGGGTATAGTTTTCTTCCTTGTGTTGGAGTTTTCCATCTATTATTCTTTGTGGAAAGATATTGTGTAAATTTGGTTTTGTCATGGAATATGTTGGTTTCTTCACCACTATGTCTTAATATCTCTTAGCATCAATGGACTCAATTCCCCAATAAAAAGACAGAGACTAACAGACTGGATACATTAACAGGACCCAGCATTTTGCTGCATATAGGAAATGCACCTCAGCGATGGATGGATCTAAAAAACATCATTCTGAGTGAGGTAACTCAGTCACAAAAGAACACACATGGTATGTACTCACTGATAAGTGGATGTTAGGTGAAAAGTGTGGAATAGCCACGATACAACTCATGCACCACATGAAGCTCAAGAGGAAGGACAACCAAAGAGTGGATGCTTCAGTCCTACTTAGAAGGAGGAACAAAATAATCAAGGGAAGTAGAGGGTGGGAGGGGCTTGGGAGGAAGAAAGAAGGGGGAGGGGGAAAAGAAGGGAAGAATCAGGTATGGGAAGAGATGGAGGAGATGGATAGAGGGACCGGAAGTTGAATAGAGGTGTGTAGCAGTGCAGGATGGGGAACTGGGGGTAGCAATCAGAAAGTCGCAGATGCCAGGAAAGCAAGAGCCTCCCAGGACCCCATGGGCATGACATTAACTGAAATGCCTCACAAAGGAGAGGGAGAACTATATCCACAGGTTAGGCATGGCCCCTGGGTTGAGGGATGGGACCACCCACCCATTTCCAAAATTTCAATTTTAATTGCTCCTCTCTAAAGGAAATACAAGGACAAAGAGTGGAGCAGAGACTGAAGGAAAGGCCATCCAGAGACTGCCCAACCTGGGGATCCATCCCACATGCAGACACCAAACCCAGACACTATTGCTGCTGCCAAAGATGTGCTTGCTGACAAGAGCCTGAGACAGCTCTCTCCTGAGAGGCTCTGCCAGATCCTGACCAATACAGATGGGGATGCTCTGCTTGCAGCTAACTATTGGCCTGAGCACAGGGACCCCCAAAGGAGGAGTTAGGGGAAGGACTGAAGGAGCTGAAGGAGCCTTAGCTGGCAACAATAGGAGGGGAGGCTCTTCAGCCTGTAAAGGCTTAATGTCCCAGTGTAGGGGAATGCGAGGGCAGTGAGGCGGGAGTGGGTGGCTGGGTGGGGGGAACACCCTCAGAGAAGCAGGGTAAGATGGGGATTTGCAGAGGAGAAATCAGGAAAGGGGACAACACTTGAAATGTAAATAAATAAAACATCCAATTAAAAAAAAGAAGAATAAAAGAATTGTATTTTAAAAGTAATTTTGATACACACACACACACACACACATAATTTTATCATTTATTTAAAAAGTGAGTTTTCTCACTAATCAGACTGATGTTTTCTTTGCTATGATAAAACATTGACTAAAGACAACTTGAGGGAGGAAAGGGTTATTTTAGCTTACAGACTAGAATCCATTACTGAGGAAAGTCAAGGCAGAAACCTAGAGGCAGGAAATGAAGCAGAGAACACCCAGGAGCGGTGCTTACTAGCTTGCTCCTCATGGCTTCCTCAGTCTGCTCTCTTATTCCACCCAGGGCCACCTGCACAGGGGTCTTGCCTGCAGAGGGCTGGTCCCCTCGCATCAACCATCCACCAAGAAAATGCTTCACGTGCTTGCCTACAGGCTAATCTGGTGGAGGCGTTTTTTTCTCAACTGAGGTTCCTCCTTCCTAGATTACAGTAGTTTGTATCACGCTGACAAGCACTTATCAGAACAGATGTGCTTGCTAGTTTTTAAATAGCGAATAGAACCATGGCTGAATATTTGAAGCTGTAAACTCCGGAGCGGCTTTGATGTCTTTCAGAGTTGACTGATGTTTGTCTGTGTCACCATTGGTGCTGGGGACCCCTCTTCGCACTAATATCACAAGGTCACAGGAGTATGTTTATGTCATTTCAGAAACTGCTGAAAATCCTGTCCTAATTGAAAATCAAAGCAAGACAAACTTTTGTTTGTGTGTGTGAAACTTGAGTAACTGAAACAGGACTTTTATTTTATTTTATATTTTATTTTTTGGTTTTTCGAGACAGGGTTTCTCTGTGTAGCTCTGGCTGTCCTGGAACTCACTTTGTAGACCAGGCTGGCCTCGAACTCAGAAATCCGCCTGCCTCTCCCTCCCAAGTGCTGGGATTAAAGGCGTGCGCCACCACCGCCCGGCCGGACTTTTATTTTTAATTTAATTTAATTTTCACATTTATCTATTTGTGGGCGGGGGAAGTCATGTGTAATGTCACACACGTGGAGGTTAAAAGACAGCTTTTGATGTTCAGATTTTTTTCATGATGTGGGTTCTGGGGATTAAACCAGATTGTCAGGTCTGGTGACAATCTTGCCATCCCAGTAGCCTCTAAGCAGCAAATTTAAGAAATCATTTTAACAGAATTCAATCCAAACATATGCACTTGGATGCATGGTGTGCAACAAGGGGAGAAATACTACTGAAAGTCTTCGTCATAACAAATGTTTCTATAAGAATAGCAAGCTTTCAAGCTGGGCGGGGTGGCGCATGATGGAAGTGCTATTCAGGGTAAAAAAAACTCACCAGGTAGACAGTACCACCTGCTAAAAATGAAAACAAAGGCCTAATCTATCAAAGGCCATGGTTCTGGGAAAGTCTCTGAGTGTGCTAACCTTGATTTTTGGCATCTGTAGTTCTGCATCTGGCTAACTGTTCTTGTTAAATGAAGTATGTCAACCCAGGGCATGGTTCTTGTGCTTACAAGCTCACCCTGAGAAAGGCTCGGGTCTACACTGGGATCCTGAACACCCAGTGTAGTTTCTGGTCAGCCAAGAAAGTCTTTCTAAAGGCTTAAGCCCATGTCTGATCAGTCTTCTCTGGCAAATACCCCACAAGTTTAAGAAGCCAGAATGGAAGACACGTGAGAGCTACAGGCTTTTGTTTGTTTGTTTGTTTGCTTTGTTTTGTTTTTGTGGATAGGATAAGACTGAACAAACCTACTGTGAAAGATTATGATAATGAAAACTCAAAAGCACTGAACACAGATTAGGTAGGAATGGATGTTAATTCTTATTACTCCTTTCCATAGTTTGTTTCTCTCCCCTGCTCCTTTACAGGGAGCTCTTACACCACAGAACAGAGGCTGGGCCTGAAGAAACTTGTGGAAGCCCGAGGTTTTGTTTCTGGTTAAGTCCTCATGATGGTTAGCATTGTCAATTTGACCATTAGAATCACCTAGGAGATCAGCTCTACCTGTGAGGGATTGTTTAGATTAGGTTACCCACTGGCTGTGCCCTTGAACATTACCTAGATTAGGATCTCCTAGAAGACTTGCTTTGCACAGGCCTGTGAGGGAGTCTGTAGACTAGTCTATCCCCTTGGCTGTGCCCTTGAGGATTATCTAGATTAGGGTAATGGAGATTAGATCCACTTTATCTGTGGGCAGAACCATTCCATGGACTGCGGTCCTGGATTTGATACCCAGGAGAAAGCTAACACAAGAATCCATCCTCTCTTCTTCCTGAGCATGCGTGCTGTGTGACTTTCCACCTCAGGTTTCTGTCATCACGACTTCTTATCATGATGGTCTGTGTTCTCTCCAACTGTACAGGGTAATAAACCCTTTCTTTCTTAAATTGCTTTTGTCAAATATTTTATCGCAGCAACTGACAAAGTGACTTTCGTTCTTGCTAGGCAAGTCTTTCCGGAACCCTCTTCTAGAGTGGCTGGGATGGGGCAGATGTAAACGGATAATGCCTTCAAGGGCACAGGTCGCTCCAGAGGGCGAATTTTTATTCTCTGCGTGAGTGAGTTCACGTCTTCTTTCTTTTTCTTTTCTTTTTTTTTTCCCTTTTTTTTGGGGTGTGTGTGTGGGGGGGGAACAGGTCATCTCACAGAGATCCACCTATCTCTGCCTCCCGGAGTGTTGGCATTAAAGAAGTGTGCCAGTTTGTCCAGATTGAGTTCAATTCTCACAAGCTAGTTGCTAAGAGGAAGAGAGCAGAGACACTTGCCTGAGTGCGAGCCCGGGCAGGCGGAGACTCCAGGGTCCTCAGTCTTGGGTCTTGGCTCTGTCCAATTGTAGGAGCAGCTTCTGACGTCACGGGGGATGGGCCATACGAGGGGGCGTAGCCACTAAGAGTTGGAGGGGCGGGGCGCCGGTGCGTTTTTTAGAGCGCAGGCCGCCGCAGCCGCGGAGTAGCCGGCAGCCGCTGACGCGCCGCGGGGTCCGCGCCCAGCCTCGCTCGTCCCCTCGGTGCCTCTCCTTAGCCGCGGGTGTCCACGCCGGACCCCGCACGGCTGGCCGAGTTGCCAGCCAGACGCCTGACCCAGACCGACCCTGCGCCAAGGAGCCGCGCGGCCCGGCGCACACGGAAGTGGTGAGTGTCCAGGTGGGGAGGTGGAGACGGCCGTGGCCAGCTCAGGGACCGTGAGAGGGGGCGCGGAGCGGGGCGGCCGAGCGGCCGGGGCGGCCGGGGCGGGGATTTCCAGGCGGCGGAGCTGCCGGGAGCTGAGGGAGGGCCGCTCCGCTAACAGCGGCCCGCTCCGCCGACATCCTGTTTATGGCCCCGCGGCCTGCGCGCCGACGGCCTCTGGCGCCGCGACAGCCCGACCGCAGGGCTCGTCGAGGGTCGTGGCCCGAGTTCACCCCTGGTCAGCTCTTGCCGGGGTGGTGGTGGGGCGACTTTTGGGGTTTGGGACTGTGTGGGGGCGCGCCCCGGGAACTCCGAACCGCAGCTTGCCGGAACATAGCGTGATGGAGGGCCATGGGTGAAGGGAATGGGGAGAGACGACTGTAGGTCCTCCCCGAAGGGACCAGAATCATCGAAACTGGGACTCCCCAACTCCTGGCTCCGCTTCCGCGCGAGCGAACGCCCCCCGTTGCCTCAGAAGCAGTACCCCTCTGGAGACACTCCCAGGCTCCTGGGATGCGTGTTTATGAAGGGACTTTAAGGAGACTAGACCAGAGGTGTGGTTATCGCCTGGTGCCTGTATGCCCCCTTCGGAGGTGTATTCTCTGTGATTTCCTGGGGACTAGGACCGGGCCCTAATTGATGATCTTAATTCATGGCTGTGACCTGTCTTCTGCCTCTGCTTGGATACATCAGTATACATGCTATTAAAATTCCTTCCCAGTCATAGAGCTCAGTCGCTGGTATTTACGATAGTATAAAATTACCATTACTTCTTTCAGGGAAGAAGGCATAAAAAAGTTGGGTCGTTAAATCAGTAGAATGCTGAGACAATTAGATAAAATTATCTAGTCTTTGGGTGTTGTCCTCCCCGTTTAAAAAGAAAATATTTGAGTTACGTGTGATGTAAAAAACTTTTTTCTTTTTAAATGAACATTTTGCAATGATTAAATTTTTATACCTCCCTTTCTAAAAACCACATTTTGTGTTGCCTATTGCTTTTGCTTGTGGGGACTCTGATGTGTTCCAAGTACTGGAATTTGGGGCTATGTGCAGCAACTATGATCTTGTTCAAAATGTCAGTCAGTAGTGCCCAAGTTGAGAGATCATGTGGGGTTACCAGGTAAAAAATTAGATTTGGGGCCCTGTGTGCAAAGTCATTTCATCCCTGGCTTCAGTTTTCCAACATCTAGGGGATACTTTTTTATTGAGTGATCAGTTTGTTCTTTTGTGCATCATGGACAAGGTTAATGGAGACTGCAGGCCAGCATTATTGACAGTTCTGGTATAACATGCTTTATAAAAATGGAATAAATGTCTCTTCTGTATGGATATAGATCATGTAGAAAGAAACAGATACATCATACTAGAGGGAGTGTGAACATTACAAATAGTAATCATAACTTAATTATATGTATCATATCAGTTTGTCTACACTGCTGTTCTTTTTAGGGGAGGGAGTTGCTCAGATTTTTCTGTTATCCTTTACACTGAATACAGCTAGTTCTGTTTCAGTCCCATTTCACAGCATGCAATTTACTGGCTTTGGGAAAAGATGTTAGAGAATAAATTAGATATTGGTACAATAGCTAATACATTTCCTAACATATTCTATTTTGTTGTAATTTAGGCAGGTGTTAGTATGTTTGTCTTACCCGGAAGATCATTATCTTTCTGGCCACTTGGTTTCCACCCTTTACAGATTTAAGGTGCTAGGAAGAGTTGGCTGTAAAAACACTTTAATTCGGACACCTGCTATAAAAAGCTAGTGAAAAATGTGGAGTTTTGAGGATAGGATTGCTTTTACGGGAATGTGCTTGCCTTAAGTTACACAAGGGAGCTTAACCTCAGGGCTTTAAAAAGGACTGTGAGGTCTGCCAGTTTGAAGAGGCTTGACTTTATCAACAGTAGTGATTCTAAAGAAGACTGACTGATTTCAGCAGCACATTACCAGCTACAGATGTTAACGTTGTCTGAAGACATCATGCTGTTTATTCTGAATAATTTGAAGTGACACATATATAGTTGGAGAGAAATACAAATGAAGCAACTACTTAGAATCTATGTAGATTTAAACTCATTTTTATACAGAGAACACTATAAATAATTGTACTAAATGAAAACAATTTACAGCTTAGCAAAGGTCAGGTAGGATCTGTGTTTTCTAACTGCCAGATTTTCTGTGCTTTCTTTTTTCCATCTGAGGACACATATTCTGTATATCCTTAGTATAATTTAGTGAGATGATAATACGCTGCTAGATTTATTGTCTGAGATGTGCATATATATATATATATATATACATACATACATATATATTTTTTCAAGATAGGGTTTCTCTGTGTAGCCCTGGCAGTCCTGGCTGACCAGGCTGGCCTCAAACTCAGAAATCTGCCTGCCTCTGACTCCCAGGTGCTGGAATTAAAGGTGTGCACCACCACTGCCCATTGAGATGTGCGTATTTTTACAAAACATTTTTAAAAAATAATTTTTACGAGGCTGGAGAGATGGTTCGGTGGTTAATAGCACTGGCAACTCTTCTAGAGGATCTGGATTCAATTTCCAACACGCACATGGTGGTCACACCTGTCTGTAACTCCAGTTCCTAGGGGATCTGACACCCTCACGCAGACATACAAGCAGGCAAAACCACCAGTGCACACAAAATAAAAAATAAATCATTTAAAAAACCATCACATAGGACATTCCAGGCGGACAGGGAATGGGCTGTTTAAGCAGAATCTAGCTGAACAAGCAACCTCTGATGTTCTCTAATGTACTTAATGGACACGGAGCCTTGCCATAGAGCAGAGGCCCTGAAGGAATCTTGATGAAGCTCTCAGACTGTTGGTTAACAGCTTGGTAAAATTTCATGCTGAGGGAGACATTAATATTTTCTGAGGAGTTTGGGAGGGTACACCTTGTTGGGGAAGGTGGTATCTAGTGGGTAGAGGCTAGATGTACTGTTAAACACTCAGTAATGCACAGGCCAGCCCTTTCTATAGCCAAGTATGACCTGGGTCAAAATGCCACTAGTGCTCAAGTGGAGAGATGATGCTTAGGGGTGCCAGGTGAGAAAAGAGATGCCGGGGCGCAAGTTGTGGCAAGTGATTTCATTCCTGGCCCCGGCTTTCCTGTTCTAGAAAGAAACGAAGACACCTAGGTTAGTTATTTATAATGCAGTCTTGGTGGAGAAGCCAGGCAAGGAATGCAAGCATAATGTATGAAAACCCAAGGACATACAAACTAGAGCTGCTGTGAAGAAACTTCATGAGTGCAAACCAGGGAAGAAGAGGCTAAGCTCATCTGCTGCGTGTCAAGCAGCAGGGAAGAGCTAATGTTATTGAGGATTCTGTGTGTGTGTGTGTGTGTGTGTGTGTGTGTGTGTGTGTGTGAGGGGAGTAGAGGATTCATTTAGTATGCTTAGTTCTCTGGGTAGATTTTTTTTTTTTTTTTTTAAGTTTCCCCTTCTTTTAAACACAAAGATTATTTTCACACGACAAGGAAGAAATTCACTGTAGAAAAATCGGAAAATGTAAGGAAGTAGTAGTAAGTGGAGGAGAAAAAAAATCCTCTGTGCTCTGTAGTGCCTTTCCCATGTTTCCTTTGAGCGTGGTGGGAGCTGGAAGAAGGCTTACCATAGAAGGGAGCTGTTGGTGCCAGAGCGGGTGAGGGTAGTGCGGCTTGATTCTTCTGTGCCCTCAATTCTCCCTTTTCAAGAATTCGGACCATGCTAGGTGTGTGTGGTCCTCCAAATACTTGGGAGGCTGGGGTAAGAGGAGCGCTTGGATTCTGGAGTTTGGCATCAGCCTCTGGGAGAGATAGTGAGAGAATTTTTCCTGTGTAGTGCAAGGTACGAGGACATTGACTCATTGGTGCTAATGTATCTGTGCCAAGCTTTGTCTTCAGCCCTTCGATTGCTACTTCCTCTGCTTTCTTCTTCTTGTCCTCAGAGAGATATGCCACTCTAGCTTCCGGTCTCAAAACTTCCTGGTAACACGGTTTTAAAGAGCAGCCGTGTTGAGATGCTGGTGTTTCGGGGAAGGAGGAGATTCCTGTGAATGCTCTTGCCTTTGAGGGACACACACACTTGTAGCCATTTGAGGCAATCTGGAAGGATAAAACCTTAAGTTCCCTTCTGTGCTGCCTCCACTTTGTTTTATGATGTGTGGGTCTTCACTGCTGGTCAGAGAGATCCCTTCCTCCCAAGGCAAGCTGCGCATTAGTAACAAAAGAATGAAACATTAATTGTTTTGAGACTGGGTCTTCCTCTAGCCTAGGGTGGTCTGGAACTCACCATGTGGCCTCAAACTTGTGATCTTCCTGCTTTAAGCCTCCCAAATGCTGGGATTAGAGATAGGAACTAACAGAAAATTCTTTTAAGTGTACTCTGGTCAGAAGTCAGCTGACACTTGTTGAGATATTTTAAATCTATATAACTAGTTAACTTAGCATGTGTATCCACATGACATTTTGTTTATCCAGTTATTAATCAGTAAGTATTGATTGACCGCTTACTAATAATAGTCATGGAGTGAATAAGTGGAGTGAAGGACACAGGACTCCCTGACCTTACAGAGTATGCAGACTGGTAGAAACTCTTGAGTGTGTTCCCAGGTCTGCGGTGTAGTTATGCGTGCAGAATGAGTGAGTCCCATCGTGGTGTTGCAGAGTGTTCCTACAAACTCTCAGAAGGCTCCTTTGTAATCTTAAGATTACGGTATAGCTTTAGTTTTTTTCTAATATATTACATACCAATTCATTCTTTTTTTATATACATGGACATCTCTCGGTGCCTGCTATTACATACCAATTCATTCTTTTTTCTATACATGGACATCTCTCGGTGCCTGCTTGGTGCTTGGCAGATGACGAAAGCACAGCTCATATGGAAATAAGCTTGGTGTACATAGCCTTTACAGGGCAACTGTGAAAATGAGCCTACTGGGGCCTCTCAGGAGAGCTAAACCTGCTCAGAGCCTTTTTCAAATACTTTTTTAAAAGAGATGGGGTAGACTTGGTAGGTGGCTGAGTGGATTAAGTGCTTGCAGATCAAGCATGAGGACCTGGGTTTGATCACCAGCACTCAAAGGCAGAATGCAACGGTACATGCTTGCAAACCCAGTGCTGGAGCTTGCTGACCAACCAAGCTAGCCAAATAGGTGAGCTCCAGGTCTGAGTAAGAAGTCCTGTCTGTCCGTCTATCTGTCTGTGTCTTTTTTTTTTTCCCTTGAGACAAAGCCCTGGCTGGCCTTGAACTCGCAGAGATCTGTTTGTCTCCTGGGATTAAGTGCTGGGATTAAAGGTATATGCCACTCCTGGCTACTGCTTTTGGTTTGTTTTGAGATACTGCCCTAAAATACAAGGTGGGTGGCTCCTAAGGAACACCTGAGATTGACCTATGATGCACATATACACATACCCCCATGTATATGACAGTCTGTATCCTAAGGAACACCTGAGATTGACCTATGATGCACATATACACATACCCCCTCTTATATGACAGTCTGTGTACTTCCCACACAGAAAGATGGGAGTGGGCTCTTGCTCCTGAGCTCAAGGAATACTCTTGAATAGCCTCCCAAATAGCTGTTCTCCAGGGCACACACCACTGTGGCATCCAGTGTTTTTGAAGAGGCTTGGTTTGAGTAGGTCCTTGACGAGTGTGAGTTCCCTTGTTCTGAGGTAGTATGGGATGCTGAGAGGGCATACAGTATGAGCAAAGGCATGAAGCAGAGGTGGGCATGTGCAGAAGATGGTGAGACACTGGTTTGCATATACTGATTAGAGCCTAGCCTTCTCAGGAGAGAGCCAGAGGCGAGGAGAGCTTGTAAGCAGAGACTCTTGCATCTGAATAGGAAGAGGTCAGGGACTGTGGCCTCTGGCCAGTGGTTGAGTAGGGAAGATGAGAGCATTTGAGGTTTTGGGGTGAAAAGAGCAGATGGAAGAACTGTGAGGCACTGTGAATTCTGTACAGGATCGACTTCTACCTTGGGCCACGCCACCCTTTCCTTCACCCAGCACCAAAAATGCTTTATTTCGCCATCATCGATCAGTTCTTGACTCTCCCAGGAAACAGGAAATGCCTACAGTCAAACTAGGTGGCAAGACATCCATATAAGCTTTCCCTAAAGTGCATTTTTGTATTTTGAAATTGTTTTTAAAGTTATCAAGTTCTCTGATGATCTAACTGGTTTTTAAGTCAATCAATGATTAAATACAACGATTAAAAACCCGAGAGACAGACATAGTTAGGGAATATCTACAAGAAGTCACATCCCTGGAGGCCCAGGGCTGATTTTTGTCTTGGTGATTGAGGAGTAGCAGGATAAGGCACTGTGAGACCAGGACCAGAGCAAATAGTCTGGGACTCTTGAGGGGACCGAGGGTGAACAGTGCCTCAATTTGCAGTTGTCACTATGACCCTACAGTGTGGTAGCTGGATGAAGGCGAGGTAGTTCAGGGCTGCAGCTGAACAGGCTGCTTGTTTAGGGCTGGCTGCTGTGTAAATAGGGGACATCAGAACTTCTCCAGGACAGATTCAAAGAAGGTTTCATTAGAATGGAAATCCAGCGAGGGATCCTTTCTTTACTGAGGGGATGGGTTGAGAACAACTGTTGTAGAAGACCCTTGTGCCTAGAACCCAAGCTGAAGGAGACTGATAGGTGGTTTATTAAACTCCAATAGAAAATAGATCTTTTGATTGCATTTTAGCCTTGCTCTTCTAACTTTGTTTCTGTAAAGACTTATTTTTATTGATTTGGATGTGCATATCTGTGTGAAGAATGTGTGGCACTGAACAGGTACCGGAAAGGACTAGAAGAGGATTTCCTGGCACTGGAGTTACAGGGAGTTTGAACTACCTGCTGTGGGTGCTGGGAACTGAACTCTGGTCTTCTGGAAGTGCTCTTAACTAGTGAGCCATCTCTCCAATCCAGCAAGTTATGGCTGCTGCTTATCCACAGAGTAGGATAGAGACAGTATCAACTTCTATGACGATTTGAGGACTAAGAGACTACTAAACATTTTGAAATGGCGTCAGGCACAGACTGAGATAAAACTTTTGATTGTTGTTGTTTTTTTTTTTTTTAACTTTTCAAAATGATTGGAATATATGCTTTGAGTCAATTTTTAAAAAGCTCAAGCTATATTCATAATGTTTAAAAGATGGTGTAGCATGTCCCCAGAAGATACCAAACAAAGAGTACCTGATATATTGTATTTTTGAAAGATTTCTGTTAAGAGTGGGTACAACATAATAATAATTAAAAAAAGTTTTGGTGCTTAACCAAGGCAGTTTCCATTGAGATGCTAGATAAATTGTCTTATTTTTTAATGGAAAATTAGAAAATTGTTTTTTATGTAACCTCTGTAGGAGCGGTCTAAGATATAATTGGGAGGAGCATACTGGGCATCTCAGAAGACCTATGTAAAGGTGCTGCTTAGCTTTTGTTAAGTCCATGTTTGTAGCCACTGGTGGGTTGCTAGCCAAGAGACACAGACAGACCTGTTTATAAAATGATGTCTTTAGAATTGTGTCAGAATTTAACATTTTATAAGGGAGATAATTCTCCAGGGAGCTTTGCTGCCTTAAGAATGATAGGAATTTAAAGGAACTTTAATTTGTTGTTTTCCTTTCTACAGTTCCTGCTCTGTGTTATCTAGCATACTTTCCTGAAGCAAGATTTACCCAAAACAGAAAATTATACACAGTCTTTTCTCCTCATTATATGTATGTATATTTCATTCTTAGTGATGTTCTTGTACAAGCTTATTGAATTTAAGTATTCATAGAAAATGATAGGCTGGGCATAGTAGTGTACACCTGTAATCATAGCACTTGGCAAATGGAGGCAGGAAGGAAGAGGTCAAGGTCATTCTCAGCTACAGAAAGTTTGAGCAGGCCCAGGCTGCCTGAGACTGTCTCAAAAACAGCAAGCAAGCAAACAAAAACAACCCCTTTCTCTCTTTAGTGAGAGAAAGAAAAGGATAAAAGAATGAGTGGTTGGAACAGCAGTCTTGATACCATTTTTTAAAGAAGATTTATTTATTACTATCTATGTTATATGTGTTTCACTTCATGAGTTTATGTGTACTGTGTGTGTGCAGGAGTCTGCAGAGGCCAGATCTTGTTGTATGCTGTGGTGAGTCATTCTGTTGGCACTCAGAATCAAACCCAGGTCCTCTGAAGAGCAGCCCAGTGTTTTCAGTTGCTAATCAAGGTCTCCAGCCCTACTCTTCTCCATGTGCTTTGACAGCAAAGTACATATAGTGGAGTCCTTTCTTCCCATTTAAGATTGAGAAGGAAAACCCCAAGTCTGGAGGGGTTTTTTGCCACACTTAGAATTTTTTTTAGGATTTTTAGGATTAACTTTTTGCATAACTTAGCCTAAAGAAAGTAGCATATGCATTGCCTAAATTTTTATTTTGCTTGATTTGGTAGGAAACTGTTTTAAGAACAGTAACAGTAAGGAAGGGGCGATATGCTAGGAGATGTCCACCTGGACCTGCGGAAAGACTGCCTGGAGAGACTTAAAGAGTAAACTTAGATGTAACATTTTCAGGTATGGTGGATAATCAGAGGCTGGTCTGACTACACAGTAGAAATAAGAATAATTTGTAATGAATGCAACTATCATTTGTTTTTAATAATATTGTAAAGGGCTTAAGGCTATTAGAATTGACAGTTCACCAATTAACCATGATTATATCTGTGGGCTTGTTTGTTAATATAATTTTCTCTGACCTTGGAGGGATTATAATTTATAGCATTTTTTAATTAGTAGAATTTAAAATAATCTTTTGTGTTGGTAGGTTGCTGGTAGAGAGGCACAGGCAGACTTTTTTGTCAAATGATGTCTTTAGAGTTTATGTTGGTAGTATCACACACACACACACACACACACACACACACACACACACACCACACACAGAGAGCAAGTGCGCAAGTGAGTGCAAGAGCCGAGCCTGCTAAATATGTATCTTCCTGTGGAAAGTCTTCTTTTTAAAGCTGATTTTTGGCTCCACCCAGAAAGGCAGGTAGATGCAATTTGCATTATAAATATAATTTTTTTTGCCACACTTAGAATTTTTTTAGGATTTTTAGGATTAACTTTTTGCATAACTTAGCCTAAAGAAAGTAGCACATGCATTGCCTAAATTTTTATTTTGCTTGATTTGGTAGGAAACTGTTTTATTAAGAACAGTAACAATAAGGAAGGGGCGATATGCTGAGGAGATGGCCTAGTTGATAAAGTGCTTGCTCTGGAAGCATGACCCATCCTCAGCATGCATGTAAAACCTTGACCTGCTATAGATGCTTTGTAATCCCTTGGGGACGTAGACAGGAGGATCACTGGGGCTCACTGGCCAGACAGCCTAACCTAGCTGGCAAGCCTGTCTCAGAACATACATATAATTCACCACCACCAAAGTTGACACTTCAAACTTGACCTTTGGGTTCCACAGACACATATGCACATACACTTGTACACCATACCCCTTTCCTCCCAAACACCTGCTTCAGAGGTTTGAAAGCTCCTGACTGATATGTGCTTTGGTTTTAGAATTGAGGGAATTTGAGTTTAGGAGAAGGAACAATTTCACACTTCTGATCCCAAACTCCATGTTCTCCCGTTGTGTCCTGGTTTAGGGACAGTACAACACTCTGTGGAGTCAGGCCTGTAATGCTGAAGCTGTTGGAATCTCTGGGGGAGCCTCCAGTGACTCTCTTGTCTTCAGTTGTACTTTTGGTCATTGTTGTTTCCAGCATGTTTGAGTTAGAATTTATCTACCCTAACCTGTCCTTACAGAGAATTTTGTTGTCAGCAAATTCTCAAGGTGGGGTGCAGCTTTAACAAACTGTTCAGTAAAGTTATTTATGGCTGAAACCCTGAGGCTGAATTGTGTTGACTAAGACTTGGACCTGGGCAGTTTCTGTTTCCTCTTTCCTTCTGATAGTCTTTCCTTTGCTTAATTTTTAATTTTTATTTTAATTTTTAATTGCCTGTGTAGTGGATGTGTCCACTGGATCTGGGAACCCCATGGCCAGTTGTGCTCTGCATTTTGACTAATTGTGGCTTTCTGTAATGGTCCCTATCTGCAGTAAGGAGAAGCTTCTTTGATGGCGGTGGGTCTAAGGATGAGAACTTAAATTGCAGTTAGGAATTTATACTCGTTTAGGAAAGTGGCTGTAGTAGTTTCTCTCACCAGCCACGGGTACAGTATCAGGCGCATTCCTAGTATTGGTTTGATTTGATTGCTCAGGTCTGTTTCAGTGAAATGGAAGCTAACTGATCTTTGTAAAGACTTGTGATAACAAGTTTGTAGCCGCACTCTCTGGGGTGTGCAGTTCACTTGGAGTATTTTGCCTCAGGCACTTTGTGTGACTTGATGTTTTGAGCCTTTCAGATTCTAGATATGAAAGTGGTTTGACATTAATTTATAGCAGGAGAGCTTCCAGCGATCTCTGCATTGTCGCAGCCAGTGAGCCTAGCCACATTCAGTGCTGCTGTTCTGTGACTTCATTGTTAGAATATTTCCTGTAACTTGCAAAAATTATTTAAATGTTTTATTCATGACACATTTCTTAACTATAAAGTATACATTTAGATATTCATTGATGCAGATGAAGTTTTTTTCTCTTTAGCAACAAAGCAGTATTCTAAGCTAATATAATGGTGTTTTTGCCTAATGGAAAGAAAGATTATGTTAAATTTGAAATTGTGCTCCCTAAATTGTGGAATTGTGTATTACTGTTATGTAGGTAAGATTATAAATGGTGCTAGGGTGAGAAAATTCTTGTGTAAGGACCCGTTTCTCAGTGAAATTGATTTTCCAGAAGTTTGATGCCCAGCTTGCTTTTTTGCTCTCCTTTGGTGTTTATTTTGTGAAGCTGGAGCCTCTTAAAGGGACGGGCAAGACCTGTGGCTTCCAGATGTGAGGGCCTTCTTCTTGGGGATCTTGGTGACATTTTTATTTCCCCTTTCCCTTATTTCCTGCCACAGTGAGATTTTTCTTCAAAATGTCCTGATAAAGAACTGCCCCAGAATGATGAGTTTCTGGTCCTCAGTGGTCTGAAGAGCCTGAGGAATCTTGATTAGGTCTCTCTGGGTGCTGGAGGTGGACAGGGCTTGGTTGGAGTCAGACAAGACTCTATAATCATTTTGTCATATGTTGGAGTCAGACAAGACTCTATAATCATTTTGTTAATAGAATAGCTGACATAAGAGGTTTCTAGACAGGCAAACTCTATTAATGTGTACCATATCTTGACCTGGTACTTTAAAAAATTTTAAAAAGAAACCCTGGTAAAACATAACATGAAAATTGGCATGCTAACCTTTGAAAAGTGTGTGTTGTGTAGGAAGTCCTCAGAACTTTTATCTTGGAAACGGAACCTCTGTACCTGCTAACTGAATAGTAACTGCGCATTTCTCTACTCCAGCCCCAGAATTCCATTAGGTCCTTTCTGCACCTCATATAAATAAAACCAGGAGTGCATATTAGCCATTCTATAAGTGGTGTATTTCATTTAAATGTGAAATATGTTCTCAAACAATATTTTCATACAGGAGAATTTCCTTCATTTTCAAGAATGAGTAATAGTCTGTTGTGTGTATGGGTCTATCTGTTTTGTTGTTCATCTGCTTGTCTATAGACGGACATTTGGGTTGTGAATGATGTTTCTATGAACATGGGTACAAATATATGAGACCTATTTTCAACTGTCTTGTGAATTGACAGTCTTATAGATAATTCTAATTTAGACAAGTCCAAAACTGTGTTCATCTTTTCCCTTGAAAACTATCCTTTATCTTAAATACACAATGATGTTCCTTTGGTGTGTTTTGCCTTGTCCTGCCATGGATACTGGTCACCAGATTTTGACTTGCAGTTCCTAATCATCCTGTCAGTTCATGAGTCTGTTTACTCTCAAGATGTTCTTTCTTTGAGTAAAGTATTTTGGAGTTGCATGAGTGGTGATTGCTGTGAGGTGGCTCCGTTTATCCTCTTACCATCTGGAATGAGTATGGATGTGTTCACAGCCTGAGAGGTCCCGTAGAGAAGAAGTTCATTGACTCAGCCATTTTTCAATCTGTCTGGCTATGGAACCATCTTTTTAATTAACACAGACTAATATATTAAGGTTAAAAGGCGGTGTGAGGTGCTCCTTTCCACCTTCACTTCCTTTGTTGGCTCTTAGTTTGCTTGCTTTATTTATTTATTTATTTATTTATTTATTTATTTATTTATTTCTAGTGATTGATTGACTGGGAGTGGACCTGTAGCTTCCTGTGAGCATTCTACCCCTGAACCTATCTACACTTCTCTCTCCCCTATGCTTTCTCTACTGTAGTTTGTTGTGCAAACCTGAAATCAGGGATTTTCAGTCTTTTTCCATTTCCGACTCTCTTTGGCAGTCAGTTGGGGAATAGCATTTAGAAGACAAAGGGAAACCTGTGTGGTTCTGAATCACTCATGGCTCTCTGCAAGAAGTTTGATCTTGTGTTTCTGACTAGCAGTATCAAGTGCAGAGACTTGTGAGGTAGGAAATAGCTTTGACTTATCTTAGTTTACTCACCTGCAGAGTGGCGGGAAACAGGAGAATCCGCCTTCTAGATTTGTTGTGAGTTCTTGTGTTTAAAGCAGTGTCTGATATGTGTGTGTATGTGCACCCCTCCATACCCCCAACCAACATTTCCTCTAATCAATGTTTTTGGTGTTCTGAAGGAGGAAAATACAGAAAACAGGACATTGGCTTTATTAAGTTTGAATTGTCAAAGAGTAGAAAACAAAAAACCACAAGAGGAAACACTGGAAGGAAGTGAGGTTACACATGCCTGGCTGACTTAGGAGCTTTTAATTTTTATTGAGTCTTTAGTATTTACTCCAGAAAGTTTCAGCAGTTGAGTGTGAGAGTTTCAGTCATAGCTACAGGACTTGGGACAAGTTACTATACTATCTTTCCAGCCACCACTTGCTTATTTGTAGAAGTGGGGCTGGTTATACTTGCTGGGTCTAATTGAAATGCTAAATGAGATAACATGCACAACCCAACCTGTTGGCAGGCAGTCAGTGAAGGCCTTCCAGGGGGAAAGAGGATCCCTGTGTGGTCACTTGCTCAGCTCCAGTGTGTCTTCTTTTGTGAGTGGTAAATCTCCCTTTAAGGCTTCCTCCTATAGCTGGTTGTTTGTGTGTGTGTGTGTGCGCGCTTGTGTGTGTGTGTGTGTGTGTGTGTGTGTGTGTGTGTTTTCTTTAGACTTACCTTATGTGTATGAATGTTTTGCCTGTACCTAGTGTCCATGAAGGTAGAAAGGGTATTGGATCCTCTGGATCTAGAGTTAAGAACGCTTGTGAGTGCTGAGAGCTGAATCCAGGTCCTTCCTCTCTCTGCAAGAGCAGCCAGTATTCTTAACCACTGAACCATCTCTCCAACATCTGTTTTGTTTTGTTTTGTTTTGTTTTGTTTTAGTATGACTATAATTCTTTCTCAGTGTAGCACACTGCTACTAGGGGATAAATCTGGGTGGTAACCCCAAGACAACAGCTCTGTTAACACTCAGTGTTTAGCAACAAATGCCTTTTTTATCTCTTACCCTGAGTCTCACAGAAGGGCTCTTCAGCAGGCTCATGCCCTTCCTGAAGTACTTTGCTCCATGATCACTTTCCTAAATGCCAAGCTGGGCTCTTGTTAGATTCCAGAGGATTTCTAGAGGCAGAAATGTACAGAACCATTGCTTTCTTCCTTGCCCAGCTCTTGGAAGTTATGTCTAAGAGCAGCATTTCCTTGTACAGTAGGAATAAGAGCTATGCCAACTTTCTTAAGAGTTCTTAGGTTTTACTGTTCAGAAGTAACTGCTTTTCCAGGACTATAGATGGAAAGCCTGCCTACCATACACAAAGACTTCATGGGCATAGTGGCTTGGCTCATTCTTAGAATCCTAGAATTTAAGAGATAAAGGCAGGAAGATCAATAGTTCTAGTATTATATGCTGTATAAGAAGTTCAGGGCCAGCCTGGTAATGGCAAATGCCTTTAATCCCAGTGTTTGAGAGGCCAAGGCAGGTGGATCTCTGAGTTTGAGGCCAACCTGTTCTACCTAGGGAGCTCCAGGACAGCCAAGAATTGTACCACCATATACTTTTTTTCCTTTCTCATTTCTTTCTTTTTCTTTTTTTCTTTTCTTTCTTTTTTTGAAAAATTGAGGTAAGGAAAGCTTTGAAAATATTCACCGTGTTCACCGCGTTCACAGATTCCTAAAATATTTGGTTGGTCAAGATGAAACATTGCCATTTTAACTTTTCATTTCTGATCGTTCAGTATGTGTGAGAGGAAAGGGTTTCTAAGGGTGCTGTGGCATTGCCTGTCTAAAGTGCTTCCCTGGACATAAGAGATACATTTTTTTTTCAGATGTAGATACAAGTTATAGCAAATTCTTGGCTTCCTTAAGCCCTTAGGGATGAATTATTTTGGGAAAACTTACGTTTTCTGGATGTTGAGAATTTGTTCTCATAATAACCACATTTTAAAACCTCTGAGAAAGTTGGAAAGTGCATTTGGTTTTTTTCCTTTGCGCTCATGTTTTGTCCTTCAGGTTGAGTGAGGAACATGGAGGTGCTGGGCTCTGTGCTCTTGGGGACATCATCGCCACTACAGGAAGGCCACCGTGAGTGCTGAGCAGGACGCAGCAAACCCTCTCAGTGCACTTCAGTTTCCAGGAAGCTGAGATCGAAAACCTACTTATGTAATAGAAATTCTCTCCAGAATTGGATGAGGTCTCCATTCACATGCATATGTTCCTACATACGCAAGTGCATGTATGGCTGACAACAACCGCACATGCATCCACACACATACATGCACACATACATGCAGGGTATTTATTTCACCATGAAGAGCTGTAGCCTAGAATTCTTGTGCTTTCTATAGTTTTTTTGTTAATTCCCTTTTTTCTCAGGGCTGGTAGTATATCCGTGTGTGGGACCGAGGACTCTCAGGCTTGCTGTGTAGCCCCAGAGAGAAGTACTTTTGGTGACATCAGACACTTGTGACTGTATGTGTAGTCTCTGAAGCCTTTCCTTGGTGACTGTGTATTATCTGTGTGCTCCAAATTGTGTATTGCATGCCAGCCTGTTTTTAAAGGGGTGTTATTGAGTCACCTTATTTGGGGGAACACTGCCTCATTCTTTCTCTAGGTTCAGCTTTTATTGATTTGTGACACATGTGCTAGGTAGATTTAGAGTACAATTTAGGAACCTGTGGTTTCTGTGGATTCATTTAAAGCCCTGTATAGGAATTATAATTATGACCATGACCTAGTAAATAACATCTCCTTTGTGCCCAGATCCTGTTAGGCTTGGTTTAATCTGTGAATCTCTATGCACTGATATCTCCATTTAAAGAAAAGGGAATCAATGTGTACTGGCTGGTTGGTGTGTCAACTTGACACAGCTGGAGTTATCACAGAGAAAGGAGCTTCATTTGGGGAAATGCCTCCATGAGATCCAGCTGTAAGGCATTTTCTCAATTAATGATCAAGGGGGGAGGTCCCTTTGTGGGTGGTGCCATCTCTGGGCTGGTAGTCTTGGTTCTATAAGAGAGCAGGCTGAGCAAGCCAGGGGAAGCAAGCCAGTAAAGAACATCCCTCCATGGCTTCTGCATCAGCTCCTGCTTCCTGACCTGTTTGAGTTCCAGTCCTGACTTCCTTTGGTGATGAACAGCAATGTGGAAAAGTAAGCTGAATAAACCCTTTCCTCCCCAAGTGCTTCTTGGTCATGATGTTTGTACAGGAATAGAAACCCTGACTAAAACACAATGTTTGGATAAATTAAGTACCTTTTTCATTTCGTAAATGAGTAATTCTTGTCAGACATGAAAACTTAATGCCTTTTCATATGCAAAAACAACAAACGAACAAACAAAACAAAAAACAAAAAACCCCACCCTACCTGCTAGCAGCTAGCATCAAACTAGTGATGTAAGCTTCTTCCGGAAACTTGGCCGGAGGAGTGGGGTTGGGATGCTTTTCTCCTTGCCGCACGTTGCTCTTCCTAGCTGTGCCTCACTCTGTGTGTTGATGCTTTTATTTATGAACCACCTGGCTTGAGGGCTGACTGCAGCTTGAATAGTGTGCCATGAGTACTAGATGTCTTGAGGGTAAACAATATTATCAACTTTCAGGTAATAATTCTTTGAACTCATGAGCCAGAAGAATTTCTAGAAGGATGGCTGGTAGATTTCTAGCTGAACAATCTATTTAACACTAAATGAATTATAACGTTAAGAATGTATTCCCTGGTAATGGGCAAAAAGACACCATAGTGGTGGTGGTGCTCTTACATCAGTCAGGGCAGAGCAGATGGCAGGCCTTTATTGGTATCCTAGCTTTGTAGGTATCCTAGCTTGATACCTAGCTTGGTGGACAAAGCTGTCTTATGCCTAGGACTCATCAAATCAAATCAAATCAAATCAATTTGTTTGCCTCCAGGCAGTACAATGCAGGAGGAGGAAAACAGAGACCTATGGACTGCTGGCCCACCCACGGACCTGCCCACAGCAGCACAGGAGGGCCATAGATAACAACTTGCTGCCTCGCCGTGCAGCACAGATGGAGGATGTCATGCAGGGGCCCCAGCCATGTGGCCAACCTACAGTGGGTGCCAGCACAGTGTACAAGTATGTGGTGGTCAGGTAGGAGAGAAGGAGAAGTTGAGCATTAGGAAAAGAGATGAAACTGGAGACTGGAGGGTAGAGAGGAGGAGCCTAATGTGAGCCACCAGCCCTGCCACCTGGGGCCATGGTGAAGTCCTAGCCTGAGCTGCTGCTGAGGGCCATGTCAGGGTCATGGCTACACAGCAGCAGGGGTCTGTGTCAATGTCCATGGCTCATAACAGCACTAGAGAACATGGGGATGTCCCTGCTTGGGGCAGCTTCTAGGAATCACATGGATGTTCATAACTTGCCCTGCCTGTCTCTGGATGCAGCATGTTGGAGAGCTGGCCCTACCTCTTACTGGCTGCAGCACTCAGAAGAGGGGTTTTGTGCCTCATCCCAGAAGCACAGTGAAGCTGGCCCTGGTGGTGGTGGTGGTGGTATGTATGTTTGTATGTATGCATAAGTGCTAGCCCTTCCACTCATCTGCCATGGGGTGACATTGGTGCAGAGATAATTGCCACCCCCTCCCCGACTCCCCTACCTCCGTCAGTCAGGAAAGCCATCTATAGGGTCCTGAGCTTGGGAGAGCTAGACCTACAACCCTCTAGCCCTCACTAACTGCAGCACTCAGGAGAGAGGACCCTGCAACCCTCCTTAGCAGCCCAGCAATGCTGGCCCAGGTGACCCAGCCTGAGGATGAGGGTGTGGGTGCAGGGGTGATGTCCTCCTACCACCACCTGTGGCAATCAGGAGATCTGACCCTGGGGTCTAGAGAGCAGGTGAGCTGACCCTGTCCTTTGCAGATTACAGCACTTAAGAGAGTGCACCCTGCACCTCTTCTGGGCAGCACGATAAGCTGGCTCTGGTGGAGGCAGGTATAGGTGAGCTCCCCCTCCTCCCGTGAGAGTGTGGGAGAGCTGGCTCCACCATGCCACTGTCGGCATGAGGTGGCATGGGTGCATGGATGATGCCCTCTCTTTTGCACCTACAGTAGCCAGGAGATCTGTCCCTGCGGTCATGAGAGTGGAAGACCTAGCCCTACCCTCTCACTAGCTATAGCACTCAAGAGAGCAAGTACTGCATTTTGTTTTGTTTTGTTTTGTTTTGTTTTTGTTTTTTGAGACAGGGTTTCTCCGTGTAGCCCTGGCTGTCCTGGAACTCACTCTGTAGACCAGGCTGGCCTCGAACTCAGAAATCCACCTGCCTCTGCCTCCCAAGTGCTGGGATTAAAGGCGTGCGCCACCATGCCCAGCACAGTACTGCATATTGTATTGTCTGGGCAACATAGTGGAGCTGGATCTGATGATAAAGGTACGGGTGGGCCAGCCTAGAGGGTGTGAGAGCAGGAGAGCTGGGGAGAATTGGCCCCCTACACCTTGACTGGGCAAGCATGATGGAGCTGGCTATGGAGGCGTGGTGTGGGTGAGCTGGCCTTAAGGGCATGTGAAGAGGAGAGATGATTCTGCCTCCTGTGGCTGGTGGCGCTGAATGAGTTAGCTGGAACAGTGCTGGAGAGCTTGCCCTGGTGTGGTGACCTGCTCAGCCACCATCCAGATGTGAATTGGCCCAACCCAAAATCCCTATCATCTGCAAATGGTTGAGATGCGTGAAAGGGCCAATTCTGCTGTTCCAAAGATGCAGGATCTTCATCACACAGGGCAACAACAGGATAACCAGGAGGAGTCCTGATAAGGATCCAATGTTGATAGTGTCACAGAAGCCAAAGATCTCAAACCAGACTCATGAATAATAATAATATAATAATAATAATAATATAATAATATAATAATAATAATAACTCATACTAATGAATGTGTACAAATGAAGATGTGTGGACAGAGGGATATACTGTGGGACACACTGTGAGATACTACAGCTTCCACAGTGAGGTGTTTTCTAAGCTGTTGTTGTTTGTGTGGGTGGGTTTGTGCATTTTATTTTTGGTGGGAGTCTACAAGGGCACAGGGTGGATACAAGGGGACAGGGAGATGAGTGGGACTGGGGAGCATGATGGGAAACTCACAGATAGTAAAAACGTTAAAAACAGATTGTGTGTACAGAGGCTTACAGTTCTGTTCTGGGAATTCTAGGAAGCCTATCCTAAAATGGATACTGTTATCTCCCTCTACCCATGTCATGTCCTGTGTGGACATGCAATCCTGAGAAGAGAGATTTCAGGGAACATTTGCTTCCCAGGTTGTACAACAAATTTAAATTTATTTTTTGGCAATGAACTCAACTTTTAGTTGAAAAACTTACAAGTATGCAGTTTTGTGTTAGTTTTTTCCACTGGTAGTGGTTTTGAGCTTTATAGGTGGTTCTGGAAGTGGGAAATAAAGGAGATAAATAGCTCTAGTGTCAGAGGAACAGGAAGAGTAAGATCAAGTAGGAACAGCCCCAGCAAATCCAAACCAATTAGCTTTATTCATAATGGATTAAAGAGAATCAAATATGCATCTCAGAGTTCATTAAAGTTGTTCTTGACTTGAAAAAGTAATGTCTTCTATTTTCATATACCTAATTGAATGTAAAAGAACCAACGACTTCTCAGCTGTGAAACAGCAGCATTCGTTTAATATAACATATTTTGTAGGCTGGGCATGTGGCATGTGCCTGTAATCCCAAACTGATGCAGGAAGACTGTGAGTGGGGATATGTGATGAAACTGACTTAAAACAAATCTATATGCACAACATTGTACTTCATGTTTTTTATCAAGGAAAAGAATTGTGTATACCGAAGTGACCTGCAGATAGACCATCTCATCTAAAGAATACCAGGCTTCTAGTACATTGTGGCTAGGTCAGTTTGCTTCAACCTGAAGGATCGAACCCAATACTGAAAAAAATATAACAAAGAGCATTTTTCAGGATACTGTTTTTTTTTGTTGTTGTTTTTGTTTTTGTTTTTTTCTTGGAGAGGGGGGATTGTTCCATGAGTGATTTGGGATTTAGTTACTGCTCTAATGATATTCTACTGATGCCTGTTTATCACATTTTATCTTTTTAAAATCAGAGTTGGAGTTAATTGGGAGAATCTTTTATTGTAGAATTAATCACTGGCATTAAGTGAGGGAGGGTGACATGTTCAAGGACAGCCATCCAGGCCCAGTATGAGTTCAGGTTTCCCAAGAGAGAATCACAAAGGAAACTTTGTTTTGGGCTGGGCCGATGGCTCTGGATAAAGTGCTTGCTGCACATTTGAGGGCCTGAGTCCACAAAACGGTGGCATGGAAGTGTGTGTGTTTGTCATCTCACACCGCCTATGGGGAGCTGGGCTGTGGAGGCAGGAATATCCCTGGAACCTTGGTATATGTAGTAGGTAGGGGATGAACCTTAAACCCTAAGACCAAGAAGATTAGACCATAAACTCTAAAACAAGCCTGTCTGAAACAAGGTGGAAAGTGAAGGTTGACATCTGAGGTTGCCTCTGGCTTCTGCACCTGCACCGTGATACATGTATACCCACATTCACACACAAGTGTGCATACAGGAGCACATCAAACACAAGGGCAAATGAAAGATTAAAAACACCTTTGTGATAATAATTGTAGGTTGGCAGAAAGTTGCTAAGTTATAGAGAGAAAGTCTGTTCTAGAATTAAACTTGAACATAAGCAGAAATCTCTGAAATTTTAAGGGCATTAGGCTTATTAAAAAAAACTACGTAAGATACTCAAGGTGGTGTCTGAATCATCCTTTGGAACTAGTTTTTGAAAGGCTGCAGGCATAAACGCAATAATGGCTAAAATTCAGATGCTAGACTGATGTGATTTGTAGAAGGGATTTTCCTAGAATCCAGAGATGCCACTGGGAGGTTCCTGTGGTGTTTCCCCATAGTATGGTTTGTCCTTTGAATGCTGGTTAGCCTCTTGTGGGATGTAGGCTCGGTGGTGTCAGAGTAACAGGTGGTGGCCAGGAACCAGCGTTGCGTTTGATCAGCTACCCAAAATAGCAAAGGTTACTCAGGCTTCATAAGGCCCTGAGTCCAGCCTGGGATGGGAGTGTCAGCCCAGACTGACACCGGCCTTCTCTTTCTGCAGTGTGGATGATAGGCCTATCTAGGCTTCCAATTCAGAATGTGTTGCTCTACATGGTTGTTCATACCCATTGGGTTTAACCTCGTGAAACTTCCATTTCCTTTATAAAATGTCAAGTATCAGCTATCTCATACAATTTAGCTTTGTCACATTCTTAAAAGGTAGAGTAGCATTTTCTAAGGAAACTAGCTCTCTACCTCTTCCTCTACCTCTTCATTTACATAGGAGATGGAGCACTCACCTGTGTTAAGTGATTAAGCAACCTAATATCTTTATGGTCCTACGGGAATTTCTCTACTCACTCATTTACTCATTCATTCAAGTACTTATTTTGAGACCCTGTAACCAGGCTGTCCAAGAATAACTATCGGTATAGTTCAGACTGACCTTGAACTTGAATCCCTCCCAAGTGCTGGGATTACAAGTGTAACACCATACCTGGCTTTCTCCTTTTCAAAGACCACAGAGCTGCCTCTTACTCCCAGTCTAGTCTCCAAGCTGTGATGTTCCCAGCCTTTCTGTTAGGTTCCTTAAGTAGTTACACTTTTGAGAAGTCTTGGGGGGTCTTGACAATGACATGAAGTACCTCTTTTGACTGGATGGAAATATGAACCTACATAAAAAAATAAGTATTTATGTTTATGCTCAGGGAGAAGCCAGAGAAAGATATGGGTATCCTCCTCTATTGCTCTCGGTCTTAGTCCTTTAAGATAGAATCTTTGACAGAACCCTTTCAGTTAGGCTGGCCTAGCTGGCTGGTGAGCTTTTTAGCTCTGACTGTCTCTGTCTCCTAGTGTTGTACTTGCATGCACAGCCATGTCTGTTTTATTTATTTTTTACATGGGTTCTGGGGATTCAAAGTTATGTTCTTATGTTTGCAGAGCAAGCACTATCTTGTGAGACACCTTTTAGCCCCTATTTTTTTTTTAATCTTAAATATCTAGCATAGTATATATGCTCCTGTAATTTTTTGGAAATGTGTAGTTCAGAGCAGAGATAGAAACTTATTGAGCCTACTGGTAAAAATGGGTGTTCTTGCCTTGGAAGAGGGAGGTTGCAGCTTTCTCTCTCATTTTGTCCTCTATGTGCTTGAATCCTGTCATGTCCAGGATGGAAAGAAGGGAGCTGAAGATGTCTCTCATCAGTCTCTTGCTTGTTGATCTCTTTAGATACTTGTAAAGACCAGGCCTGGTAGGGGCTTGGTGAAATGGACAGGCTGAGAGGTGTCTTTGGGCCACTGTTTCTGGGCTAGATGTTCTAATATCCAGACACATGGACTGTGTTTAGGTTGTCCCCTCAGGGTCCTGTCAGGTTTATTTAAACATCACTTTTACTCTCTCCCCAGCTCCCTAAGGTCAGCCTCAAAGATACCTCAGGTATTGTCGGATCTGGATAGTCTGACTGCCACTCAGCCGAGTTGGAGGAAAAGACAAGTCTGCTGGGGATTTAGAATTGGGTTTTAGCCTGTCAGGCAGGGAAAGGAAAAGGTCAGAAATGATCTATGATAAGTCTTTTCAGCAATATCCCAGGCTATTGTTTAGGTTTTGGTCATGGGGAGCAGGAGACTGGAAACCAGTTCATTGTGTGTGTGTGTGTGGGGGGGTGAGGGTAGGATGAAGGATATCAGGTGCATCTTCTCATTTTCATTGCCAGAGGGGCAGAGTTCTCCCCCATGTCAGATGGAGGATGGGGGGAGCAGTGTAACATATGCCTAGGATTAAGTCACTGTTATAAATGGATCATGAAACTCCTGCCAGCTACTCTAGCTAGTGCTAGGAACTCTGGGGTTTGTACTAGTGACTCTTCACTCATCTGCTGACATGACAGTCTAAGTTACCTGCTTTGAGGAAAGAAAGAAAATAGGATACAGCCTCTGCATTAAGTAGGGTAGTGGTGATATGAATGTGTTTGCCACATTTCTGCAGAGACTCAGAGAAGAGAGTGTCCTTGTTTGATAGGTAACTCTGGAGAGTTACCCATATTTGTTAAATACTGTTGGAGGACAAACCAGAATTCTTAGTTCCAGTATCTGGGGATATTTTCTGAGAAAACTCAAAAGATCCTGGGTGTCAGTTAGTTGAGGATATGATCCTTGATAGATACATCCTTGACCTGAGCTCCATCTTGTTTTGAAATGAAAATGCCACCCTTCCCTGCTAGTGGTTTTTCCTTGCTGTTCTGTGGCCTCATTATGATGAGTCACCACAGCCACTGTTTGCAGGATGCCTGCCAGATGTTCCCAATGTGAACACACTGTGCGCTTTGCTGCTTGGCTGTTCTCTGTGGCTTCCTGGCAGGCCCTTTAAGCAGCTTCACATACTGTGCTGTTTATTGTGCTGTTTGCCAAGCAAGTTTTGAAGTTGCCAAGCTGGAGGATATTTGGGAGGGGTCTCTGAGGATCCAGTAACCTCTTCAGAGCTGGTGATCAGGAACAGGAACTGCTTTTGCTTCCCCTCTCTTCTCCAGGTGCTTTCTAGGATGTTCCCAGCCCCTCCATTCCCCGTGTCCATTCCTGGGTTTTGGTCAGCATTTACCTTTCTTCGTGGTGTTTAGGTCATAGTCTGTGAGTGTCGGAATTCCATAGGGCTCCTGTATTTACAGTTCTTTAGAGTATATGTATTTCTACTATATTCAGATGATCTCTAGAGGAGAGGAGTGTGGTGTGTGCATCTTTTTATTCATATTCATTCCCTCCCCTCCCCCAATGTCTTCATGAGGTCCAGATTAGACTCTGGGTTCAAATTCCTGAAGAGAAGCTATGCCTTCCACTGACTTGATCGCTCTGTTTATAACATTACTGATTATGGAGAAACGGTTGGAATGTTTCAGGCCCAGAGCCTACAGTTGGTCTTTAGCCTCCTTAATCAGCATTTATTGCTCACCTCTGTTGTATCTGACGACCCAACATCCTTGTGACTTACCATGTGAAACCTTTTGGGATATATTAACAGATCACAAGCTTCTACCAACCAAAAGTTAAAAATGTCATCGGATAATATCTGAGGCCTAGAGCAGAGATTTCCCTTTTGGATACAACCAGCCTTCTTGGTGTGCACACCAATGTATTTATTTATAACTTTGTTATCTTTATTTATGACTTTGTTTTGTTACTGTAAAAACTTAATGAAATTATTACCTAGTTGGAACATGTAATTTGGGCTAATTGAAATCTGCGCTATGACTTCAAAGTCAACTTTCATTTATAGCATTAATATGAGAACTGTGCTATTTGTCGGCAGACTGAAATATGCTGTGTGGTCCAGCTGGACTTGAACTCCTGACCCTCTTGTTTCATGCCTCCTGATTATAGACATGTCCTACCTGCCATGCTCAGCTTCCAGCAGCATCCCCAAGGAAAGAAATAGATTGCATTTTGCAGTGCTAGAAATACACTATTCCTGTTTTATGCTAACTCCATTCTGCGGTGGCATCAGTGACATGAAGGTCCTCAGGACTAGAGTTAATCCTGCAGGCCTGTGTTCAAGCTG
Source organism: Mus minutoides (assembly GCA_902729485.2). Taxonomy (NCBI): domain Eukaryota; kingdom Metazoa; phylum Chordata; class Mammalia; order Rodentia; family Muridae; genus Mus; species Mus minutoides. The sequence goes on along the minus strand of LR750451.1, from coordinate 159,957 downwards.
CTGTGGAGGGGCCAGCATCATCATACTGTCCATGTCATTGAGGAAGGCTGAGGGGAGGGGAGGGCCTCATGTAGAGAGGTGGTATCCTCAGAAGTGTGCATGTCCTCAAAAGTCTCCTCACTTCCCTGGAGCCCTACCCAGAGAACAGTGCATCCTGTTAAGGCAAAGACTGCTCAGGGCTGAGAACTGCTGTGTTCAGGAACGGTATTCCTGAGCTATAGATTGTTCACATCTGATACCTTGATGGTGACTTTTGTTGCTCTAGATAGCTTCCTGGAATCTAAGAATCCAGAAGTTCAAAGCCACACTGAGGAAGGGAGCTCTGTGTTCTGCTACATCAGGAAAGGGGAGGGGGTACATTTTCTTAGCTGTGGGAATTTCAAGAAGCTTGGCTTCTTTGTATTTGAGTTTGCTTATTTGTAGGATTGAAGTAACAGTGGTAGCCACGTTATGTGTCACTGGGTAAATGTGTAAAATGTTTGGCATGGCTAATAGTGTAGTTTTAATTATATTTATTTTTTTGTCATTTTTGTCTTGCATGTATGCACACCCATGTGTGAGCGCTCACACACACAAACATGTACTCTCATGAACACGAGCATGCATGAGCACACAATCTGTATATTTTTCCATGTCTGCAGGCTGTATCTACAACGACTTTTAACTTTTATCTGGGATAAAGAGCTTTGAGTTCATGGTGGATGTGCTAGCTAGTTTTATGTCAACCTCACACAAGCTAGGGTTATATAAAAGGAGGGGCCCTTAATTGAGAAAATGCCTCTGTAAGATCCACCTGTTGGGCATTTCTTAATTAGTGATCGATTCCCAACATATTGTGAGTTGGTGATTCTGGGTTCTATAAACAATCAGGCTGAGTAAGCCATGGGGCAAGCCAGTAAGCAGCACCCCTCCATGGCCTCTGTATCAGCTCCTGTCTTCTGGTTCCTGTGCTGCTTGAGTTCCTGCTTTCACTTTATTGCTTTTGATGATGAGCTGTTATATGGGACGGAATGAAATACACCTTTTCCTCCCCAAGTTGCTTTTGATCATGGTGTCTCATCATAGTATCAGTAACCCTGACTAAGGTGGACATTTTCTCTTATTTGCTTTGCTTTACCCTCAGGATGATATAGTGGGAGAGCAGAGTAGTCAGAAGTCATCAGAGATGTCTTGGAGATTGTTTGATGATGGACAGATGATTTCACCATTGTGTACATTTAAAAAGCAAAGGAGCACTAGTTAATATTGGAAATAGCTGGGCAGCTTGTACTGTCTCTGCATCTTCTGCAAGCCTTCAGAATAAACGCTGTAGGAAAGCTTAGCAAACACGTTGCTTGTTGTAGTGGCATGTCTAGCTTAAGTATCTTTTGTTAGCTGTGAAACAAGTGAGTCAAGCTGAACACACTTAGCTATGTAAGTAGCCTTGGATTAAACTGTTTATGAATCTTGATTTTATTTTTTATAAAGTGATGTGATGATGTTTATCTCAGTAGCGTTAGTGTGAGTAGTAGATGAGATGTAAAGAACCTATCACACTTAGGAGGAAGAGGCAGGTGGATTTCTGTGAGTTTGAGGTCAGCCTGATCTACAGAGCTAGTTCTAGGACAGCCAAGGCTACACAGAGAAACCCTCCCTTGAAAGCCAAAAGCAAACAAATAAACAAAAATCTTCCCAAAACAACAAAAATATATCAGTGGATAACAATGTGGTATTGCTTTTCCGCCTTTTGGCTAAGATCAAGTGTAACAATGTGGTTATATTGCATAATAGAGCTAAGACTGTTGTAAGTGTATTGTCTGGATGTTACCTTTCAAAGTCAGTATACATTTAGAAAGTATTTAGGTTGCTTTTAGCTTGCCTGCCTGCCTGCCTTCTTCCTTTCTTTCTTTTTAAGGCAGGAGGGGAGAGAAAGCAGATGCATAGGGTTGAGGGGGGAAGGAAAGGGAGAGAAAGGGAGAGGTAGAAGAAAAGAAGAGAAGGAGAGGGAGAGGGAGAGGGAGGGAGAGAGGGAGAAAGGAGAGAGAGAGAGAGATTGAGAGTCACATCCCCAGAAGCTGAGTTACCTGATGTGGAAAGTGAACTCAGGTCCTCAACAAGAGTAGCACGTGCTCCTAACTACTGAGTCGTCTGTCAAGGCCCGTGTTTACAGGGATTTTTTTTTACTCCCATTATGAACAACATACAATAATAATTAGGGAATTCAAAGTTTTTTGTTAATTTGTACATATTTTTATTGTGTGTGCATGATGTGCTGTGTGTGCAAAGCATATACATGGAGATCAGAGGATAGCTTTCTAGAGTTGGTTCTTCCTTCCACCATGGGGTCTGGTTATTGAACTCAACTTGCAGAGGTGCATTTACCTAGTGAGCCATCTTGGTTGGCTTGTTTGTTTTGTTCTTGGTTAGGCCCTCTTTCACCAGGAAATGTATTCTTTGAGGAGCTCAAGTGAATGGGGTGGGCAGCTAGTACAAGCCCATATGGAAATGCCTTCCTTTAGGAATGTTAGTACCTACAGAGAACCTGCACATGAGTCGAGTCTGATTCTAGAAACCAAGAGCCTGTGTCAAATCCAGTGGAACGTAGTGTTAGGTTTCAAAGAAACTCAGAACAAATGGGTTAACTGAGGTGCCTATTAATATATCAACTCAGACACTGGCTACCAAGACCTCAGCATCCCAAGTACCTTCTACAGAGTTCTGGCTCCTCTTGGTGCTTCTCACCCATACCCTAAACCTTTCCAGCCTGTTGAGGTTTGCCCCCAGCCCAGCTTTTCCCTCTGTAACCTGCCTATTTTGGCCACATGCTCTCTTGGCTCCTCATCCCCTCTCTTGTCCTTCTCTTTCCTCTTTTTCTTTCACTGTCCCCCACCCCCATCACACCCACATTGCCTGGTGTGTTCTGCTGGCTATGTTCTGGACTCTTTCATGTGCCTCTGGCTGTTTGCTCCTTCATATCTACACTAAATAGCTTCTCCTCTACCATACTTAGGAGTGGTCATATCCCCATTTTCATTTACATAAAACCTAATGAGCTTCTCAATGAGATTAAGTGTATATTCAGACATAGATTAGGACTCATACCTACTGAAAATAATCAAGAGGTCAGTGCAGATCAAAAGCAGTTGGGGTGGGTGTACAGGCAGCAAAATTGTGGTAATAAGCACTGACCTTTGGCTTGAGTTCTAAGACTGTGTTGTAAGTTTAGTTTTGCTTGCAGTATATGAGAGGCTGGTTTGCATGTGTAATTAATTGCCTATAAGTGTAGTTTGATATTTATCTTGTGATTTTTTTTTTTTAAAGGATGCTCTTAAATTTAAATTGACCTAGAAGCCTGAAAGATGGATAGGGGGAATCCTTGGTCTCAAAGAAGAATCTCAGTATTTAGCAAATGCTTCTGGTTTGTTTCACAAAATGCGAAGTGGATGATTGTGCACGCTCACTCCTTTATTATAGTACAGCCTTCAGCACATGCATCTGTTGTTGTATAAGTGGCTATTCTCTGGGTTAACAGCACAAACCAGCACATGTGTCTGCCTGGCCTGACCTTTGATTGAACATACTGCAAGTATATGATAGACTTGCTGGAACAATTTTAAAGGAACAGTGCAGCCTAAACTGAAAAATAATAGACACAGCCTCCTTTAGAATCAGTGATTTATTCACTATTCAGAGATAAGCTTAGAATTGTTGAGAATAGCTTTGTTTTGGGGCAAACAAAAAGTTTGTGGGATATTTTTCCCTATAAAATTTAATTTTGTAGAGGCATATTTAATTTGAAAAATTGAAGTATATATACTTGAGAATGAAATATGACTGCTCTATCACCTTGAATCCTTTAGCTCCTCAGAATACAGGTGGAAAATTCTCAAATTATTGCTGTGTGTGCACGTGCACAAGCGTTCGAGTGTCACAACCCAAGCTTCTCTAAGACATTTTATTTCCTTTGCTGAACATTCGGGACTCCCTGAGGAGGTAGAAAGGACACGTGAGTAACAACAGCCTGCTCTTGTTTTTGCATGTGCTCATGTTTAGAGCATTGCTGTGTGACCTATTCTAGACACCAAGATGCTAGCTTTAGGGTAAATGGCCTGAGCCTACACTTCTGGTGGTATTCCTTGATCTGAAATTTTTTTCATCACTTTTTAGTGCTTTGAAACTTATCCAGGCCTGAACTTTCAGGTTTCTCTGCTTTGACAGGCAATAGCACCTTATCTGATCAACGAGCTGGATTAATGAATGCAGTGAACTGACTGCTGGCTACTCCTCCCTGGTTTAGTGTATCATCAGTTTCCCTGGAATAGAATGCGCTTCTCTCAAATGGATAGTTCTGGGGTATTGGGAGCTTTACAGGTGAGGTTGTATTCTTAGTAGGCATCCAGTACAGGATGTTGGGGAACTAAAGACCTCATGATGTCTTAGAAGGGCCACATGTACAGAGAAGGCTGTGCTGTGAAAGGTAGAGAAGGAGTCTGAGGGAAGTGTGAACAACGAGTGCTGTGAAGGCTCCAAAAGTAGGTTCTTTCTTTCATGTGAGCAGTTAGGAACAGCTTGAGTGGACAAGGGAAAACTTGAAGGGAGGAGCGGAAGATAGATAAAAGGGCACCTCTCCTGAGCCAGGCCATAGGTGGACAAATATCAATGTGCCAAGAAGCTGGAACACAGGGACCAAGCCACTGCCAATATCAAGGAGGCAGGAACAAATCAAGCATGTTCAAGGTGATAGGCAGGGGCCAGCACCCAATATGCCTTCTGTTTTCATGTATTTGGCCACTGTGGGCATGGTATATACAGCTTAATTTAAAGACCTAATTTGTGAGCTCTCTCAAGCCCCTGTGCTTCTGGCTGAAGAAAAACAGGTTTTTTTGTTTTTAATTAATCAATTTTTAAAATCTGATGTGATTTCTGTGTGTCTGCTCACCTCTGGAGTTTACACACAGGCAAAGTATACTAGAGAAGGCACCGTTGTGACTCCTCTGTCAGACAGGCATTTTTATAGGTGCCTACAGATATGTAGTATAGGCTTGGAGCTAGATCTGGGCTCTCTTTCTCGCTTTGGACTATGGGCCTTGGATTTAGATCTCGTTTAGTCCCCTGCAAAGTAGGAATTAGCATCTTGCCATGTCATTTTGAGAGTCAGGTGTGTAGCAGTGTGTGCCTCAAGTCAGAATAGGTGCTCAGGTGGTGGTAGTAGGGACTCCTGGATGCCAGGGTAGAGAGCTTTGCATCCCCATCAGAAGTCTCTTTGAATTTATTGATTGCCTTCTCCTTTATTATTAAGGTTAGGCAGTCTAATCAGTTGGCAGGACTCATTAGAGTCATTCTGGGATGGATTTTAAAGCCATTCCCAAGCTCAGAGAAACCATGCCACAGAGTATACTTTTGTTTGTTTCATTATGAAATTATCATTCAAAGTCCCCTGTTGGTACTAGTTTACTCTGGGTGTACAGTCATGTGCTTGGACAACTATGTGGTGACATATACTATATATCCTTATCGTATCCATCGTGATAGTTTTGTACAGAGAATTTACGTTGCTTTCACAGACTTTTGTGCTCTCCTGTCTATCTCCTACCTCCTATGTGTATTTGCTGATGTGGTCTTGGGTGTTGATTATTGGGCAGGAATACTAGCAGCCTGTAGAGTTCTCTGAGTGTGAGAGGTCAACACTTCTACTTCCTGATCTGAGAAAAGCTGCCTGCCTGTTGCTTGAGAGTACTGACTTTGCAAGAACTTCTCAGTTTCTCAGATCTACTGAACACCTACTTGGGGACCATGTGTTTTAAGGTTACTGCAGGAAGTTTTCTGGCAACAAGACTCTGGCCTTCTGAGATGGCACAGTGACTGTTCTGCAAAGCCTTGTTATATTGATGAGAGGATCTAGACACTGTGATGGCTGAGAGAGCATGCTTACATATCCTATAGTGCATAGAGCATCCCTGTGAAAGGAATAATTTCTGTTAGCTTACATGACTGTCAGGTGTCTCCTCAAACATTCTTGCAAGGAAAAATTCCTGTTTACATTTTTCAGAGTCTAATTCTATCTTATATAAAGCAATTTTTGCACCATTTTGATTTACTTAAATATTCCAGGAATGTTGACTATAAATGAGTGAATATACTCTTATACAATTTCATGTTATTTTGCTTGAATATTTTTGTAAATAATTATAGTTTTGTCATCAAAAAGGACATGTCAGGATTTGTCTGTTTTATTACTATTATACTCATGGTTATTCTACTGTTGCTGAAAGTGAAAGACTCATTATGCCTTCTAATGTACTCATGACAGAGCAGATAGTTACATATTGGAGTACATATTCTTAATACTTTTTGTTAAATTCTTCTGGATAGCTAGTTTTATTGATTTCTTTGAAATTATATGCCATATGTATTTTGCATAAATTTAATTTTCATTTCAGGGAAGTAAAGGGGAGGGTATTAGAAAATAGAAGCAGGAGTTGAGGGAACACTGGAAATCATTTGTCAAATGTACTGTTTGTATTAGTTTAGACCTGGCCAAGTGCTAAGAAGTATGTGGGAAGAGGTTAAGTCATGACCTTTGTGAACTTGACTTTAAACTTATTTGAATGAAGAGTGCTTCTTAGCTGATGGTTTTAAAGGTTTAGAAATAAGGATACCTGAATGGAGGTGAAGTGCTTACAATGGTTTTGTCACTATACTCCAAGCCAGAGACTCTCCTTTGTGGTAATAGGTTGTCTTATGGCTGAGCTGAGATGCTTTGGAGAGGATTGGAGTGCTTGTGTATGGTCTGATAAGTTAAAAGTTTCTGTTATTTCTCCAGTCACTGGTTTTACCTTTTCAGATCTCTGTAGTTCCACTCAAGTGACGTTCTAGAACTGTTTGCAGTCTTGGTGTAATTAAACACTTTCTTTCTTGGTGTTGGTAAGGGTAGAATCCAGTACCTTGCACATACTAGGTGAGTTTTCTATGCTGAGCCACACCCCTTGCTAATGAGCTAAAATAACACAAGTGAGTGAGACTAGAATTTAGAGACTCAAAAAGAAACTTTCCCCACAAGGCTTTAAACTGCTGCAGGTGATCTTGACATGGGAAAGTGTTTAATGAAATGTTGATCATGCTGTGTGCCATTGCAGGCTGCAGTTGCTAGGAGTAGGTAGAGGAATAGGTGGCTTGAGGTGGGCCTCAGGGCGAACACTGTAGACGAGTGTAAAAGCTGTGATGTGCCTACCTCGAGTGTCCATGCTTCCATTGCCCAAGCAATGTTTTACGTTCCAAATTTACACTTAAAGTAGTTGATAGGTATCTTTAATTCTGTACCTGATGGAGCGTTCCTCTCTGCTTGGTATTTGGCAATAGTAAGATGGGAGGGAGATGGTACTGGAGATGTGGAAGTGTGAGACCACAGAGCTCAAGTGCCCTTGGCCACACTGCCCAGAAGAGGCAGAAATTTTCCCAGATTTGATTGATGCTAACTGCCACTTGTGAACATTTGTCCTTCTCTCCTTAGATATATTCTTTTTTTTTTTTTAGAATATTTATTTTGTGCATATAAGTACACTGTAGCTGTGCTGATGGTTGTAAACCATCATGTGGTTGCTGGGAATTTGAATTCAAAGACCTCTGCTCGCTCTGGTGGGCCCTGTTCCCTCCAGTCAGCCCTGCTCGCTCTGGCCTAAAGGTTTATGTATTGTCTTGTTCACCCACAATTTTCTATAAAAATCACAAGGTAGACCTCATCTGATCCAAGACTGGCAGATTTGTTTTTAAAATTTGACAAGTAGATTTCTGATTGTGATTTAGTGACTGTGGTTAGGAACTTAGCTACTCACAGTGTTTGACAAGCATGGCTACTGAAAGCCTAACTAGTACTGAGTGTTTAAAGAGTGGAGGGAGGGGAGATCTTCCTATCTCTCAGCTTTGTTACTAGTCAGCTGTGAAATTGCTTGTAAATTGAGATTAATAGATAAGTAGCCTCTATGCTTCTGTCTGAGGCTTTGGAAATCCCCCCATTGTGATTTCTTGTAAACTTGGCTGGATAAACTGACAGGGGATTCCAGCTATTTATGTATAATTAAGGGTAAGGAAATAGTAAATTTCCATATCCCCAGCTACTGTAAGTTGTAGCTGCTAATGAGATAGATGGTCATTTCAGTGAGAAATACCTTGATCCTGTACATTAGTGGTTCTCAACTTGTAGGTCATGACCCTCTGGGGATTGAAAGGCCCTTTCACAGGAGATGCCAAAGACCATCTGCATAGCAGATATTTACATTACTATTCATAACAGTAGCAAAATTACAGTTATGAATTAGCAACGAAATAATCTTATGGTTAGGGGTCACCACAACATGAGAAACTATTCAAAAGTCACAGCGTCAGGAAGGTTGACAGCCACCGCTGTAGAGGAACAGCCTTGTTGTTCTTGAGTACCTAAGCAGGGAGAATATTTTATGGTAAGGTTTTGTTTTTATATTGTGTTTTCTTAGAACCAACCAAATGAGGAATCTCATACAGCCAGCCTTTTGATGTTTAGGGAATTTTTGTTTGTGAAGGGGCTGCTGCCAGCTGTGTCTCTTCAGAAGACTGTGAACTATCTCAGGGTTTACCTCTGGAGAGAAGGCTTAGAGCAGTGCTGCCCCTTGCTGCCCGTTCAATCTAATTATGTCATCTTCTTGGCTGCACTGGTTCCTTAGGATGGAGCCAAGGCTTTCTGTTTGAGGGCAGATGTCAAGAATTGCCTTCTTAGGCATGGAATGGGGTGCATTTGGTGTCCAGTACAAATGGGCAGACTGCATCTTTTTCTGTCTGACACCTCTGTGTAGCCCTGGTGTTTCTGTCTGGTTCATCTCTGTTTAGGCTTCTGTTTTGATTGCTGAGGCTGAGAAAGGTGATAGGAGGGCTGCGTTGGATTTGGGGGGAGAGCTGTCACCGCACCTTGGCCGAACTGACTCTCATTCTTCCTTTTGGAAAGAGACAGGATTTACTCCCTAGACTTTTGTGAGATGGGAACAAGGAGTGGTGGCTTTTAAAAGTGATGACTTGATCTTTTCCCTAACCCAGTTTGCTCTTCTCTTTTCTCCTAGTTTTTCTCTTATTCCCTCCCTCTGTCCTATATTTGGTGTCTGTGTAGGAAGAGGGTATGCATGTGTGGAAGTCAAAAGCTTAATATCAGGTTCTCTTCTCTAGTCACTTCTTCACCTTATGTTTTTTAGAAATAGACTATCACTGAGCCTACAACACACTGCTTTGGCTAGATTGGCTGGACTGTGAACCTTGTGATCTGTTTCCATATCCTACTTCTGAACTGTAACTGAGCCTGACTTTTTAATGTGGGTACTGGAGATTTAACTCAGGTCCCCATTCTTGTACAGTAATCACTTTACCCATCAACTCATCTCCCCAGCCCTTGATTGTTTTTTGAGGCAGGCTCTCACATTATAGGCTAGACTACCTTTGAATTTATGGTGTAGCTATGCTGGCTTGAGCCTTGTAATTCCTCCACCTCAGTCTTCCAAGTGCTGGGATTACAGTGGTAAGGCACCCTACTCAACTGTGTCAGCTTGGTTTAGCTGATTGTTTCTTAGAAGTAAGCCTCTCCAGCATCCCAGGGTACAAAGGAGATAAGACAGGGACAGAGAAGTCAATGTGCTTTTGAAAAATGGAACTCCTTAACTTAGTAAAAAATAAAAAACCAAAAGAATGTCAAAAGGTTAGTTAGGTTTTAACCACTCTGCCCCCAAACCATAACTTATTTTCAGATCACAAGCCAGTTTGGTCAGAAGTGGACAGGTCTCACCATTTACCTGCTGATTAACCTTGAATCTCCCCATATAACTCAGGACAGTAGCATCTTCCTAAGCACTGTAACAGCTTGTTGGGAATCAATTTAGTTAATCGATGTGCAGGTACTGCACAGATATCAAAGAGTCACACAGCTGGAAGGGCAGCGAATGTATTTTCAGGTGTCTGAAGTCCAAGCCACCTGCTTATGGAGGTGTAAGGGAGGCATGGTTTGTTTCTTGGTTTTTTTTTTTGTTTGTTTGTTTTGTTTTGTTTTGTTTTTAGATTTTTTATTAGATATTTTCTTTATTTACATCTCAAATGTTATCCCCTTTCCTAGTTTTCTCCCTGAAAATCCCCTATCCCCTCCCCCTGCTCCCCAACCCACCCACTCCCACTTCCTGGCCCTGACATTCTCCTATACTGGGGCATAGAATCTTCTCAAGACCAAGGGCTTCTCCTCCCATTGATGGCTGATCAGGCCATCCTCTGTGTAGTGGCTATTCCTGGTTGTCAACTTGACTATATTTGGAATGAGCTACAATCCAGATTTGGAAGGCTCACCAGTGACCCTAACCTGGAGGCTTGGATATAGAAGTCTCTGATTCTGGACCTTGGTATGGAGGTCTTGATAGCATACCGGCTATGGATTCCAGAAGATTAAGACAGAGATCCCCGAGCTCAAGATCTCCTAGGATTAAAGGTGTGATGGCACACACCTTTAATCTGGGTTACACCTTCTGCTGGAGACTATATAAGGACACTGGAAGAAGGGAGACTAGCACTCGCTCCTTCGCCTGTTCACCGTGTGGGACTGAGTAACTGCTAGATCCTTGGACTTCCATTCACAGCTACT
>LR750451.1:0-149239 GCA_902729485.2 Mus minutoides | reverse complement strand
TCTGCTACATATGCAGCTAGAGACATGAGTCCCACCATGTGTTTTCTTTGATTGGTGGTTTAGTTCTAGGGAGCTCTGGGGGTACTGGTTAGTTCATATTGTTGTTGGGAGGCACATTTTAAACTTGAGGCCTTATAGTCCGAAGGCAGCTTTCCTTACTGCTGAGTCTTGGGAGTATAGCCAGAAACGAGCTATACTTATTAAGAGCTTTGGCAGTCCATAAGGTGGGATTCCTGGCAGCCGAAGATGAAATGATAAAGGAGTGCCTCATTGTATTCAGATGTGTGAGTCATATACATTTATGATTTACTTTAAAAAAATTGGACCCATAATAGAAGTGGGCATAGGTTCAGCTTACTTCCCCCCCCCCCACCCCTTGGCTTTGGAAGTATTCAGGTTAAAGGTTACTGGACATGCTTAACTGTTTTAAAGCATAACATTAATAAAAGGCTTTTACAACTAAAACTCTACCTAATTTGAAATCATGTTTCTTAATTTTCTTACCAGCAGGAAGTTAAGAGATAGTCTGTGTGCTGCTCTGGCTGTTCCTCAGAAATAAGAATTCGTCCTAATGCACTTCTGACCTTCAGGGACTGTCACTGTTGTTTATTCTGCCCACTAGTTTTCCAGTGGGGAATACTGAGGAGCAGGGGGCTTGTCTCATCTACCCAGAGCCAGAGTCAACAGGCATAGACAAAGTCAGAACTCCTTGGGCACATCCACCTTGCCCAGGGGACAGGCTCACCAAGATTTAGTGCTGGACAAGAAGCCCCCTCACCCTTCCCCCTCAATCACTGTTACACTTATATTACAACTTGGAAATGCTTCTCAAGGATTATCCTTGATAGCATACCTCTTTTGCTGAAGAGCTTTGCTTGGCTTAGTCAGGAAACATCACAATGAATTCTCCATATGGAGTTAGCTACTTTTTTTTTCTTTCAGTTTATATTCAGCAAAAAAAGAGAAAAGAGCCGTTAAAAAAATAGTTCCCTGGCAAATGGGTGGGGTCGGGGGGCAAACCATGCTTAGGGAAGAGAATGTTCTCCATGCAGTGGATGCCATTTTGTCAGTGACAATGATGAGACGCTCTGGAGCTCCTCCAGCCACATCCTTAGAGGCTTCACCGCCCTCTCACAGGAGATGATTAGTGTGTAGTATCGCTTTTAAAGGGAGCCTTGGCCAAGGCTTATCACGGAATCCATGTAGTAAAGCGCTGGCCTTTTGTGCTCATCATAGCAAGCTGGGAGAAGGTTCACATGATTACAAAGTCCAGCTCCAAAGGCAGCCAGCCAGGTTTCAACATATGATTCATCTGCTGTTACAGTGGACAATTTGTATCCATTTTGCAACTCCTAAAACTGCACATTTTCCAGGATATCCTCTGCAGACTGTCCAGTGTCTCCAGCCTCTCCAACACATAGGATTGAGACTCTTTTCACTTATTTTAAAGATATTGTCATTGTTCTTCATTTGGATGCTATTGCTGGTAGCCACCCCATTGGAGGTTGATGAGGACATAGGTGGAGGTTTGGATGCCAGTGAAGTATTTCATGGTGGCTGGAGGTGGAAGACTGCAGTTTCCATACAGATAAACTTCCTGATCTCTTTAGCACCTTTTTTTTTCCAGTGCCCTTCTCCCCATCTCTGGAAGAGCACCCCATTAAGAACTCTTGTGAGACAGTATGTCAGATCCTGTCCCCATTTTCTTAGGAGTCAGTTGAAGTTTGGAAGAGGAACATCATTAGGAAAAGCAATGCTTTTTTTGTTGTTGTTGTTTCTCTTTTTTGTTTTTGTTTTTCTGTCCTCAGTTTGTTACAGGAAGCACACACTGACTATGAATAAGGACAAATTGGCAAATGGGAATTCTTGCTCTGTCAGAATTTAGAAGGTTGTTAGTCTTTGAAACCACCTTTAAGGGAACACACAGTATTTTGTAGCTGGAGAGGACAAGGTAATGGATGTTGATATATGTCTGCTTACCAGTCCCATTGGGTCAGAGCTTTAGATATAGCCTCTTGTTAATGTCTTTGTTTTTATGCTATTTTCTTTGAGACGGGCACTTACCATGTAGCCCAAACTGGCCTTGGATTCATAGTCCTCCTACCTCAACCTTCCCAGTGCTAGAATTGCAAGCTGTGCTACTGTGTTCAGTTGGGAGGGGATTTTTAAAATTTGAAAACCATGTCAGCATACAGAAGATTACTTGAAGTATAACTCTACAATTAAAGAAAAATACCCACATGTCCACCAGTCTGATTTAGAAAAAGGATGTTGCTGGTATCTTAGGAAGTCACCAGGTATCCCACTCTATCACATTTTCTCCAGGGTAGCAGCCATACCTACCCTTTTCATTAGTCATTTCTTTTCCTAAGTAAGTGCAAGCATCAGAGTATGTAAGGAATGGGCTGTGTGCCCTGCTAGACAGAGGCTCCTAGAACAGCTTCATGCCCCTGATCAAAGTCAGTACCCCTGAATCTGATTAGACTTGATGTAGAAACCTTTTAATGAGGTAGCTATGTGAGCAGGGCTTTTCAGAGTTTGAGTGCCTGGAGGACTGAAACAGCTGTTTGGAGGGGGAGAAGGTGTCAAGGGGAGTGGTTGCTCTTCTTAGCTTTTGTCCAACTCTCCACCATAGGCTAAAGAAGAGTACCTTAGTAAGATGCTCTTCATAGAGTCAGAGAGTAGACACGAAGAGAAAACTAGAGTCCTGACTCTCTAAACTGTTATAAAGTCTAATTTAGTTAAGAATGTAGCTCAGAGCCACCCAAACCTTTGGGCCCCTGACACATGCCTGTAGGGATCTTGTTGACGATAGCTTTCAAGAAAACATTCTCCTTACCCCATTCTTTCACAGGGTCTTGTTTAGCCCAGGCTGGCTATTGAATTCTTGGTCCTCTGCCTCAGCCTCCTACGTGCTGGGAATGCATATTTGCCACCATGCTTGCTTCATCTCTCTTTTGAACACTACTGTCTTAATATGGACTGGTTATGGAATATGGCTACCACAGCTCCCATCCTGAGCTCTCTACTCTAACCCAGCAATTCCTGGAGCCTGTCTTGCTTAGTCATTTCTTGTGTGGACTCTGATTGCTTATTAGCTTCTTGGAAATTTTTTTGAGATATTTCATAAATACTGCTTGATTCTCCCTTTTTATCTGAAATTGGTGATTTGGCTGAGTATGAGCTTTTAGGTTGGGAAATTTTACCTTGAGAATTTTGAGGGCCCTGGATGATGGTGTCCTTGTTTTCTCTGCAGTGCAGTTGTTTTAAGGCCTCTTAAGTTTTTTAATGTCTTGATCTTAAGTGTATGTTATGCTTCATTCTTCATCAGGAGATTATAGACTTGTCCCTAGTGTTCTGAGAGTCTCAGGAAAGCCCAGAGCAGGGCTGTCTTCCTCTCTTGTATCAGCCCTTTCCTGCCGGCCACTTTTGGACTGTGTTCTGGGAAATCATTCTTGCTAGTATTTGCTGATGATTTTCTTCCTTCTGCCGTCTCTTGTCTTTCTTTTAGGAACTCAGATTTGTCACCATTTGGACTGATCCTCTTTTTATTCCTTTCTTGTCTCTTTTCAAACAGTTAAGTCTAAACCTTGAACAGACATTTCAGTTAAGCTTGTAAAAATTAAGGTATAATCTGTGTGCACCAGAGTGTATAAACCCAAGTGACTGTGCTCTGTTTTGAGAGTTGTGTACAAAACAGAACATGACATCAATTTAGAAAGTTCCAAAAGGCCCCCTTTTCAGTCTGCCTTTTTCATTTCCGTTTTTTTAAAGTGGCTGTTTTGTTTTCTGAGATGCCACTTAAGAAACTACTTTTCCCTTCTTGGCAATTTTTCTTTTATCTATTTGAAGAGTTTCACATTCTCTGTAGAGCCTTTTTTTTTTTTTTTTTTTTTTTTTTTTTTTTTTTTTTTTTTTTTTTTTTTTTTTTTTTTTTTTTTTTTTTTTTTTTTTTTTTTTTTTTTTTTTTTTTTTTTTTTTAATATGGTGAGTTGCCTTTCTCTGTGTGTGCATTGGCTGCTTTCTGTAGATAGCTGTTTACTTTAGCTGTTTGCTAGGGGTGGGTGTTGAGCTTGTGGCTGTGGCTTCTGAACTTCGAACTTCATTGGTGTGACTGGATTGAAGTATTAGCTGTTAGTGTTCTGAGGTCTCTTCTGGTGAGATGGTGCCATTACTCCTGTTTCTAGAGTTGGGGAGTGGCTACCACATCTTTGAGACTGTAATGAGGGTGTAAACTACACCCAGAGTTTATGTACAGATGTTTGATGTGCTAGAGGTCCCTCTGGCTTGTCCGGCATCTCTAGTCTCCATATCCTCCCAGAAAATATGCCTGTAGACTCATTATTCTCTAGTCACAGCTACTAGCCACATAGCAACCATTTGGCTTTGTTTGTTTTGGTACTAATGGTTAGACTCAAGGCTTTCTTCATGATGAATATGTGCTTCACCACTGAGTGACACCCTCAGTTCCTCAGGCCAGTAGCCCCACTTTTAGTGCTCAGTGGCTACCTGTTAGGACAGGCAGAGAACAGTTTGTTATCGTGGAGAAGTGTACAGGATAGTGCTGCTGTAAACCTTTGTGAGGGCAGAAGGCTTGAAACAGGATTCTTCTCTTCAGAAGTTTCTTCTCAGCCTCTTCTCTACTTGCTACTGTGTTCTGGTGAGTGCGCTCCAGGTATGCGTGCTGACACCTTGATGCTCAGCGCTGGCTTGGTCCTCTGTTCTGCCACTATCAGTCTGGACTTCTGTGCTCATGGGCTAAATCCTTTTCCCACACATCCACTTTCTTGTCCCCAAATGCTAGCTGAAGTTTCTCCTGTCCTCTTTCTGTCACCAATTTGTAGATTTGATCCTTAAATAATAATTTTAAAAGCCTTACTCTATTTTACATAAATACTTTTAGTAGGTGCTTCATTCTAATGGGATTTCAGGGACTGATATTGGACTGGAGTTTACTCTCACTTTAACTGGGGATCTTGACTTATTGCCTGAGCTCTATAAATAAGGTAGAGATGTGCCACCATTTTCAGTTTTCACTGAAGAGACAGGTGAGAAAACTGCCTCAAAAAAAAAAAAAANGGAGTGGCTGCCTACCTGTCTTTAGTTAGATTTTACTTTTTGTAAAGCACTGAGTGAATCATGCTTATCTTTGAATCTCTAGTGCCTGCCTCAATGTCTGAAGATTTGCAAACGCTAGGTTCAACTTAATTTTTTAGAAATTTGTAAAAAGTGTGTGTGTGTGTGTGTGTGTGTGTGTGTGTGTATTGGGAAAAGGGATAACATTTGAAATGTAAATAAATAAAATAGCCAATAAAAAACTGTCAACTCAAAGATTAGCATTGTATCTGGAATCATGACTACATTAAATCATCATGTAGAATTCAGTTTCTATTGAACCCAAAGCTTATTATGCTAACTGGGGAAATATTTATTCATCCCCAACTCTGTATAACTCCTCGCCTAATAACAAGACATAAGTAATCACTAGTTTACATGAAAAAGGTCCCCTAATTTAATTAAATAAACAGAAGCAAATTTTCTATAAAAAACTAAAAAAGATTTATTTTGTGTGTATGAATATTTTTGCCCTTATGTGTGGCTATGTACCATGTGCATGCCTGGTGCTTACAGAAGGCAGAAGAGGTCGTTGAGTCCCTTAGAACTGGAGTTGCAGATGGTTGTGAGCCACCATGTGAGAGCTGGGAACAGAACATGGGTCCTCTGTAAGAACAGCAAGTGCTTTTAACTGCTGAACCATCTCTCCAGCCCTACATAATTTCTTTCTTTAAAAAGATTTTTGCTTATACTTTGACAGTTTCATAAATATATACAGTTATCTTGATCATATCCATACTCCACTATCCTGTCCCTCTTCCCCTGCATCCCTCCTCATCACGTTTCCCTGTGTCGCCCCTGCCCACCTTCATATCATTTAAATGTTTTTTATAACCTACTGAGTCCACTTAGTGCTCTCTGAATGTGCTCGGGTGCAGGGCCATCTGCTGGAGTATGGGTAACCTGCTAAGAACTTTTAGCCAAAGAAAATTGACTTTTTCTTTATCAACTGTCAATATTGCTCTTCAGCTAGGGGTGGAACCTTATGAGTCCCTACCCCATTCATGCTTGAATGTTGCTTGGTTTTCTGCAGGCAATCTGATCTCTTTTTCCTGTCTTAATATGTATTATTTTTCTGTTCATATCAGTCTCATGATATTTTCCTCGGTGGAACCTCTTGTCTAATCTATCCTTATCTAGAACTACAAGATTGATTCTGCTTCAATAACACTTCAGTTCAAGACAAAGTATCACCTATCCATATGTGGTAGGCACATAAAAATTATTTGAATGAAACTTCGCCTTAGTGTTAAGTTCATGGCAACAGACTTCCCTTTTGTTGCCTTTGAAATCT
Source organism: Mus minutoides (assembly GCA_902729485.2). Taxonomy (NCBI): domain Eukaryota; kingdom Metazoa; phylum Chordata; class Mammalia; order Rodentia; family Muridae; genus Mus; species Mus minutoides. Next base: position 142,830 of record LR750451.1, on the reverse strand, counting down.
GTCATGGACAGGCATTCCACTTTAAGCCTAATTTTATCACCCATCTTTACTTTGAAGTATTCCATTATATGGCCACTGCACTAATCCAGGATATCTGAGAGGAAGCCTGGTTTTACTTTATGCAGTGGAATAGCTAAAAAGTAGGAAATACTTGTGATGCAGGGTTATTTTTGAAACAGTTTCTCACCAATCGCTCAATTAGGGAAGTCCCAAACTACATGCGGGAACAGTCACTTTTTCTACATCTTCAGAGGCTGAAGATTTCATTTTTCAGAAGGACCGTCCATTGAGTACACAGAGCTGTTACTATTCTAGGAACCAATTCTGCTGCCTTTTCCTGATGCTTTTGTTCTCTACCAGTCTAAAGAAAATCCAAGTGTGCTCTGCTTCTTTTTCCGTTGAGACTCCATAGACTCTGGCTGCCGTGTGCAGCTGAAGTGGCAGCCAGCCTTCTGAAAGCAGAAGGACTCAGGGCATTGTAGGTTACTTGGTAGATGTTTAGAGAAGATCTTGAGATATAGGCTCATTGCCTTTGTCTGCCACTTCCTAGCAGTATGAACTTGGGAAACTACTTTAACCTTTCTTAAAACATAAACCGTGGGTGGGGTGAGCACTTCACAGGGCTAGTGCTGTGGTCTAACTCTTTCATGCAGAGTGATTAGTCCAGGAAGTACTAGGCTGGTATTACCCAGCCATTCTGTGGTGGGATTTTTGGTTTTGCCTGCATGCATGTATGTGTACCAAGTGCTTCCTTGGTACCCATGGAGATCAGAGGACAGTGCAGATCCCCTGGAACTGGAGTTTTGGGTGGTCATCAACCACTATATAGGTTTTGGGAATTGAACTCGGGTCCTCTACAAAAGGAACAAGTGCTCTTATAAGCTCTTGAGTTGTGTTTCTAGCCCCCAGTCTGCAAAGTTTTAATTACTGTTTTTAGCTTTAAACATAGACTAGTTCAGAAGATGCAGGGGTGAGTGTCGAGCAGGCTCTGCCTTGCTGCTTTGTAATTGCAGAGTGCATGTTCCTAGTTTCTTATCAATGCTAGATGCTTCTACCTTTCAGAAGATGGAAAAGGAAACCAATAGGAAGAAATCATGGGGAACCATAGAAGAGAGGATGGTATAACTGTGGCTGCTATACAGCTGTTACCTGTATATCTACCTTCAGAGTTTTGATCTGGTTAGATTTATTTTTTCAGGATTAAGGGCTGAACCTCAGAATTACCTGAGAGCTAATAAAGTACTCTCTAAGTTTCTATTCTTAGAGACCCTAATTTAGTGGGTATAGGCTAATTAATAAGGAAGAATACATGTTTTTAAAAAGTTTCTAAGATGGGGCTGAAGGGATGGCTTAGTGATTAAGAGGATCTGGATTCAGTTCCCAGAACCCATATGGCAGCTCACAACTGTCTGTAACTTGAAGGGGTCCAACATTCTCATAGGCTTAACTGCAAGCAAAACAATAATTCATCACATGAAACAAAAGTAAGTAAATCATAAGAAAAGTTTAAAAAATGTTCCTAAGAGAGTCTGATAGTTTATTAGATTTGAGGATCACTGATAGTCAGCCATTCTATAAAATATCACTAAACACTTACTATTTAATGTAAGGAAATTTAACAGTGTTGTAATCTTTATTTTAGAAGTCAGAAGACAGAGGTACATTATTATAAATTCACTGAAATGGAGAGCCTAAATTATCTGAATTTAATTTTATTAGCTATAATTTTAAGCTGGCTTTACATTTGTGCTGTTTTTCAAAACTTTCCTATGTTTAGATTATTTAGAAGGAAAAATAAGGAAAATTATGGAAAAAAATCAGTCAAAACGTATGTTTAGAAGTAGCTACTGTGGTGGCACATGACTGTAAACCTGGCACAAAGTGGAAGATCACCCATGAGCTTGAGACTAGCCTGATCTACATAGTGAGTTCTAGGTTAGCCCGGGCTGCATGGTAGACCCTGTCTCAGAATAACACAACACATTCTCATTTATTCATATTCATTCTCATTCATTCATTCTCTCTCTCTCTCTCTCTCTCTCTCTCTCTCTCTCTCTCTCTACACACACGTACATCAAATAAAAATCCTCAGAGCAGACAACAAAAATCAATATACAAACTTAGATGTATTTTCATTTGAAGCCTTTAGGAAAGTATTTTTTTTTCCAGAAATTTAAAAGCTGATTAATGTTATTGTAAAAGAGAAATTCTGTCTGTTGTCATTGCTGTTGAGCTGGTCTGGGTCATTAGATTATTAGATTAGTCAATAACTGGGCATTTGGCAAGGGAGCTAGCAAATCTGACTAGAGTCTTAGCTGCGATGCTAATAATTTTTTGTCAACTTGGGTGAGTTCCTTGACTCATCTCTTTGGCATGCATTTTCTATTCTTTTTGCTATATTGTGAGTTGAATATAAGGTCATCACAATACACTGTCAGTCCGTGGCACATACTCTCTTACGTGTAATAGAGATGGTACTGTTAGCCTTTATCCTTTGTGATGATGTAGTAGAACAGTGGAAAGATACATGAGGTCAGGGTGTAAGTGGAGATGAGCAACTGTGTGCCCATGTGTCCCTGTTTGCCTAGGCTTAGGCCTGTCCTATCTCAGTGTGAATGAAACATTTTATCTTCTCAAAATTGTTGCCACAATAGGAAGATTTTTCTATCATTATTTTAGTCTCAAATCTCTCACCAAATATAGCAGTATTTCTTAGATGGTTTCTGGCAGTTTTCTTCAATTTTATGTATGTCTCATTTCTCCTACTAAATTGATGAGTGGATGGGAATCGTTTCTGTGCTCCTGAATAATTTTCTTGATTTAACGTGACTCAGGTCCATCAATCCTTTAATTTCCCATTTTGGCCGGTGTGTCCAGAGAAAGTAAGTGCCAAGTGCAGAAGAAAGGGACAGAGACAGAGGCATAGAGGAAGAGACAGAGGTGGGAAAAGATGGCGGTGAGGGGACCATGATTGTGAGCTGCATGCTCACATGAGCAGGTGCTGGGGAATGAATGCCTTTGTGGGGGAAAACTAAACAGGGATACAGTTCTCATCTCATGCGATGTCCTGATTACTAAATGCCCAAATATTGATATTTTTAAGTGCTCTATAAATCTCCAAGCATCGAAGAGGTCAGCAGAAGCTCTGGGAGATCAGATTTCAGGTGCTCTTTACCTTACAAAATATTCTTCAAAACTAAGACCAGAACATTTTCACATTCTTCAAGGAGCAGCACTCCACACTAGATGGATAGATAGACAGCAAGATGGATGGATATATAGATAGATGGATGGATGGGTGGGTAGATGGATGGATGGATAGAAAGAACAGTTCATTCATTGCATGTGAGCATGCCACTTTTTTGTTTTGTTTTGTTTTATTTTTTTACCCTTGGGAAATTCAGCCAAATTCATGGTCCATCTTTACTGTTTCTGGAAAGCTGTAATCTGCATGTAACTTTCTACCAGTCTTGACATCCTGATTTTTGGTTTTATAAATTTTGTTGTTCTTATATGCTTTTTATAATGTATATTCTTAGCTGGGTGTTTTGGCACCCCTTTAATTCTAGCACTTGGGAGGCACATACAGGCAGATCTCTGAGTTTGAGACCAGTTTGGTCTACAGAGTGAGTTCCAGGACAGTTAAGCCTGCACAGAGAAACTCTGTCTCAAAAAAGCAAACCAAAAATTTATTAAAGTCACTTTAATAAACTAAAGTATAATTTTAATATGCCCCAAAGATTCTTCAATAGATAAAGGACCTTGGCACCAAGCTTGAGCTTTATCCCCAATATCTACATGGTGAACAGAGATTACTGAATCCAGCAAGTGATCTGCTGATCTCTACATGCATGCTGTGGCATGCGCCCTTCTATAAGTAAGTAAGTAAGTAAATAAATAAATAAATGCACTCTTCTATAAGTAGATAAGTAAACAAACAAATAAGTGTAGTTAATAGATTTTAAAAAGAATCTTATAGGTTAAGATAGATATTAAAGGCTTGCCCTGGTTTCCATTGGGGCCGAGCTGGCAACCACCGCCCCACCCTGCGGTGAGCAGTGACCCAAGGGCAGGCTGTGAGCTGCTCCGGGGGTGGGGGCTTCACAGTGCTTCAAGAGTCTCACTCGGGCCAAGTCCCATGAGGCCTGCGCACCCTGGGACTGAAACCGGGAGAAGGCACAGGACCATTACTCTTTTGGCCTGTGACAGAGACAGAGCATGAGACGCAGTGGGGCTCAGGGCATCTGAGGGCCCTCTCTGGGCATCGGGCTCAGGGCCGCTGCCACCACCACCACCACCACCACCACCACCACCTCGGTTCCTGCCGGTGTCAGTGCCTCTCCCGCCCACCCCTTGCCATGTCCGAGGAACTTTTTCACCCCTCGCCACGTCCAAGGAACTTTCGGTGGCCACATCCTACACAGAAGATGATTTCTACTGCCCTGTCTGTCAGGAGGTGCTCAAGACACCGGTGCGGACCACATTTTTCTATAAAAAATGTTTCCTGACTGCAATGAGAGAAAGTGGAATACATTGTCCCCTATGTCGTGGAAGTGTGACTAGAAGAGAAAGAGCATGCCGGAACAGGCCTTAGATCTTGAAAACATGTGAGGAGGTTTTCTGGTAGCTGCAGATGCTGTTCAGAAAAGATTAAATTCTATCACATGAGACATCATTACAAATCTTGTAAGAAGTATCAGGATGAATATGGTGTTTCTTCTGTCATTCCAAACGTTAAGATTTCTCAAGATTCAGTAAGGAGCAGTAATAGGAGTGAAACATCTGCATCTAATAACACAGAAACTTATCAAGATGATACAGGTTCTTCTGGGCATTCCACCTTTAAGTGTCCCTTATGTCAAGAGTCAAATTTCACCAGACAACGTTTATTGGATCACTGTAATAGTAACCACCTACTTCAGATAGTTCCTGTGACACGTCCTATTTGTGTGTCTCTTCCTTGGGGAAATCCTAGCCAGATTACTAGAAATTTCGTTAGTCATCTAAATCAAAGACATCAGTTTGATTATGGAGAATTTGTGAATCTTTAGCTAGATGAGGAAACCCAATATCAAACTGCTGTGGAAGAGTCTTTTCAAGTAAACATGTGACATGTATAGACATCTCTGCCTCCTTGCAACCTACAAGTGCCATCTTTAAGGAGAAGACATGAAGTCACTGTTTTCAGTAATTTGCTGTGTATATTAATAAAAATAATAATTCAGTCTACTGTATTAGGTTTTTAATTGAAAATAAAGGTGGGACACCCTAAAAAATAGATATTAAATTCTAAATATTACATAAAGAGAGCATTGTGGTTTTGACATTATTTTGTTATAATTATTTGAAGTATATAAAGTAGAAACTTCGGGGGCCTCAGAATTAATTAAGAATATACATGGTAACTTTCAAGTGAAGCTTTTGATGAGGTTTCCTGAGCCCTGTAATCTTGTCTGAGAATTCAGTATATGTTTGTCTCAGTCTAATCACACAACTTCTCTGGATGGAGTTTATATATATAAATACAGTGTGCACTTAATGCTGACTTTAACAAAACATGTGCATGTATATGTATGTGTGTATGTTTGCTGTGAAAATATGTACAAGACTTGGCATGTACCTTCCAGTTTTAATAGACTTAGAATTTGCCCAATTAAAATTATTCAAAGAGCATTTTGCTAGTATGGAGACTAGGTAGGATAGGACTCCTAACCATTTTATCCAAATGTGCAAATTCAAGCACAACATAGTTGATGATCCTTTACTAAAGAGTGAAACCTCGAGTAATGGAATAAAAACTTGACTGTAGTCAAAGCTTGAACAGTGGAATATATAGACAGGAACAGTGTTTCTAGAAATGGCAATTTAGTAGAATAACCTTTGCCATGTGGAGATCAATAAGATTATAGCTAAATGCAAGTGCCATTTTGAGAGGGTCAGTGACATGAGATTGAAGACAGGAAACGTGAGCCCTCTATTTGGCCTCGTCAGAGAATTGGTAAGAATTGTGGATTAGTGCATTTAAGTTTTGATCTGAATAGTACTTACTTGACTCTTGCACATTCCAGTACTCCTTAGAGAAGGGGACATGTTTGAAGTGTCTGCACTGCTCTTTCAGTTAGGGGATCAGTAGATTCCATTACCACTGCCCTTTCTTTACCTATTTTATCTGTGGATAGGTGATAAATGCCAGATTCTTCTGAGCAGGTTTCAAGTTCCAACTGAGAAAAATCTGATCTAGAAGGATTTAGGTTGAAAATAGTGAAGTAAGCTTCATAATTCTATATAAATCAGCAAATATGATGTTGGCATGAGCAGAATCTTGCTAGCTTCTCTTGTAGTCCTTATCCCCCTGGCATGGTTTTTTATTAAAAGCATCTTTTAATAAATGATCGTGTGTGTGTGTGTGTGTGTGTGTGTGTGTGTGTGTGTGTGTGACTTTTATATTTGACGTCACTAGAGGTAACTGTCTTTTCAGGAACTCAATTCTCTAAAATCAAAAAGCTCTCAAAATGACAGGGCTGGAAGTGCTTTCTAACACACTTTATATGTATGTTCATATTACATTTGAAAAGTGCAAAATTCAGAGAGAAGACACTGTGATAGATTCTGTAATTTTGGCACCCTGGACATTTCCTAAATCCTTTTTGTTCCAGATCTGATGAAAGTATAACACTTCGGCAGTGTGATACTTTCCTACAGAACTTATTTTAGCCTTTCACTTTCTGATGATTGTTCCTTTTTACAGCATCAGCAGGAATGTATGAAGACATTTCCATACAAGGGGTACATGTGTCTCTGCCTCTAAAACACCTGCTCCTATCCCTACATCCTGATTTTTCTGTTCTGGATTGGGTAGGATGAACTGACCCCTATCCTCTAATCAGTGATAGCCTGTCTCTAGTTTGTCTCTTTGGTTTTGTAAAATAGGCTGGTCTGGAATTTACACTATCACCCAAGCTGGAATGGAAATCCTCTTGCTTTTGCCTCTCATTTGTTGCCTACCACCGTTGTTCACTACAATTAATCTAATCCTTCCCACCGCCCAAGATTCACTTATCTCTCTGTGTCTGTGTATATGTGTACATTTGTGGAGACCAGAAAAGAGTCAGATACCTCCTTTTGTCACTCTCTGCCTGTTTTATTGAGGCAGGATTTCTCCCTGAACCTGGGGCTCAGATTTTACTGGGATAAGCTAGAAGCAAGCAAGCCCCAGAAATCTTTCTGACTCTGACTTCCTTGGAGCTGGGGATATAGGCATATGCAGGATGGCCAGCTTTTTATGTGTATGCTGGAACCTGAAGCCTGGTACTCATGCTTACACAGCAAGTGTGCTTAACTATTGAACTGTCTCTTCAGCCTTCCAACCTCTCTTTCTTTAAAATAAGATTTTCCCTGGAGCTGGAGATGTGGCTCAAAAGTCAAGAGCATTTGCAGCTCTTGCCGAGAACCCAAGTTTGATTCCCAGCACTGACTTGGAGTCCTACAACCATCTGTAATTCCTGTTCCAGAAGATACAACACCTTCTTCTGATTTCCTCAAGCACCAGACACACACTTGATGCAGAATCTGATGCGGACAAATACTCACACACGTAAAATAAAAATAAATAAACCTAAGAATTAGATTGCTTTTGAAAAGAAAAATTTCCCCAAACATAACTGGTTGTAAAGGTTACTGGGGAGGCTGACATCCTTGTCCCATGGATGTCCCTCTCCTCTGCAGTATTTCCTTTTGGCCAGAGCAGAAGACAAAGCAGAAGAAAGCATTTGAATTTGTCTACTTGACAGGATGGTAAAGGAAACCACAATCACAAGAATGAAAGAAAGGAGCAGCCTATACCCCTCTCTTTCAAAGTTCAAGAGGCAGCATGCACAGTGGAAGCAGAGATCTGGGTTCAGGACCAAAATTTTCTGTTGTCTATTCTGAGTCAGTATTCACAGTCTTTCCCATTTGCTGCTTATTGAGCATTCATTCATAACTTGTCAAGTACTGTGCCAGACACAGCAGATACAACAAATACAACCATCAGGGTTCCTGCCATTTTGGTGCTTCTGCTGAGACTGGTGACCTGCCATTTTGGTGCTTCTGCTGAGACTGGTGACTGAGGATACTTAGTCTCTGTAGCGGTGAGAATTGTTGACTGTGGGATACATTTGAAGCTAATACTGATAAAATTAATAACAGTTTATACATGGGATGTGACCCCATAGCTGTGTCAAGACACAGCTAGGAGTTTGTTCAAACAATGTGGTGAACACTGGTGTCTGAGATGGTGAATACTGGTAAGGAGAGAAGTGGTGTTGGTGTGAACGCTAAGCAGAGATGTTGAAAAGGTAGTTGGATGTTTGAGATCAGAGTGTTGAGAGAAGTAGTCTTTGCATCATCAAGCTGGATATGATGGCTTTGGTTTTCAGTGTAGATAGAGAAAAGGTGAAGGCGCAAGTCTGGGACTGGGAAGAGAGGAGGCTCCCACTTGAACACTTGACTGAACTGGAGACACAGAACCTGACTTTTCTCCCATTCAAATTGTAACAGTTGTCAAAGATGAGATCACACTTGAGCACTCACATGACCTGCTTCTTGTTACATTGTATCCACAGACATAGGAAGGCTGTGTGTAGAAATGATTTTTCCACTTGAAATTTCTCCAGAATCTGTTTTGTGATACTGTGTGAGAGTTGTAGTTTTGGTAAGTAGCAGACTTTTTCAGTATGGACTTTGTTCAACACTGAGGAAAGTGGATGGGGACTGGGAAGGTTGAGAAATGTAAGTGTCATACTATACAGTGCTGTATGTTTCCGATGTGATGGTATTTTAGTGTGAGTAAATATAATGCAGAAGGATCTGTGACCTTTATCACCATGAGCAAGATTGTTGTATTCAAGAAAATGTATATGAAGATAAGTACATTTGCAAGATACGTATGTACTAGTTATGATTTGCATATAGTTGGTCGCATGTTTTTGTGAACAGATGCATGCTAAGGCTCCCAAATCCCCGTATGCTGTTAGAACTTGCCATTTCCCCACTCAGTTCTTCCCCTCTCTGCCATCCTCTGGCTCTGGAAACCAGGCAGGGTTTCCTGAAAAGTGGGCTCTGTTCTGGGAAGACGCTGTGGCTCACTGCCAGTGTGTCATATAACTCAACCAATCCCATGGTGAAAAGACAAGACATGTAGAAAGATTGGGGTAGAGACAGGAAAATCAAGTAGGCCAAAGGAGAAAACTGAAGTCTATGCTAATGGAAGCTGAGATCATTTGGGAGGGGCTCCTGGAAGGTCCTCATTCCCTGGGCACTTAGTGTCTCTTTCCTTGTGCTTCTGCCTTTATGTCCACCTGCTCTTGGCACAACTTCAAAGATTTGTCCTAAGGAGTTGGACTACTGAGTGACAGATAAATGTCACCTTCCCCAGACATTTAATTCTAGAACATTTACGAGAAGTAACAATACAAAAACTTCCATTTTGCCTGCTTTTGAAGTCTGCTCTGATAGTATTGAAATATTAGATTTGAACTCCTGCTTCTGTCTGTATCATTTTAGGATGTGTTATGTGAACAAGTACAGGTTAGGGGAGAGGAAAGAGATGATGGATGTCATCTCTGGAAATCTGTGCTTTGCCATCTACCCAGGAAATAAGACCCTCTCTGATGAACTTTAAGAATTTAAATGCAAGAAGGTACAGAGACCATCTGATAGAGACTCTTTCAACTACACATTCCATCAAAAAAGAGGTCCCTAGCATTGTGGCACATACCTGTGATCCTAGCACTCAGGAAGCTGAGGCTGAGATGGGAGGGTTGAAAATTTGAAGCCAGTCTATGTTAAAGAACGAGACTCTTGTCTCATTTCCCCATCTTTAGAAAAGAGGGCTCTTGAGAAAGAATTTGGCAGAAGTTGAACGCTCACATCCATGTGATGTCAAATGCTTGTGACTCTTGCTGTTCAGAATTATTTAACTCTGTTTAACCCATTAGTTTTTATTTATTTATATTTATTTATTTTACTATGGATTCTCTTTCTCTCTCTCTCTCTCTCTCTCTCTCTCTCTCTCTCTCTCTCTCTCTCTCAGCACTGAGCCCTAGGACAAGCACCACTGCAAAATGTGGCTTGGGATGATTCTTTGGTTAAGTCATTTCATGTAAATTAAGCTTGATATTTTACTTTTTTATGGTCCTTGTCCTCATTTGTAATATGAGTAGGTAGAATGAATTAGTCATTAATGTCACCAATAGCTATGACATTTTCTGCCTCTGATTCACTAATTAAACCAACCTTTAAAAAGTCTGTTTCCATATGAAAGGCTTTATTTTTCTTACTCCTTTTGTATCTAGTTTAGTGCCTGCCATGTAAAATCATTTCAGTAAATGTTGAATAAATACATACCTCAAGGGTTCAGGACATGGGACCAGTGAACTGTGTTTGCAGGTGGTAAAGTAAAAGTGATCTTGTCTGTGCTCTCAAGGAACTTTCCTGGGAAACTGGGATGTGTCATGAAGAAAAACACAGATGAGATTTTGAACCGTGATCATCTGTGGGATAGTTCTGGGCAAGCTCTTTGCTCCAAGTCAGGTGTGCAGATTAGAACAAAAGTGGGCACCTTAAATAACTTTCACAAGAAGTGTCACTTTGGGTCACCATACAGTCCTCATTTTCCTACCAATGGCTTTATAATGCAGCCAACACAGAGAAACAAGATAATGTTTTTGGTCTATAGAGAAAGGAGTGGAGGCTTGGAGACTTAGGGAATGTGTCCACATTGACATAACTTGTGAATGAAAAGCCACAATTAGGATGCACTTGTTTGATTCTAAACCATGAGATGTTCTGGCCCCCCACCCATCATGCCTTACTCCTTTCTTCATTCATTCATGTGAAAAGCTGGCCTGAAACTCATGATGCACTTGCTTCAGCCTCGGAAGCTGGGGTTATAGGCATGAATCACTATACTTAGACATCTTTTTTCTTTAGTTTTGTTATGATATATCATATTAAGATGAACCCAGTAGATGCATCATATCTACTCAACAGGTCTTTCTGGAATAGGTTTTCATATCAGTGGGGGACCATATTCCTCTAGTGTTTTTGTGTGTACCAAAATGAGCATAAAATTATCAATCTAAACACTGTATGTTGTACATTACATGTGTAAGTCATTGGCATTAAGCTATGTAACCCTTCTAGACTTACTTCATCATAAAGTGGTCAACCTTTATTCCCCACTGCCCAAATCCTACGGGTTCCCCAAAACTTGGCTCTGAATTTGACTACTCTAGATAATTAATTTAAAGAGTTGTCTAATATTAGACTTATTTCTCTTAGCCTCCATGATTTTGTAGCATATTACCTGATTTTTATTATTTTTCAGCATGTCATATTGTTTATCCACCTATCTCCTAGTTATCTGCTGCCAGACACTTACTGATTCTACCTCTTCAAAGCCTGGCAACTTAGTGAAATCCTGTCTCAAGATAGAAACTTTTAAGGGGAGGAAGGACTGATGATGCAGTGCAGTGGTAGAGCACTTGTCTAGTTCTTCTGAGGCCCTCTGCTCAGTATTCAATACTGCTGGATATAATGCATCTGGTTGCATTTATTGATTTTTGCATTTGTCTGTGGACACAAACAGTTGAGCTGATGTTGTTCTTTGATATTATCTTGGAGAAACGCTCAGAAGTTGACATGCCTTTATTGGGATTTATTTTGGTGGCATCATGGAAGTTCTGACTTTATTTAGGGGCCTGGGTTTGTAGCACACATTTGCCAACTCTGTCCACAGTTGGATTATGTGGAACACTGCTTCAATGAGGTTTCAGAAATCATCATACCTGGCTGGGCACTCATCAGAGAGCCTGGTAGGTGATGAAATTAATTATAGACTCCTGGAGACAGAACGACAGGGTAGGAATGGCAGCTAGAGCCCTATTAGTTACAATTCCACTCTCCCCAGTTCTGCTCAAGTGAAATTGGTCAGATCCCAAGGTGAAGTCCTGAGAAGGTCTGAGAGTGATTCCGAGCCATCAAAGGCAGATACAATTTCACTCAACATAAGTTTTGTACACACAGCCATATTCAGAGATCTGAAAAGATTGCATATCTATTATCAGAGCATTGAATTCTGGGTAAGAAGGTTAGGTCTGGGTGAGCAGCACTACTGAGTAGTAGGTGTCCTCCTGTCCTCTGACTTCTGACTCTGTGTTAGGAGAACGTGTTGTAAAAGTAATTCACTGACTCGTAGGAGAAGCCTTCTGAGTATGTCTGGGCTGCAGGATCAGTGGAGGTTGAGTCACCAGCTGTGGAATGCTGTCTTAGACTGTCTGTCAGTCCAGCCCCAACCCTGCTCTTTAGTCAGGACCAAAGCTGTGGGAAAGTTCTGACTCATTCACATTTACACTTGACTCACAGAAAACCTCTAGCTTCTCATTTTATTTTATCCAACCAAATGCTTTGTGTGTGCCTTGCATGCATGTGTGTATGCATGCGCAGATTGTGAGTGAAATATACAAATGATATTTGAGGTTATTTGCTGAGCTCACTTTTGTTGTCTCTGGATATTTACTCTGGAGCTGGTGCCAGAGTTGGTTGGGGGTGGGGGAGTTCTCAGCATGGTAGTCATCCGTGCATCTGTTGGTGAAGTGATACTTGGAAGGAAGCATGTCATTTTTCATCAGTCTTCAGGCATCTTGTGCATGTACTTTGCCTGCTACCTTCTGACTCCCTGCCTTCACACAGCACATGTGTACATATGGGATATGCTTGTGCTGACGGGGGTTGCATGTTCTCAGGAGATGGATCTGTAGGAGAAAGGCCAGTTTCTTAGTGGGCACTTGGGTTCCTCTGGTACCTGGGCCAGCCTTCTCCCTTAGTTCTGTCTGTTCTCTGTATACTTCTGTTCAGCCTCAGTCAGGGTTTTATACTTTACCATTCTGTCTTCTTGTTCTCTTCCTGGTTTTCTTTAGAGTATTTCCCATAATCAGTTTATATTCTCACATTGCTTGTGTCTTCCCATCCCTAAAGGCCCCATTCATGTTCCATCCACTTCCTTTGCACTGGTCAGAGCATTGCGTTCTTTCTGTGGGCCAGGTATTTTGCCAGACATATCTGTCTGCCATATATACCTGTTATCTGTCTATCATGTACCTGTCTATTATCTGTATTTATCTTCTACAATTTAAAACAAACAAAAAAAACTAAGTACTTAGGATTATCCTTACTTGCAGGAGAAAAGTTCATTTGCAGAAAATTGAAAGCTGCTTGAACAAAAGGTATTAAAGTTCTTTTTGTCCTGACCAAATTCCCCATGCTGGTACCCCTCAGAATTTTGGGGTTTGACTGTTAGCACCATCTGTGCTCACTGACAGCATTCTCTCTTGTCGTGGTCAGGTGTGTTGTACATTTGGCAATCAGTCACCTTGCCTCATTCGGAGGTGTGGCTTTGATGACTATTTTACTACATTCTGTTCTTCCCACTAAGCTGCATGTAGGCTTTACCTGATGACTTTGCATTTGTGTTACTTAAAGAGGTGCAGGAGTCAGTGAGGTATTTCTCTAGCTGTATTAATCCAGTTAGGTATTTACACCCTACCATAATGTTTTCTTCCAAACCATCCATCTTCTTCCTCATTTTATACTTTTATTCCGTAGACAATATAGACCAGACACATTGTGGCTGTGGTTTGTATCATTTCCCTGCCTTGTCCTTCACCCTCAACCAAAAAGCAGAAAAAGTAAATGGAATGGCCAGTCAATTGAAGGGTTGTCTGTTAGTTAGACCAAGGTTTTTGACCAGAGTGATGGATGTAGGCATGCTGTAGACCTATGTGGAACCTTACCACAGATCTCAAAGTGTCTCATTAAATTAATTTTACCTCAGGACAGATGCCTCTGGGTACCTTTTCTAGAGAGTTGTTAAGAAATAATTATTGACTTCTTATTATACCACTTACCACCCAGAACTCAAAACTCACCCATAGTTTCTGTTGACAGCCACACACTAGACTGTTCTCCCTTTTCCAGTGGAAATATGGTTGAAGTATGGTCAAATTTTTGACCAGATGCAAGGTAAATAACATGGAGTTTGAGCTTGTCAAGTTCTGTAAAGACTCACTAGGAAGTGTGATCATATGTGGAAATAAACCACAGGTAAGGATAGGGATGATTGGCAGAACTTCAAATGGGTCTCCAGCTTTGAGATGTAGTTTCTAGCGCTCTGTGGAACCATGGTTGACCCTAGAAGGTAACTATCTAAGAGGGGACACTAGTGAAGACAGAGTTCTCTTGTGCTCAGGCCCTACCCAGAAAGTTATGTTGCAGTCAGTGTCTTTAGCTTCATAGTGTGGGTGAAGAACAATCAGGTGAGCCCCAGAGGAAGTGTCTCTTGCTGTTTTATACTCAGCTGGGCAGATGCACATATTAAATAAAGATAGGAATAGGGAAAAATTTATTCTTTGTAATGTTGTTGAGTATTTTATACTAGTGATTTTCAAACTGTAGATCCTTGTTCCTTAGTGGAATGTGAAATCTATTTTCAGTCTTCAGCATTTTTTTTTCCCCTTGTTCCTGTCAACCCTGCTCGCTCTGCTCGACCCCGCTCACTCCGGCCAGCCCCACTTGCTCCCGGCCGCCCCCGTACGGCCCCCGCTTGTTTCAGCCAGCCCCGCTCGCTCCGATCGGCTCCGCTTGCTCCGGTTTGGCCCCACTCGCTCCGGCCCTGCTAGCTCCGGCGTCCCGCTTGCTCCGGCCGTCCCCGTTCGGCTCCGCTCGCTCCGGACAGCCTGGCTTGCTCCGGTTGGTCTCTCCGGTCCAAGGATTCATTTCTTATTCTTCTTCTTAAGTACGCTGTAGCTGACTTCAGACGCACCAGAGGAGGGCGTCAGATCTTGTTACGGGTGGTTGTAAGCCACCATGTGGTTGCTGGGATTTGAACTCATCACCTTTGGAAGAGCAGTCGGGAGCTCTAACCCGCTGAGCCATCTCACCAGCCCAGTCTTCAGCATTTTAAAAGAATATTAGATGGAAGAAGATAGGGTAGCATTGAAACTAGTGAATGGCACCCAGTGAGGGTAAGACGTTTTTTCCTTTTTGCACTTTGGAATTGCAGTCTCACTGCAGATATAGTCCCTAAAGAGTGAACTCAAAGCTGTGCTGCAGGAAATGGGTATGGAGTAGGAAAGAGAAGAGTGGTCTTGGCTCTCCCTGATGCTGGAGCCTTGAGGTGCTCTGTATGGCACCAGTACCATCTGCTCAGAGCTGTGACTGCAGTTAGTTTAAGACGTGTGTGTGTGTGTGTGTGTGTGTGTGTGTGTGTGTGTGTGTGTGTCAGTGTGTCAGTGGTGGATGTGTTTACTTTGACTGGGTGGAACCCTGGGTATGATCTCCAGCCTGGAAGAAGAAAAAAGTGTAACCATAAATATTGATCATTTCTTGACTGAGAAATGCTGGGGTCCCTGGAGGGAATTTTTTTTCTTTCATTGTCTCTGACTTTCTTATTTAAATGTATTTCAAGGCAGTAGTCAACTTACTTTAGATCACAGGCTGAGTAGATGTCATGCTGGGGGCTTTTTCAGTGCCTGATCTGTCCGAATTGCTTGCGTGGTCTCCTAGGTGGTCTTCCATGAGGCTGCAGGGCAGAGGTAGTCTTTCCTTCTTCTGGGTACTGAGTGTTCAGGGAACTGTGCAAGAAGCAGAGTGCCCACCTGGTGGTGTTGATGAGCCATGGCGGTGGTGCCAGCAGTGGGGGCCGTCCCCTCACTCTCATTCTCACCCTACCTACTAAGAAGTGACAAGTTTGTACCTGAGAATGCCAAGTGGTTAAAGTGTGGTTTCCTTCAGGCACTGCCAAGTGCTATGCCAGCAAGTAAAGTTCTGTGTCCTTGTTTTCATGACATTGTTGAAATAACATTAGTAAAAATTTGTCAACTTGAGGTACAATATACTTTCCCATATTTGCTTTGCCCTCTCCCCAGTATACGGAATTGCACGTTTGTTTGTACAGGTGTGTGTGTGTGTGTGTGTGTGTGTGTAGTCCCGAGGCCAACTTCAGGCTTGCTTAGAATTTCCCTTGTAGTTCTGGCTGCCTTCAGCCTCATGGTTATTCTGCCTCCTCTTCCTAAGTGCTGGGATGACAGGCTGTGCTGCCAAGCCTGGCCCTGCTTCCCCCTTCTGAGTATCCACTTCTGCCACCATAGTTTTGACCTCGAGGAGAGCCGTGGAGATGGCTTCTCTAAATCTTATCATGGCCTCTTTAATAACATTATAGATACATTAATGCTAACTAGTTTAAAAGAGGGGAAAGTAAAGCAAAATCGAGCTGCACAGCATCTTGATGCAGTGTGGCTTTTAGGAAGACACTTACTGACTTTAATTAAACAAAGTACTGTTTGCTCTGTCAGAGACCTCCTCTTTGACTAAAGCAGGTTCTTTGGGAACAAGGCAGAGCCGACCCATCGACTTGGCATCGATCATTTGCTCATCCCTAGAAGTTTATTGTAAATGAAGCAGCATTTACTGTTGTTGGGTATTCCTGGAATCGCTGCTATAGTTAGAAGTAAGTGATTCTGTGTGACAGGAATGGCATAGAGAAAAGCTATAATTCTGACTTGTTGACAGGGAAAAATGCAAGTTTTGTATTTATATTATGTCATTCTTTTGGCTAGAATCCAGCAGCTTTACAGTTTCTTGCTGTGCTCTCAGCAAAATGTTACCCAGCTCTAAACGAAGTGCTGGGGTCTCGGGAGAGACAGAGAAAGTCTTTCTGTAATGCTGTGGGTAGGAGGCACTGGTCGTGCAACTGGAAGACAGCAGATGGTTTTTCTGGCCTGTGTGTGTGAAGACCTTAAGAAAGTTCCATGTCCAGGCAAGGTAGGCCTGTGTTGAGGAAGCAGAACACTGCTGTTCCTCTTGGGTGGCTGCCATGCTGGAGGACTGGGCTGGAGCATAGTCAGGTGGGGCAGTTAATGACTTTGCTGCTCCTGTTTGTTTTGGGACAGGGTCTTGCTGTACAGACCAGGTTGACCTCAAACTTACTTTGTAGCCTATGCTCGTCTGGAATTTGTAAGCCTCCAAGCCTCCTGGGTGCTAGATTATAGGCCTGTGCCACCACACCCAGCTTGACGGTTTCTTTTTGACAGTACCTCTAGAAGACTTGCAATGAGATCAGTGTCCAGGTGGATGTTAGACTGAAAACTACTCAACAGCCAGAGAAGACAGGGTGGTGGGGACTGAAGGGCCATTTCTTGCCCTGTGGAAAGGGCAAGGTCCTTGAATCCGGAGCTGCACATTAGGACTGCTGTCACTCATACTGATTAGCCCAACAGAGCTCAGACTTTCTACAGATTGAAGTTCCAGTGGTTTACTCTGTCATAAATTGTGAAGTCACTTTGTGCATATTGGAACTCCTCCTTGACCAGAACTGTATCCATAACCATAATCAGATGAACAGAAATTATGGTCAAAATCAAAGGTTTCCTGAGAGTTGAATTCTGTTTTGTGATACCTAGCTCCTGCCAGTCCTGTGAGATAAATCCTATTTTTATCTCTTCACTTGTACTGTGAATATCGAGGATGTTAAGTAACTTGCCAGGGAAGCCAGATTCAAGTCATTCAGGTCACTAGAACTCCAGCCTTTGTACTTAACCTTCAGCAGACGATTCTTCAGTGTGGGACCAGGATTCTGTTTACTCTGCGTTCTTCCCAGCAGGCTCCCAGCCTGGAGTATTTGAAATTATATATATATATTTTTTTCATTTTCTCTCAATTTCTCAACATTATATTGATATTTTCTGCTTTAGAAAGGCTTTTGAGTCCTTAAAATAATTCACTGTAGTTAAGATTTGAAAGTCAGTATTTAGAACAGACTGGACTCTAACTCAAAGAGAGACTCCTGCATCTGCCTCCCAAGTGCTAGGGTTAAAAGGCATATACCATGACACCTGGAAAGATAGTATCTTCAGTGGAAATCACCTAGGACATGCAATGTTTTGTTTAGATTTTTATCATTGATTTTAGTTATGACTCAGTTTTTTTGCTAGACAAAGCTGGCATTGGCCTTTGGCTCAGGTACACTTGATGATAGCATTCTGGAACATTAGAGCTGTCTAGTTCAGTTTCTGTTTTGCCTTCCATTTAAAATTCAGTAGTCTCTTTATCCCTTATACAAATATTAAAACTTCAGGAGCTATGTGGATTGTCATATAGAAGTTGCTGGAACTTTGCCTGTTTGGAAGTGGTTTTGAGTTGGCTGTGTTTCGACTCACAAAACTGTTTTATTTGTTTTATTTGTCCACCAGTCAGAAACTATCATAGATACTTGCCACATACATAAGATGGTGATAAAGAATCCGAGAAGTCTATAGAATGTCTCTGATTTCTCTCCTGCATAAACCAGCACAGTAACTCTCTGTCACTGAATGAAGGCTATTTTTCTTTTAAATCTTTGCTTGTGTGATAGTCAGGCAAGCTCGCTGCTTTTCACTTAGACACTATGGGTTACTCATCTTTATTGGTTCGATTTTCTAAGCTTGACAATTATTTGAAGTTCTCAGTAAAGTGTGTCTTTTAAATGATATTTTATGATTCCTGCTGGTCTGTGTTTCTGGCACAGCAGACATTCTCTTGTGAGAAACTTGACTTGGTTTACGAAGCCAATGAATGATTTTACTCCTTTTCTGCTTTCTCTACAAGTGATCAGGTAAATCAGAGCCTGGCTTATTTTGACATGTTTCTTGGATGAAGCCATTGTACAAATGCAACACCAAAATTACTTGTCATCATGAATAGGGGCAGCCATCCTTTCTTGGTGCTATGCTTGAGTTGCTTGGTGTAGGTCTGAGCATGTTTTTTAAATGCTGTGTGACTTATTTTTTATTATTAGAATGTCAGTTCTCTGAGAGTTCATCGTATTAATTCAGCATGAAAAATGTCAGAGTAAATTGTGTATTGTTTAAGGATCCTGTAGCTAACCTTGTTTCTCAGAGTTGAGATTGTCTCACAGATCTGAGCTGCAGCACTGGAGTTAGCGTGAAGATGAGCGACACTGGTAGTGCTGTTTCAGATAGTGCTGTTTGCTTCAGATATCGAAGAATGGTAAACATGCTTGTCATGGCATCCTGGTTGTAGGAGCAGATTAGTGACTTTAGTCTGGCCTTAAAGCTTGTGTGAAGCCCAGAGAAATTCTGACTCTTCAGATTAAGTACTACATGGGCTAATGGTACAAATGAAAAAGTTTTAAGTACTAAAAATGTCTATGCTGTATCCCCCATAGAAGGAACCTTGGCCTTGTGGGACTAGTAAAATCTCTAGCAGAGCAATTCGACAACAAAAGGAGGTCAAGGGGATACAAATTGGAAAGGAAGAACTCAAATTATCGCTATTTGCAGATGAAAAGATAGAATATATAAATGACCCCAAAAACTCCACCAGAGAACTCCTAAACCTGATAAACAGCTTCAGTGCAGTAGCTGGATATAGAATTAACTCAAACAAATCGATGGCCTTTCTCTATACAAAGGATAAACTGGCTGAGAAAGAGATCAGGGAAGCATCACCCTTCATAATAGTCACTAAGAATATAAAATATCTTGGAGTAACTCTTACGAAGGAAGTGAAAGATTTGTATGACAAGAACTTCAAGTCTCTGAAGAAAGAAATTGAGGAAGATCTCAGAAGATGGAAGGATCTCCCATGCTCATGGATTGGCAGAATCAATATAATAAAAATGGCTATCGTGCCAAAAGCTATCTACAGATTCAATGCAATCCCCATCAAAATTCCAACTCAATTCTTCAAGGATCTAGAAAAGACAATTAGCAAGTTCATCTGGAATAACAAAAAACCGAGACTAGCGAAAACTCTTCTCAACAATAAAAGAACCTCTGGTGGAATCACCATGCCTGACCTCAAGCTGTACTACAGAGCAATCGTAACAAAAACTGCATTATACTGGTACAGCAACAGACAGGTAGATCAATGGAATAGGATCGAAGACCCAGAAATGAATCCACACACCTATGGTCACCTGATCTTTGACAAGGGAGCTAAAACTATCCAGTGGAAAAAAGACATCCTTTTCAACAAATGGTGCTGGCACAACTGGCAGCTATCATGTAGAAGACTGGGAATTGATCCATTCTTATCTCCTTGTACTAAGGTCAAGTCTAAGTGGTTGAAGGATCTCCAGATAAAACCAGAGACACTGAAACTTATAGAGGAGAAAGTGGGGAAAAGCCTCGAAGATATGGGCACTGGGGAAAAATTCTCTTCTGCTCTAAAGGGCTTTGAGTCTATAAGCCTTTCCTGGTTTAGGCCAAGCTTCTTTGTGTTTGAAAGCAGAGTTCCGTGCCTGGTAAAGGCATGCAGCAGTGTCCTTAGCAAGTTTTGCCCATGCCCGGTGTGAAAAGGAGTAATGTAGGCTTCCCCAGATGAGTGTTCTCACTGCCGGCCTTTGCACACGCTGATGCTTCTGCGCAGACTGCCTTCACCTGCTAGTGCTTTGGCCTTTCCTCTCTCACTCTCTTCCCAACCATAACATTTCAGTTCTGTGTTCCTGCTTCCCTGAGCCCCAGGCTGTATCACACTGTATATGCTGTCTGTCTGTCTGTCTGTCTGTCTTTCTTTCTTTCTGTCTCTGTCTTGTTCTACTGTTCCTGCAGGTGATAAGCTCCACATGGGCAGGAACCAACTTGCTCTTTTCCTAGTTAGTTCATTTTATGACATGGAAAGCCATGCAAAGTGAATGGAAGACTTCTAACTGGCTTTTGAAGCCCTGGTTCTGCACAAAACACAGACTTATTAGTTATTTTCTAATGTCACATGAAACAGTGTATCTACTCGTAGTCTTCAAGCACTTGTAGTGTATTGTCATTTTTTTTAAGCTAAAGGAAAAATGATTTGTTATTTCAGTGTTTTTGAAGGTACTTGTATCCTACTTGCCAAATAGAAGTTGTCATGTCAAAATTTACACACAGAATTTCCTGCCTGCCCTATTGGTTATTACTTTTTAAAAACTTATTTTATGTTTTGTGGCTAGAATATTTTGCTTGAGTATATGTTTAGGCATATGTTTAGTATATGTTAGGATCCCTTGGATCCCCAGGAACTAGAGTTATAGATGGTTCTATGACACATGTGGGTGCTGCTGTGTATTGAATCCAGGTTCTCTGCAAGAACAAATGTTCTTAAGCACTGAGCCATCTCTCTAGCCCCCACCGTCAATAGTTTTGCAAAAGTCTCAGCCATTGCAGGAAGGATTCTTCTGCTGTCTCTAGCCTATCATCAAATGAGTGGGAGGAAGACAACAGGTCTGTGGTACTCTTTTTGCTTTTGGGTTTTTGTTCATGTTGTTTCCCGTGGTGATGATGTAAGATGATGGAGACTGCTGCTAACCACCTTCATCTCTTGCTTCCTCGCCCATCTCTGCCATGTGCTGGCCAGAGCTGTACTTTTCTACAAGCAGATTCTGATAAAAATGCTCTAAGTAATAAATTGAAGCCAACTTTAAGTCCGTACATTGATAGCTGCTTGTTGGCAAAGACACTTTGTAGGGATGAGCTCCTTTGGTATCTGCACTGTCACTCCTAGCATCAGGAGAGAGGCATGGATGGCTGTTCACAGGACAGAGCACTCTACACCTGGAAGCAAAAGTGCTGCCTTCTTTTCTTGTCTCTGCCTTCCTAGTGTCTCTCTTAGTCATTGCTTACCCCTTTCTTCTAAATGCAGTTTCCTACATGTATGGGATCTGCTGTTTCCTTAGTGAAAATATCTTCTTATTTTAAAATCTAATAACCTCTGATTTGATTTATTTTTGTCTTTAGATCAGCTCTGAATGGGCTTTGGAAGGTAAAGAAGAAAATCCAGTCTGCTTTCAGGGACACTGGACAACCGAATAAATGCAGGTATGCACATTTCCTTCTTTTATTCTTTTAGGCAGGGCCTTACTTTGAAGTCCATACTATATGAACTTGAGATCCTCCCATCTCAGCCTACCTAGTGTAGAGATTATGGCTATACTATTGCACCTGGCCTTAAACCGTGACACTCAGTCTGTAGAACTGTCTGTGTTCTGACCTGTCTGTTTGTCTGTCTAATTTGTATATTACTCATTCCCAGTGTTGGATATGCTAGTTTAAACATTTCTTCACTGTAAAAGATCCAGGAAGTAAAGTTCAGCTCTCCTGTAACCTCTTCAGGACAGCTATACTGTTACCAGTGTATTATCTGCTCTTCCAGGTGTCAGTGCATGGTGTTACTCACAGGCCCCTAGTACACCTGCTAGGCTCTTTCAATGGAGCCATCCAGTGCTGGTCTTGTAGCTTTGTGTCTACAGTTCCAGCAGCTGGAGAGATACCTTGTATAGTAGACCCTCTCCTGTCAGAAGTTATCATTGGGCATTTTCTTGCTGTTGCTCATAGCACTGTCTACAAAGAATCTCTAAGACAGAGGTTTCTTTTGCCTTACATTGTTGATTTTCATCTTGGTTTTTCAGTGTGATCCAGTGCTGGGCTTTTTCGCCTACTGTAGGGTAGGTCATTAGCTTAGTCTTCAGACTGATTTCAAGAAGATTCTGGTTTTTAGATTACTTGGGATATTATAAAGTAAAATTGAATACCTGGGATGGTGTCCCTTTTAAATTATCTCGCTTCCTAACCCCATGACAGCTGATAGACTAAGCAAATGGATTTGGTGCTGAGAGTTACGACAGGATATGCTGTGTAGGACTTCTCATGTTTGGGGAGTTCCTTGTATCCTCTTCCAAGTGTCCATTGTAGGCAAGCCTCTCTGTTTCCTACTGGGTATAAAAGATAAATAAAGCTGTTATGCTCAGAGATTCACACACACACAGGTGTATGAATACAGTGGCCATAATATCTGTGGCTAGTGTGATCACTTTAGGAGCACAGGAGAGATGGCATCCAACAACTGGGGCTCAGTGAAGCCTTCTTGATGGAAGTGTTCATGTGGGCTGCTTTCTGAAAATTGAACTTTGCCATGAAGGGTAAGAGGCAAGTGTATTTCACCAGTGGAAACATTATATTCAGAGACAACTTAGGGGGAAGAATGGGTGGCGTGAAGGGACAGGATACCCCGTGGCCTGGGTTTCAAGCAACTAGAAGTGAGAGGAGATGGGGTGAGGGGCCAGCCAATCAGGAGTGTGTAGACAATGAGTAGCGGAGGGTCTGATCTGTGTTACTGAGATAACACTTGGGCACTCAAGTGAAGCTGAGGCTGACAGGAAGGAAGGAAATACTTTGGGGACAGGAAAATGGTTGGGAGGTCATTGGTGTTGGGCAAGGGCTACAAGGATATGTGGGGTTCCCCTCGCTCTCTTCCTCCGTTGCCCTTGGCTGGACTCAGTGTCTGGGACTGCTACTTTAGTCCTGGCCCACTTGTTTTGAGGGCCTTGTGAGTGGTTTTTCTGCAAAGAGCTTACCTGTGGGTCTTGCCTTGCATGAGAGGCTTGTCCTCCTGCTTCCCTCCAATGACAGGGACCTGTCCCCAGTCATCAACTTTCATGGCTCTTCCATGTGATTTATAGCGCTTAAGTAGTAGTCACTTTGTGTACAGTGCCTCAGATGAGGATATGAACGAACACTGAGACCGGAGAGACTAATTCTTTCTGTTGGTTGCTTATAAGTTACATGATCCCAGGAGAGGCAGCAATATTCAGTCCTTTAACATCAGTGACTCCAGAGGAGAGCTGCTTCCAACTACAGCTAGTATGCAAATAGAGAAGATAATTCAAATCCTGCTTAAGATTATTCTGATTGTTGAGAATATGGTCTCACTGCTTAGTACTGTGCATAACTAATTATTTCTATGGTTTCATCTCTTATAAGTCTGGCCTGGGTATTCAGAAAGGAAAAGCATAGACGTTCTCATTCAGTCTCACAGATGCCTGCCTGCTTCCTCCATAGCCAGCAGCTCATGGAATGATTACCTTGTCTGCTCGTCCTTCCCAACAGTATCTAAATATAAAAGAGGACTGCAATGCCATGGCGTTCTGTGCTAAAATGAGGAGCTTCAAGAAGACTGAGGTGAAGCAGGTGGTCCCTGAGCCAGGAGTGGAGGTGACTTTCTATCTGTTGGACAGGGAGCCCCTCCGCCTGGGCAGCGGCGAGTATACAGCGGAGGAGCTGTGCATCAGGGCTGCCCAGGAGTGCAGTAAGTACTGGCTGCAGGGCTGGGAGGCTGCACTGGGACACTGGGAGAGGCACATGTGGAGCCTCTCCCCTTTTTATTTCTGCTGAGAATAAGGTGTGAGTTCTGGAAGCCCGGGGTCTGCCTTGTTTCCTAATCCTAGACCTTCACTTCTCACTGAAACGTGTATTTCTCTTTTATCTTTTTTTGTTTGTTTGTTTTTGTTTTTGTTTTTTTCTTTGAAACAGGGTTTCTCTGTGTAGCCTTGGCTGTCCTGGAACTCACTTTGTAGATCAGGCTGGCCTCGAACTCAGAAATCCGCCTGCCTCTGCCTCCCAAGTGCTGGGATTAAAGGCGTGCGCCACCACCGCCCGGCTCTCCTTTATCATTAATGAGACGGCTATATAATACCAAGGAATGACCCTTGCCTTCTGTAAGGCTCAGTCTTGGGGGACAGGCTCATGTTATAGTTCAGGATGTTCTAGAACTCAGTACATAGCCCAGGCTGGCCTCAAAGCTGTATTCCTCCTGATACCGAGTGGGTCCTGGGATTACAAGTATTTACTGTCACACCCAGCCAAAGCTCAGGTCTCTGTCATCTCTCTCACAGCTCTGTAGTTGGGATGACAGCAGCACTAGCTGAGGTCTGTGTAAGTGTGTATCAGCTCAGTAGTTCTGTTTCCTAACCCATCGCTGAGCATTGGATTCCTCGAGTTTGGCCCATTCTCCTCTTACCTGGTGCCTTCTGCTACTTTGAAGTGAGAATTTTAGGGTTGCCCTATGGCTTGGTTTTGCTACATTGTGAAAAGGACACAATACTTTTAAAAGTGAGATTTGTTTATAAAAAATGCATTATGTTTGAAAAATGCCATGATGACACCTTTGTATATTAACCTAAAAATTAATTTTAAAAAAAGTGAGGCTTGCTTTAAAGTTAGCCCATTACCTTGCTAATGTGAGAGACCAAAGCACCTAACAAAATAAGTCTCCTTTCGTTATCCTCCAGCATGGAGGTGCATGGTGTTCACCCACCTAATTTTATATATGGAAAGTAAAGTAAAGCCATAAAGCGGCCACCTATCTCACACATTAGTTTACTGAAGTCCATTGGAATATACACATAGAACAGGTGGGTTTTATAGTGTTAAACTGAATTCCAATAAAGCTGTTTGGAAAGGATTGTAGTAGATCTACCTATGGTGATGAGGTTAACTTGCTATGTTGCTGCAGAGCCTGGGCCATTCTCTGCCTAGGCCTTTAGCTTGGAGACAACATTGTGGGAATGTTGTAGTCAGTTTAAGATCTTGCTAGTAACCAAGCTTGTCTGGAGGCCTCATTTACTTCCTGATACACATCATTCTGCCTAAAGTGCTCTACATACCAGAACACCAACAGAAGTGTGTTTATGTTACAGGGGAAGAATATGGTAGGCTCTTACTATCCTAGTACTTCATGGGATTAAATGGACTGAGCTCTGTGTAATGTGGGAAAAGGAAGCCATATTTTTAAGTAACTCTTGCTAGATGGTAGTTTGTTAGGATCTGACAGTAGAGAATATATGTTCCTCAGCCCAGTGTGTAGAGAATATATGGTAACTCTTCTGTTAATTTGAAAATACATAAACACTAAATGTTATAGATTTTTTATAGCTATCATTGGTAATTGCAGTAAGTGGTGTTGGGGCAGTGCGCTTTTCTTTACATTTTCACCTAACTGTTGTAAAGTTTTTCTTTTAGCTTTCATTGTTTGGCTCCTGATAGGCCCAGAAGCAAGGCATTTATTCCTTAATCTGGTTTCCCCACCATGCTGGTTATTATTAAAGGAGCACATAGTGTAGTGGGAAGGCGGAGCTCTATTGGGCCAGCTTTGTTAAGAATTCTTCCTGCTAGTTAATGTGAATAAATACATTATAGTGTAGAGAGTACTTAAGTGTATTTAAATATTAACTATAATACATTTTAATCACTGACAAAGTCTCTTTGTTTATTTATTCTAATATGCAGTTTGTATGGTGGCCAGAAACAACTTTGCATATATAATGTATAATCACAGTGTCAGAATTGTTTAAAATTGTAGGGAACAGATTGAGGAATTCCTACCTTCCTCAGATGTCTTTTCCCTTGCTGTGATTTAAAAGGGGCACATCAGATGGAATCTGTGGGCCTCTGAGATAGCCCTTTTTTCTTTTAATCCAAGTTTGGTAAGACTCCTGTAATGAGAACTGTATCATTTTATTTTTAAATGTCTTTAATTTGGTTTCCCAGGAGCCACAGTACATGCTCCTGGGGAGCTGTGATCTTGAGTAACATGATTAGAATCCCCTGAGTGAACATAGCTGAGAGGATGCAGGTGACAGAGATTGTTTCTGGATGAGAGAATTCCTTATCGTTGTGTGTTACTCTTTGGGAACAGATGGCCAAGTGCATCTGCCTGTCACTTAGCCATGTCCTCTCTTCTCAGGTATCTCTCCTCTCTGTCACAACCTCTTCGCCTTGTACGATGAGAGCACCAAGCTCTGGTACGCTCCGAACCGAATCATCACCGTGGATGACAAAATGTCTCTCCGACTCCACTACCGCATGAGGTATAGCACAGAGCTCATGTTCCCTGGGCCAGTCTTTGGCCAGGGGCCCCAAGTCACTTAGGAGGAAGTACTAGAGTTACTTTATTTGTTTGCTTCTCATTCAAGAAGAGACATCTTCCGTGTTGCAGTGTGATTCAGAGTAAATTTGATCACCTCTCACATTTTATAAACATGATATGAAGATTGTTTTAGATAGAGTTCAAACCTTCTAGCAAAGTTTTCCACATGGTGAGTCATGGTTGTAGATTTAACATAATAGGTTATAACCAGCACTTGGAAAACAATAGAAAGAAAGAAACAGAACTAAACACACACACAGACACACACCCTCCTAATATTTTAAGGTCATTGTATTTTAAAACTTCTGAGGTGTGAAACATATATGCATATACTAAGTTGTGATATAAAAATGTTTCCTACTTAAAGCTTTGGCTAAGAAGCATTCTGTATATCACCTGAAGAGGTAACAGAAATAAATGCTCAGTCTCTCAGGGAGAGATGCTTTGACCCACTCCTGACAACACTGGGCACTCATTGCTCTCATCCTTGTTGTTCTGATGAGCAGTTCACGTTTCTCCCACAAGGTCACATAGATGGCTGGTGCTTCCATTCACGCATACTTTTGACTTTGTAAGTATATTGAGGAAATGTATGTGGGAATGAAACCATTTTAGATGGCAGTGGAGCACAAGCTAATGTATGCTTAGCCATGAAGCTTATATGTAGGTTAGGCCCTTTCTGAAAAGAACCTTGATTTGTGTAAATATGGTTAAGGCAGTAGATCAGCTCAGATGCTAAGAGGGTGCCAGGTCACCCTAGAAACACCTTCCAGAATCTCTAGGGGCTCCATAGTACTCCATTTGTCGCCTTCGTTAAATGTTGGTTGTGTAGCACCATGCCAGTCTGAGAGGCTGAATTCTCTTCTGGTACTCATCTAAGTTCTCACCTTGTAGGGAAAGCTGTGTGTCCTGTGAGATTCTTACCTGGTTATAGAGGACCCTTCAGCCCTCCCAGCTGAGCCTTCTCACTATATTAGTTTCTTTTTCTCACTCTGATCTTACTTCCCACAGCCTGGGGCTGGTTCTGTGATCAAAACTGTGAGATGGAGGTGCAACTAGAAATTTAGACAGGGACAGGCCCTTGAGGTCTAATTCTTTCCCAGTAGGCTTTTTTACTTAGGTCACAGTCCAGTATGGCAGGATTTAGCATTTACAAAAGACCCAAGATTGCCTGACTCAATGCTCCCATTATTTCAGAGATGGACTCCAATGAGAAAGGAGTTGGTGAAGTTCCAGTGCGGTGGCAGCAGGTGCTTATCTTCATGGCTCTGTGTGGCATTCAGCTGCTCTCCATTCTGTTAACTTCTAGGAAGCACACAGAGACGTCAGTTCTGTCACCTGGACTTTATTCCTGCCAGTGTGCTTTAACAGGATATTGCTTTGTTACCACAGCCTCTTTGAAGCTGGGGAAAGATACCACCCTCAGTGCAGACATTTGTGGTGGAACAGTCTACAAAGAGCTTGAGAGCTGGTACTCTAACCACCGAAGAAGCTGCAGTAAGAAAACAAGTCTAGTGACGGTCACAGGGCCATCCCAGCTCTATTTTAGGAAATACTCTTACACTTTAGTCATGCCTTTCTCTTTTCACTTAATGATGTGGATGGTTGTTTATGATGTATGTTAATTAAGACAGCTATATTCTTTACTTGTTTTCAAGGAAAAAAACCCACAAGTGACAGTCACCAACTTCAGTAAAATTCTGTAGAAACTTAAAAAACTTCTCATCAGGTCCAGAGTTTAAATGCAAACCAAGAGTGTGTAGTCATCTCTAGTGTCTCTGTGGAACTGTCAAGTTCTATATGGCTGGTGTATGGCTCTCTCTTCCTTCCCATCATCCTGAAAGGGAGTGTGTGCTCTATGGATACTGCACTCACTCACTCCCACTCTGTTTTAACTGTTATTGTATTATCAGGACTTACATATACAAAGTTCAGTAAGCAACATGGTGATTTTTTTCTTTTTTAGCAGTAAATTGATAGGTTTTGAGAATTTTATGTTATGTTGGAGCTGGCCTAGTCAGCTTGTGAGGGCCTGGGTTTGGATCCCACCCAGCACCAATATACAAAGCCAGGCATGGTGGCATGTTACTTTTCTAGTTTTGCTTTATTAGCAATTACGGTTTTAATATTGGTAATCATCTTTTATTTTTAAGTCTGGAACAGTTCACACATGTGTGTGTCACCCTTGCACTGGATCCATGCTTATCTCTGTAGCATTCCAATTTTACTATTTGTGTTAACGAAGCAAGCAATACCCCCCCCCAAACAAACAAACAAAAAAATCCAACAAAACGTATCTTGCCAAGTTGCCTAGGCTAGCCTTGAACTTGTAGTCTTCCTGCAGAAGCCTTCCAGATACTGGAATTGTAAGCACTGCCACTGAACCTGGCTTTCCAATGTAAAGGTCCTAGATGGATGTGGAAGGAGTGTGTATAGGTTGGATTGGTTCAGAGAGTACCCGTCCTCAGTGCTTCTCTCAGCAAGCTTGCAGGGAACCTGTCATGCTTATCATAATGCTTGTGGTCCTCACATGTTTTTTTATCTACCAGAATGTACCTGGCCTATGTGCTCTGCCGTCAGGGCCCTGGTTGAACCTTTGTAGCTGGCCAGATGGGTTATTCCCTTCCTGCTTATGGGAAGAGTGGAGCTTCACTGACTCCTTTCTGCTGTGCTCCGGTCTCCTTGTGAAGAGTACTGTAGAGCTCAGGCCCACATAAGCATAAGCCACTGCATTGCTGGGTCCCCTTGGGTCCTACCAATTGAAGTCTGGTCTCCTAGAACATGTATGGAAGTTAAGGGGATAGTCTACCCCTTTGGAGACCTGCTGTAGTTTATGCAGCTTGTGGATGTTTCTGCATGCAAGACACTGATAGTCAGTCTCCTAGCTCCTTTCATGAGCTACAGAGAAGACAGGCTGTGCACAACCACGGAAAGCTACAACACTGTTTTTTACCTTTAAAGTAATAGTTCCATCCTGCCCTGCCCATGTTGACTCTACTCCTTGAGTTGGTTGTTTATCTGTGAAGCACGTATTTAGCACCTGCTCTGTAGCTCTGGGGATTTGGTGCTGAGCTAGACAGCTGTGGCCTGCTGTCGGGGACCTCTCACTTTGCCCACACTGTTTCAAAATGTACATGTTTGTTTCCTAGCTAATTCAGCCAGTCATCTTGTTCTTGCAGAAGCATCTTGCCTCATCCAGGTACCTGTTTGCCATCTGTGTTCTAGAGCCAAGCATGTCCAACCTGTAGCCTGCAGGTTGTGTGCACCCCAGGATAATTATGAGGGTAGTTCAACACATTTGTAGATGATAATGTTATATTGCAATATCAAAAGGTTGGAATTTTAGTATGACATTTGTTATCCTGCACAAGTTACCTATTCAACATGGTGTTAAGGGCTCACCATATCATCAGGCGTCCATGAAATGTGTATGTTTTATTTTTAATCACATTAAACTGAGCTTAAGTCAAGCTGTGAAATGTAACTCTTGACAGATATTTATAGAGGAAAAGAGAAGTATGTTGGGCCTGTGAACGCTGCAGTGTAGTTCTGCTTGTGACATGTGTCCCACTTCCTGTTGTTTTGTATTATTGTGGGGCAGGGAACTCACAGAGGGCAGAGGCTATGCCCGGGAGCCCTCGTGTCCTGTGATGGCTCTGTTGCTGTCAGACTACAGCAGCTCTTTAGGGTGGGAGTTGTTCATTGCTTCTCAGTGAAATGGCTGTTTTTCTGTCAACTTACTGGCATATTTGGGAGAGAGCCCCAGACAGAGCCGAGTGTGTAGCCTAAAGACAGCTGGACCACTTTGGTTCAGCCACTCTCAGACAGCTTAGAACCCATTCTGTCTCCCCAACAGGTAGCAGGCCAAAGTAGTAGTGAATCAGGCTTGGAGGGTTAGGTCACCTTACCTCAGTAAGCTTGAGTTTTTCTCATCTGCATAGAGGAAACAATGAAGTCTGCCTGCAGGTTTTGCTGTTAAGAGTAGGTGGATAGAGGGGGAAGTGCTGCTCTCTTTTAGCAGTTCTCCACACCTGATGATTTTGTGTTTCTCTTTTGAAGCTTTGCTCATTGTAAAACACATCACCAATTCAATAACAGCCATCTGAGACCTGAGAAACACTACCATATTAGTGTTGATTGTAGGACAGAGCTTGATTTCAGCAGTGGTAGGACCACAATGGAGAGAGCTCAGGCAGGATAGCTCAGCAGAACTAGAGCTGTGAAGGAGCAGCTAGTTGTAGGCGGCAGGTAGTGTTTTCACCTAGGACAGTGTGGAAGGCATTATGTAGGTCAGAAGAATTGTACTGTGACCACCAGGACATCACTTTATCCTCCTTTCCCAAAGGAGGTGCTGAGGTATATTGTGACAGCACACTTGGAAGAGAGAGAAGGGATGTTGGCTAAGGATGATGAGAGTTGAGGGTGCAAGGCTTCTGTCTTCAGTTTCCTCAGGGCAGTTCAGCTTCAGCAAGGGCTACTCTAGATAGACACCTCTCCCAGACGAGCAGTCCAGGGACTCCTCTGCCATAGTTGACATTATTATACTGTCTTTTAGGTTCTACTTTACCAACTGGCACGGAACCAATGACAATGAACAATCTGTATGGCGACATTCTCCAAAGAAGCAGAAAAACGGCTATGAGAAGAAAAGGGTTCCAGAAGCAACCCCACTCCTCGATGCCAGTTCACTGGAGTATCTGTTTGCACAGGTAGGGAGCTTGAGCCAGGAGAGCTAAAGTCTGTGAGGAGTGTGAGCCTGCTGGGGCTCAGAGTCCCTGTGCAGCACTTTATGGCCAGTTCACTGGAGTATCTGTTTGCACAGGTAGGGAGCTTGAGCGAGGAGAGCTAAAGTCTGTGAGGAGTGTGAGCCCTGCTGGGGCTCAGAGTCCCTGTGTAGCACTTTATGGCCAGTTCACTGGAGTATCTGTTTGCACAGGTAGGGAGCTTGAGCCGGGAGAGCTAAAGTCTGTGAGGAGTGTGAGCCTGCTGGGGCTCAGAGTCCCTGTGTAGCACTTTATGGCCTGTTCTCAGATGCTGTTGCCCAGGTGACTGAAAGGGTTTATTTGGCTTACACTCCACATTGCTGTTCATCACCAAGGAAGTCAGGACTGGAACTCAAGCAAGTCAGAAGGCAGGAGCTGATGCAGAAGCCATGGAGGGATGTTCCTTACTGGCTTGCTTCCCCTGGCTTCCTCAGCCTGCTCTCTTATAGAACCAAGACTACCAGCCCAGAGATGGTCCCACCCACAAGGGGACCTTGATCACTAATTGAGAAAATGCCTTACAGCTAGATCTCATGGAGGCTTTTCCCCAACTGAAGCTCCTTTCTCTGTGATAACCCAGCTGTGTCAAGTTGACACAAAAACTAGCCAGTACAATTGACCCCTTGTCAACTTGACACACAAATACATCATTAGTAAGCCTCAACCCTTAGTTCTTACTCATCCCCAAGATCTTAAATAACTTAAAAGTCCCACAGTCTTTACATATTAAAAGTTCAATCCTTTTAAAATATCCAGTATCTTTTAAAAAATCAAAATACTTTAAAATTCAAAGTTTCTTAACTATGGGCTTCATTTAAAAACTTCTTTCAAGAGGGAAAATTATCAGGGCAAAGTCGCAATCAAAAGCAAAAATCAATCTCCAACCAGCCAATGTCTGGGATCCAATTCACGATCTTCTGGGCTCCTCCAAGGGCTTGGGTAACTTCTCCAGCCATGCCCTTTGTAGCACACACATTGTCCTCTAGGCTCCAGATGCCTGTACTCCATTGCTGCTGCTGTTCTTGGTGGTCATCTCATGGTACTGGCATCTCCAAAATGCTTTCTGTAACTACCCTCTCATAGGCTCTCTTCATGGTGCCGAGCCTCAACAACTCCTTCGCGTGACCCCTTCAGTCCTGGGCCATCAATTGCAACTGAGGCTGCACCTTCACCAATGGCCTTCCATGGCCTCTCACAGTGCTTCCGTGGCCTCAGCTGCTCTGCATGACTCCTTCATGCCTCTAAAACCAGTACCACAAGGTAACTCTTACACATTACCAAGTCCAGTCACAGCACAAGGTATAACCATGGCTATCTCTGGAACACAGCCTCCTTGTGCTTTCAGAAAACATTTCCCAGAAGATGTCACCTCAATGATGCTGGTCTCTTCTTAATCACTGCTAATTTCGTAGCTCCAGCTAACCAGCATCAATAGTCCCAGTAATGCCAAGTTTTTGCTTTAGTAGTTCTGGTATCTTGTTCATCACAGCTGATACTTCAGCCCCTGCTAACCAGAACCACAGAATCTTCACAATCAAAGTAACAATGGCCCTGAAAAGACTCTTTAATTTTTCCTCTGAAATTTCACAAGCCAGGCCTCCATCTTCTGCATTGTTCTCAACATTATCTTCCAAGCTCCTACACAACATCCCACAGAACTCTTAACACAGAATGGATCTTCTGGCCCAAAGTTCCAAAGTCCTTCCACAGTCCTCTCCAAAACATGGTCAGGTTGTCACAGGAATACCCCACTCCTGGTACCAACTTCTGTATTAGTTAGGGTTCTCTAGAGTCACAGAACTTACAGAGTAAAGGAATTTATTGATGACTTACAGTCTGAGTCCAATTCCCAACAATGGTTCAGTAGTAGCTGTGAATGGAAGTCCAAGGATCTAGCAGTTACTCAGTCCCACACGGCGAACAGGTGAAGGAGCGAGAACTAGTCTCCCTTCTTCCAGTGTCCTTATATGATCTCCAGCAGAATGTGTAACCAGGATTAAAGATGTGTGCCATCACACCCTTAACAGGTTAAAGGTGTGTGCCATCACACCTTTAATCCCAGATGATCTTGAGCTCGGAGATCTCTCTGTCTTAATCTTCTGGAATCCATAGCCGATATGCTATCAAGATCTCCATACCAAGATCCAGATCAGAAACTTCTATCTCCAAGCCTCCAGGTTAGGGTCACTGGTGAGCCTTCCAATTCTGGATTGTAGTTCATTCAAAATATAGTCAAGTTGACAACCAGGCATGGCCACTACACACCATGTATACTGCATTTGGAAATACCATATTGCCCATGTTATTTATAAACTGCTTCTTTATTCATCTTATTTTCATCTTTCTTCTAATTTTTCAGATATCCATTATAAATACTGATCTGGCTGGACATGGTGATGTGTACCTGCAATTACAACATTTTATAGTCAGAGGCAGAACTATAGCAAAGTTGAGGCCAGCATGGTCTGTATACACACAAACACACACACACACACACACACACACACACACACACACAGCCATGGTAATAGTGAGATCTTGTCTCAGAACAACTCATCTTTAATGGCTTCATATCAATTCATTGATGTAATAACATTATTTCCTGGGTGTCATTGATGTAACATTATTTACTGGGTGTCATTGATGTAATAACATTATTTCCTGGGTGTCTGTGTCTTGTTTGCTTTCTGCGGTTGTATTTGCGAAGACACTGGGTGAAACAATTTGGTTTCTGTGTGTCCCCGTTAAATACTCAAGTTAGACAAAAATAAACAATGAGTTTGTAAATGATACATAGATAGTGCATAGAAAGTCATGAGGGTCAGGCATTGCATCTCATACTTGTGAAGTGCTGTAATCCCAGCACTTTAAAGACTCATGTTGTGAGTTTGAAGTCAGCCGGGGTTACACAGTGAGACTCTGACTTAAAAAAAAAAAAAAAAAAGAGCAGAAAGGAACAGACTTTAGTGATAGAGCCTGTGGAGCGGCTTGAATTGGGAGAACTCACTGAAGAAAGGAGGAGATTGCCCTGTGTCAAGGTGGCTTCATGCTTGCTTTAGATTCTCACCCTCAGGAGGCTCAGTGCCAGTTACCTGAGGTTAGAGCTCACAGTCAGGTCCTCCCTCCTGTTGGTATAAATTCTTGTTCTTTCTCAAAACTTTGTGGAAATGGCCAGTGACCTTGCTTTATCTGAAAGAAAAAACTCCTACTATGGACAGAAAGAACTTCAGCCTATCTCACCCCTAACAAAACAAAGCAAAACAGTAATGTGAAACTGAGAAGTATTTTCAGGGAAAGTGAGTCAGTAGAAACCACTCCGCCAGATCAGCCCTTGCCTGGACAGAAAGCAGCCGGGAAGCTTAGCCTCTTAGGCGTGGGAATGCCTAGCAGAGAGTGGTGGGCTGTGGGAGTGTGGAGGAAAGGTGCCTGGAGTCAGTCAGGGTCGAGCTTTATCTCAGCTCAGCACTCTATGCCTCTCCTCATTTGACTCCCTTTTTCTTTTTTTTTTTTTTTTTTTGCAAGCGTCTAACATTAGTGCTTCCTGTTTCTCTTCTTCAGAGTGGACCGGATGTTGTGCTCAGAGTTAGATTCCACCCCTAGTGGGACTCTGACAGGGCTGTTGTGAGGACTAAGGTGAAGCAAAGGAACAACTCAGATGTCTGGCAGGGAGCTTAGCGGCTAGTGAGTGTGAGCCTGACTGCTAATCGTTGCTCTGAACAAGGCTAGCTGTGGGTACTGGTTTTAGTCCAGTTTTACATATTTTATTTATTTTTTGTTTGTGAAGTCCCCATTGGTTTGTGGAATGCTATGTTCCTCCCTCCATCTGTGAGATAGTGTACTCTCATGGCATTCTTCTGTACTAGAAATGTGAATAACATGTGGAACAAACTAATGTTTTGTGGTAGTGATGCTCTGTGGAATGTAACTCCTTCCCCTGTCTCCAAACCCATAATAGTACATATTTATGAAATTAATGCTGTCAGCCCAGTGTCACCTGACTTGCTCTGCTGCAGTTGAGAACTAATATTCATAGTGTTTATTTAGAGGCCCCATGAAGGGGGGCGAGTTATGAATCTGTGCTCTTCACCAGCACCTTGACAGGTACTCAGTACATACTCACTAAATGAATGAAGTCGTCTAGGAGAACATATTCTTAGCTGCCTTGTGCTCCATTTTAGTGGGAACAGCCTTGATCCTGGAGACACACTGATGCCTCTCTTTGCTGGGTGGCATTTTGGTGAGCCCTCCTCTCTAGGTCAGCATGGTGGCTCCTGCAGCTTAGATGGTGACTCAGTTTTTCTCTTCTCTGCTCCCAAGGGACAGTATGATTTGATCAAATGCCTGGCTCCCATTCGGGACCCCAAGACGGAGCAAGACGGACACGATATTGAGAATGAGTGCCTGGGCATGGCAGTCCTGGCCATCTCCCACTATGCCATGATGAAGAAGATGCAGTTGCCGGAACTTCCCAAAGACATCAGGTATGCCTTCCTCATGACCTGAGTCGGTTGTAGGCACCTGGTACTGATTTGGGACATTGGTTTTGAATCGCAGTCTTGCTGTATGTAGCTCAGGCTAGCCTCAAACTCGTGTTCTTCCCACCTCAAGTACTCCCAAGTACTGAGATTACAGGCGTGTTCCACCTCACCTACCTGTAATGTTATTTTATATGCTTTCATATATCTTGTTTGACTAATGCACTGTTTTTCTGACATCTCTCTGCATGAATCAAATATTTGAATATTTGTACTGAGTAGCACATTTAAAATTATGGCCTGATATGCTTTATGCTAACTAATAATATCAGAAATGTGAACTAGAGTGAAATATCCAGGCAGATGAGTGATCTGCATGCCCTCCATGCTTCCTGTCTTTCCACAATGGCTGCCTGTTGGAACTGCCTTCTTTAATCTGTACTCTGTGGGCTGGGAGCTGTTACTTCTGATAGGAGGGATGGTCAGTTATTTGTTACAGAAAATTGTATTAAAGTGTGGCTTGAGATTGATATTTTGTCTGTGTAATTTCAGCCTATCTCTGAAATTGAATCACCCTTCCACTCACCAATGAGCTGTGAGATAACACAAGCTGGGCTGGTGGCACATGCCTTGGTCCCTTGGGATGCAGAGGCAGAGAGGCAGAGGCAGATCTCTTGAGTTTGAGGCCAACCTGGTCCACACAGCAAGTTCTAAGGCAGCCAGGCTTACATAATGAGACCTTGTCTCAAAAAAAAAAAAAAAAAAAGATAAAAAGGGCTGAAAAGAAAAGACAATCCCATTTTAAAGAGCTGATTTACAAAGGGTACAGCACAACGCCAGAGCTCTTGTCTCACATGCTTGAGCTCCTATTTCCAGAAGTGGGGCTCACCCCCAGGTCCACCGCTCCAGTATGAAAGGAGAGTTATTTGTGTCTATTGTTTATGAGAGTGGTATGTACATGTCATGAGGTGATCTCCATTTCTCCTTGGGTTGTCCAGTATCCAGTCACTCCTCATGCAGGGTGATTAGATACTTTCCAGGTTGCTGCTTTTGCACTTTTATGTGACCTTCACTCCTTATGTTTTATTTTTTCAGGTGGTTTAAGTAAGTTGACAACTGTTCTGTAATTCTATTATATTACTTTCAAGAGAAAAACTATACTATTTGCTGAAGATTGGTCTGAGAATCCACAGTATTGTTATAGGGATTCTTTGGGCCAGTTTACCTTTGCTTGTCCCAGTGGACCTGCTCTTTCACGGGTATTAGTCATGATCTTTTTCAGACTATCTCCTGCCTGTTTAGCATGGCCATGTGTTGAGATCTGATTGCTAGAGAGCCTGGGATAAGTAACAAAGCTTAGGGAACTTGTGGATCCCCTTAACAAACTGGGATACAGTCACATGGTAGATACTGTTTTGTATTTGACATTTGTGAGTTTTTAATCATTTTCATAAGAAATTATATAATCTTTAGAGAACAGGATGCAGATAGGCAGGCAGCATAGAATGTCTTAATCTCCAGAGGAGATTAAGGCACAGCTTGATGCTTTTCAGAACATTCTAACTCACCCTCAAGTAGTTCTCTCTATGATTGAGGATAGCCTTGAACTCCTGATCCTCTTACCTACCCCAGCTCCCAAGTGCTAGGATTACAGATGTGAACATGATCATAATGCTCAGTTTACCAGTGCATATGAGTGTTCTAATGTGCACAGAGCCCTAAGCTAGCAAGCAGAAATCTAGATGACTCAGCTTTTCTGTCTGCATTGTGACTCAGGGACTCCAGTTCTACTGACATTTGTGGAACTCGTGATGCCATGCACTCTCTGTCAGAATTGTGTCTATCTCTTCACAGTCGTTATATCCACGGTCTTCTGGAAATAGGCGCTGTTTTCTCGCTTGCTTAAACATACAAGGAAAGTCATAGAGGCAGATTTCTAATCATTTCTTGCTAATCTATATATATAAAAAAATTACTTTTTTTTTTTTTTTTTAGCTACAAGCGTTATATTCCAGAAACATTGAATAAATCCATCAGACAGAGGAACCTTCTTACCAGGATGCGAATAAATAATGTTTTCAAGGATTTCTTGAAGGAATTTAACAACAAGACCATCTGTGACAGCAGTGTGTCTACACATGACCTGAAGGTGAAATACCTGGCTACCTTGGAAACTTTGACAAAACATTATGGAGCTGAAATATTTGAGACTTCTATGCTACTGATTTCATCAGAAAATGAATTGAGTCGATGCCATTCGAATGACAGTGGCAATGTTCTCTATGAAGTCATGGTGACTGGAAATCTTGGGATCCAGTGGCGGCAGAAACCGAATGTAAGTGGGTATGGGTGTCTGAGGAAAAAGAAGAGAATATCCAGGTCATCAAGGGAATGTGCTGTTGAGCCTGTCAGAATTACCTGTTTTCATAACCTCACCTCGTAGGCTACGTTAAATCAACTCAGCTGGAGGCCACTCATCACTCACAACACTGCTGTGGTACAGTTGAGGCAAGAACTGAACCTAGCAGGCTTTGACGTCATGAAGTAGATAACTCCTTTGTGTTATGAAGCTTGATTGAGTGTTTTGTTGTACTGGGGATCGAATCAAGGGCCATGAGGGCCATGAACATCCTGGACCCTCCCGCACTTTTACTTATAATTACAGTGCTGGAATCAAATCTAGGGTCTGATGACTAGGCACGTGCTCTGCTGCTGAGTGACATCTGCAGTCCTTTGTCGTTGTCAAATGAGGTAATAACGTGAGTTGAAATCTAAGGAGACATGTTCAGATTTCAGCTCCATGCCTTGTATTTAAATGGCCTTAGGAGGGTTATTTTACCCAAGTAGGTGCATAGGACTCATCTGTCAAGTGGAGATACTGTTGTCTCTTAGTACCTGGATGCAGGTATTGGTCAGGATTCTGTGTAGTTAGCAAAATCTGCCTATGCTCAGGTCTCATAGGTAATGATTCAGTATTTTTATGCAACCCATACATAGCCTTCTGCATACATTTGTTATCTCCAGGTTGCCTTATAATACCTAATATTATGTAAATGCTACATAAATAGTTACACTGCACTATTTGGGGAATAATGACAATACAAGAGTCTGTGGCACACACACAACATTACAGGCCTGACATAAGCCTGACATTTTGCTCATTGGCTGTTGAATCTGTGCATACAGACTCGGTGGACGTGGAACCCAAGAAATCAATTGGCTGACTGCAGTTACTATATCTGATTCATATGGTTGTTGAGAGAGCTAGATGATGTGTTGACACCGAACCTGGCTAATAATAATAAACTGTTGTCTGAATTACTGTAGCTGCATAGTTATTACTATTAGTAATATTAAATATAAGATTAATTTTCTCCTCCCGCTTTATTCTCTTGCTAAATTAACAATACCAAATTAGCAAGTGCTTTCTGCATAGTAATTAACATATAGATAGGCATGTGCCTAATCTCATGAAGATTGATATTAAAAGTTGTTATTTTATGGCTGGGAAGTGGTGGCCCAGAGATGTCAGGAAGTTAATGTGGACTCTGTCATACAGACCTCATGCTAGTCAGCTAGATAACTTTGTGCACATATGTACTCTTCAGGGTGTCAGTGGTTGAGATGAATTCATATCATCTCTTGAAGCCTCACTTTGGCACTATCTAAAGTCAAAACATTGGTAGCAGGAGGAGCTTGGGTTTTGACCATTTGTATTTGGGAAGATCTGCTGTCTGGCTGGGCACAGTCAGTCTGGAGTTGAGGAGGCCTGAGGCTGGTACATGTCCATTAAGTCCTCTCCAGCATCAGGATGCACACTATAAATCATGCACGGTGCTCATCAAGGACTCGTAGAGAACCCAATCCCAGGATTCTCTGGTAGGGCTCTACTGTTGTTTGTAAGCCCATGGTTTCCTGCGCTTGTCTGACTCCAGGCATGCTGGCCTTCTCTTCTTTGGGCCTTTGCCCTATATGAAATTGCTAGAAGCACTGACCTTTTGCCAACAGAAAATGAGAAAGCTAACTAAATCCTGTCATTTTGTTATCTTATCAGGTTGTTCCTTTTGAAAAGGAAAAAAATAAACTGAAGCGGAAAAAACTGGAATATAATAAACACAAGAAGGATGATGAGAGAAACAAACTCCGGGAAGAGTGGAACAATTTTTCCTATTTCCCTGAAATCACCCACATTGTAATAAAGGAGTCTGTGGTCAGCATTAACAAACAGGACAACAAAAACATGGTAAGCCTGCTCGGGAGCTGCCCGGACTGGATGTGCTGGTGAGAGAGACTGTGGCACATGATTTCCAGAGTTTGCTGTCCCCGGTTAAAGCTCCTTCGATGGTCCCTTTTAAGCCAGAAGTCTCATTGCCAGGCCCTTTCAGTGTCTGCTCCAGAGTTCCGCTGGCACATCCCAGGTGCTTGGTTCTTACACATGTCCATCCGCTTTAGGGTTTGTTGACCACATAAAAACACTTCAGTGTCAGTATTTAGTTTATAAAATAAGTGAATGGTGGGCCAGAGAGATGACCCAGCAGTTAAGAGCAATTGCTGTTCTTCCAGAAGACCCCAGTTTGCAAGCCAGCATACATGTCCTGTGACTCAAAACTATTTGTAACTCCAGCTCTAGGAAATATGATGCCTTCTCTGGCCACTCTGGCATATATACATTAAAAAGTGTATAAGAAGGAAAAAAAAATTAGATCAATTCTTTATTTATTGTACCATGTTGATGTGGTGGTTGGAGGCCTGTCCTGGATAAGAACCTGCTGTCTGGTGGCCCTCCCCTGGCACTGGTACCTTATTTCTTCCCTTCAGTTACTTCTGTGATCTAATACCTTCCAGACTCTACCTCCCTAGGGAGTCTCTACCTCTCTGGATTCTCTTAAGAGCATTGATCCACTATATACCCATACCCACATTCCCAATCCCAGAAAATACCAGCTGCCCACCTTCTCAGCACATTTGTCAAGGAGCAGTAGTGGGGGAGGAGAAGGGGCTCTACAAGGACAAGGTCCTAGAAAGCCCTGTGCATGCATGCACTAGGGTCCTAGAGCAAACCTGGCCTCTTTGCACTCTATCTATCTATCTATCTATCTATCTATCTATCTATCTATCTATCTATCTTTTCTGTTCCTCTGTCTTTCTGATGTTTGGGCCACTCTGTGTGCCATACGTGTTTTTCTGAAGTTTATTACTGTAGGCTCTGTCTATAACCCAGGCAGTCTCATACTGTTAACCATAACTTAATCTCTGATTTTAAAAGGAAAAGATAGAGCCCACAGAGGTGTGCCTGCTGAGCTGGGTGGAAGGAAGCCACACTGGGCTCATGAGTAGGCCACAGAGCAGCCCCAGTGGTGTCAGGCACACCCAGGGGCTCTAGGACAGCAGAGAGGGTGTTACCTCACTTTGTCTCTTCTGGTATCACTTGAGGACACAACTTAGACAAGCAGGCCAGCTTGGCAGGGAAAGTGGTAACTCTGCCAAGTAAACATGTTTTTGTCGTGGGAAGTCACCCCTGATAACACGTGTTGAGGCCAGGCTAGTGTGACAGCCATGCTTACAAAGTGAAGGCCACCAGCACCAGGGAAATCTTGTTTTGCTTAAAACAATGTCAGAAAGATAATGCACAACGCAAAGGAAGAGCCCAGTGAGGCAGTGCAGACAGAGGCCACGCTCTTCTGTGGGGAGACTGCCTTTCTGACAACCTCCTAGAAATCAGTTTGACAGCATATGGCAAAAAGAACCCAGTGAACATGTTTTCATAAACAACGAGGTACAGACAGTGGCTTATGAATAAGAGTATTCATGTCAGGTCTCTGAGTTTAAAACCAGTCTGGACTATAGAGTAAGTTCCAGGATAGCCAGGGCTACACGAAGAAATCCTGTTTTGAAAAACCAAAAACCAAACCAACAAAAGGGATTCATTTCAGCAGTATTTGAAGTCAAAGTACTACAAACAACCTGGGTATAAAATAGAAGGCTGGGAAAATGGTCTCAGTTTACCTGAGTGTGGGATATTACATAACCCAACTGTTAAAAAAGAAAGATCTGTAAATAGAATAAAAGCAGATTGTAAATATCGATCTATAAGCTGACATTGATTTTCTTGACCGAGTTTTAGAGCAAGTGTTCTACCTTCACAGCCACTCATCTGTGATAAGATTGTGAATGGCTTTCATCTTCTTAGTCTACTTTCCCTCTTTTCAAACATTAAAACAAATAACTTTATCAGGAAAAAATGTAGTTAAAGTGAAGGGCTGGTGAGGTGGCTCACAAGTATAGACACCTGGCCACCAAGCCTGATGACCTGAGTTCAATTCCCAGGA
This sequence comes from Mus minutoides, assembly GCA_902729485.2. Lineage (NCBI taxonomy): Eukaryota > Metazoa > Chordata > Mammalia > Rodentia > Muridae > Mus > Mus minutoides. The sequence goes on along the minus strand of LR750451.1, from coordinate 100,488 downwards.
GCCACATACAGGTAGAAGGAGAGAACTAACTCCGGAAAGTTGTCCTCTGACATGTGTACTGTGGCATGCATATGTTCATGCATACACAATTAATTTAAAAATTTAAAAGGTGAAGAGAGAAATAGGATGTTGAGAGATGTTGGTAGAAAAACAGGAAAAGGGGGAAGAAATATGCTGTTGGTGGTGAAGAGCCTGGATTATGGAGTCTTTAGAACAACAGTTCTCAATCTGTGTGTTGACACCCCCTTGTGGGGGTGGTGTCAAAGAATCCTCTCACCTAAGACTATCTGCATATAAGATATTTATATTGGGATTCCTATCAATAGCAAAATTATGGGGATGAAGTAGCAATGAAAATAATTTCATGATTGGAGATCAGCAGAACATAAGAAGCTGCATTAAGGGATCACAGCATTAGGAAGATTGAGTACCACTGCTTTAGAAGAACTGTTGGAAGTGGGGAACCCGAGAGCCACAGGGACTTGTGCTCCATAGTGCGAAAGTGGCAGGATTTGCCTGAGGTGGCCTGGCTGTGGCCAGTGTTGTTATGGTTTCTAAGAGGTTACCAACTCCCAAGGAATCTGAGGGAGCTGGGGGGAGGAGATGGTAGGTCAGTCGTGTGGTTATTCACGGTGGGTAGCCTTGTAAGATGACAGCAAAAGAAGAGAAGCAGTAGCTGGGGTTCACATTTTCTGGACAGCTCCATCATGCATAAGCTACCAGTCATGTCTAGCATCCAGTTAGTGCCCCCATATTGTAGGTCAGAGTCCACACTAGCCACTTAGGCCTCCGGTTCTGTCGGGCTATCGTGCTGCAAAGGGAGCAACTAGGAAAGGTTACACAAAGTAGGTACTGGCTCTTTAAGATGGATTTCCTTCACCAACACCAGCACTAAGGTTTTGTCACGCATTTCCTACTCTTAACAACTTTACACGTGTCAGTTGTTTTAATTATCATGTTAACTCTGTGGTGGTAGTGGTCATACCTATTTTACAGAGGCACAGAAGTTAAGTGACCTGTTAAAGACACAAATTGTTGGTTAAACAATTTGAAATTGCCAGTAGTTGCCCATTTTGACCTATAAAAACATGGAGTTGAATATGTTTGAGCCTAGTAGCAGGTGGGGATGCTGTGAATTTGAAGAGGCTGGTTGCAGAGCCTATGATTCACACTGTGCCTCTCCATAGATCCGCCCTTTGAGCAGGCAGTCCTTGGCTACTGGGCTTTCATGAAAGCAGGATGCTAGCATGTTGCCAAGTCTTGCTTTGATCTCTGCAGCTCTCACACACATCTCAGGCTTCTGCTGTCAGGAAACCAAGGTGCTTGTATGCCAGGTGGGGTCTGATTCAGCCAGCCACCCCCCTGCTCTAGAGCATTTGAAATTTGCTTTTCAAAGGTATCTGAAGGTCGATGCCAGCCACACCAGAATGGAGTGAAGTAAATGTGGTATGTTTTCTCTCACCAGGAACTCAAGCTCTCTTCTCACGAGGAAGCCTTGTCCTTTGTGTCCCTGGTGGATGGCTACTTCCGGCTCACTGCGGATGCCCACCATTACCTCTGTACTGATGTGGCTCCCCCATTGATTGTCCACAATATACAGAACGGCTGTCACGGTCCAATCTGGTGGGTTCCAGAATTCTCTCAATTACCTTTGGTGTGAAAAGAGCCCAGGTTTTAGAGGTAGAAAGTCTCCTTAGCTCCACATGTGGCCAGTTGTTGAGGGTGGGGTGAGTGGCCATACACTTGGAGGCTCTCTTCTTTGCAAAGCATGCTAACTGATCTTCCACCAGCCCTTCCTGTCATTTCCTGCCATTTCCTGCCATGGTCCTTAGAACACGCCTCAACTACTCCCTTAATTTGATCTCTTCTCATAATTAACCCCTTCACTTCTCTATAGCCAACTCCTACTCTGTCCAATACTGAGCACTTGAAGGGAGACAGGATGCAGATCTTAAGAACTGTCCTCATCTGTATTCCATGGGACAGGCTTAGCCCCTTCTACCCATTCTGCTCGGTGCCCTTTGAGCATCAAGACTCACTGCATTGGGGAGCATAGAGGAGCATAAAGTGTGTTCTTCTCTAGTACTCTTTACTCACCACTAAGGTGTTTATTGGCTTGTCATCAATTAAGCTCATACTGTGAGCTGGGCCAGGTGTGGTCACTGAAGACACCGAAGTAAAGGAAGTGAACCCAACTGACCTAAAGGGCCAAGCTTGGGACTCCACTTAATCCTTAGCAGCTCTTACTTACTAGTATTGAGGTACACTTTTTTGGTAAGATGTGGAGACATGTCTTTGTAGATTTTGTGAGAATCAAACAGACCTCTGTGTGTTGTGGGCAGTAGGTGAGTGTTTTCCTAGAAATTGGAAGCTCTGGATGTCTCAAACTCCTTCTCACCACATGCTTCATACCACGCCAGAGAGGACTTTAGGAGCCAGGCAGGTGACAGGGTGTGGCTGTAAGCCTGAGCTAGTACAGGGAATTGGGTGTCCTTATGTACTATGGTATGAGCCTTTGTCCCTTGCCTACTTCTCTCTCCAGCACAGAATATGCCATCAATAAGCTGCGGCAAGAAGGGAGTGAAGAGGGAATGTACGTGCTGAGGTGGAGCTGCACTGACTTTGACAACATTCTTATGACTGTCACCTGCTTTGAAAAGTCTGAGGTCAGTTGGGACATGATGTGGGCCAGGGGATGCAGCTACAAGGTATCTATCTGTTCATTGCCACCCAGCCCAGGAACTGTGTTCACTGCCACCCAGCCCAGGAACTGTGGGAGAAAGGAGCCCAAGGTCTCTGAGCAAGTCTCTGGTGGTCTGGAAAGAATATCCTACCTGATAGGACACTCAGTAGCCAGACTCTGTATTCTTCCTTATGACTGGTCCTCCTCTCCCCTCCCCTCCTGTCTCCTCCCCTCCCCTCCCTTCCCCTCCCCTTCCCTCTTTCACTCCCTCCTTTTCTTCCTCTCATTTTTTTCTTCTTCCCTACTTCCTTCCCTCTTTCCTCCTTTTCTTCCTCCTTCCCTTCTCTGCTCTTTTCTCTCCAGAGAAGGACTGTAACCTTGGAAGGTAGAATGTGACCAGAAAACTGCCTTCCATCAGGCACATGTGAACTTTAGCTTAATTATCTAGAGTGACTTACTTTATAGCCAATGGCAGAATCTTCAGACCTAGAACTGTGTTTGCCTGTGGCATTCTCTGGTCAGAGAGCTACCTCATCTACATGGCCTGTTTTCCCCAGCAACAGCTTTGGGCATTTTAATGTAAATTGCTTTCCCAAGGTGTCTACTGCATAAACACCCAGATGCTGCTCCAAATGATTTGCTGATTCATGGTCCCTCAAGTGCCTTTTCTATTCACGCAACATTTTAGAATGCTTAAAAGGTTGTAGAGAATTTTAGAGGATGGTGGTGAGGGTAAGGTTTTTTTTTTGTGTGTGTGTGGGGTTGGGCTTTTCTTGTTTTGTTTTTGTTTTTGTTTTTTGTTGTTGTTTTTTGAGACAGGATTTCTCTATGTAGCTCTGGCTGTCCTGGATCTCATAATGTAGACTAAGTTGGCCTTGTGCACACAGAGATCAGTGGCCTCTGCCTCTTGAGTGCTAGGTTGAAGGAATGTACCACTAGTGAAGGGGGTGAGTTTTATAGTGTTAGTCTACATTAAATCTACCAGCAATAGTGAAACTCACCCAGACTTGAAAACTGAGTTGAAAGAACCTATAGATGAGGCAAGGCTTCAGACACAGGAGACAAGTATAAGAGCGCCCCAGGATTGGGCTCTGTCACAGTTGAAGGAGGAAGTCACAGAAGGAACCCAGTGCTGCCAGATGGACTGGGTAAAGTTCCAGGAGTGTTCCTGAACAGCCAGACCTCAGGGCTGCCTTGGGCTAGGTGGCTTCCTGTTTTCACTTACTGGTCAGTCTTTGGAGGAAGTTTAATTGTATGCATGGCTGTAAGGTAGCTGCCTTCCCAGGTAGACTCAGCATTATCCTAGTCGGTCAAGTTGCCTGGGGAAAGAACAGTCACAAAGAGGATTGTTCATTTCATTTTGCTGTACATGCAGCTAATGAAAACTTACAGAGGCCATATGATAGAGGTGGTGCTGTTCCACTGTATGGGTTTCTAGGATGCATTAACCTTGTGGACAATTGATATTTTAAATGTCATGTCGTCCCAGTTTTTACCATAAAGACATCTTTATGGCTCTCACTCTTTATATTTTTTTCTTTGTATAAGAAGAGCCATGGAAGAAAGCTGCTCGGACAGGTTTTTGTGGTGCTGGAATTATGGCCTGCCTGGACAGCCAGCTCCCAGCTCCCTGTGTGTGTGCTTCTCCTCTGGTTGGTTCACAGTGTGTGAGGGCTCACTCTGAAAGAGTTCTGGGTGAATTGAACCTTCACAGTTATTTCATATGTAGTACTGGTTAATCTTTATAAAGCACTAATGGTTTTTCTTATAAAAATAGCATATATTAATTATACATAATAATGGGTTTATTATATTTTCAACCATATATATGTGTGTGTGTGTATATATATGTCATATATATATATATATCTCTATATATGATCCTTATTCACCCCCATGAGCCTTGCTCCCTCCAACTCCTGCCAGTCTCTTCTCAAAAAGTCCTTCTTCTGTTGTCATGTCTTTTTTTTTGATGACCAAATGATTTTAATTAGAATTGCTCCTAGGAACACAGGATCCATCCTAGCAGCTATACCACTAAAGAAAATGTCTCTTCCTTCCCCAGCAGCTATTAACTGTATTTATATCATCAGGAGGGATGGAAGCCTCCTAATCCCTTCCTCCCCTCCATGATAAAATGTTAACCAGCCCCGTCTTATCCTGATAATCACAACCACTGAGAGTTCAAGAGTGCAGTAGTCGTGGTGTGTCAGGAAAAGGCTCTCTAGCACTCCACCCCTTCCTCCTCCGTACATTCTTTTTGCCCTTCTTCCACCTTGTTCTGCAAGAGGAGGTGATATAGATATCCATTTAGGGTTCAGTTTTCAACAATTGATCATTCTAAAACGTGTAAAGGTTTTGTTTGTTTTTTAAATAAAAATCCTATGACTTTTGCAACAATCCTATGACATATTTCATGCCCTTCATCTCACAGGTCAAAACCCAGATGACCTTTCTGTAGCTGTAAGCTCCCCGTATACTGACGTGCTGGCTCCCTTTTACTTTCCTGGGCACTATTTCATTATTGACTTACTGCTTGGTTGGCTTGTTGATGAAGTTTATTGGGGGATATTTTTAGACACACAGTTTCTACATCTTCTTGCTCAGTGCCCCCTAATATTACATTGCCTGATCCCATAGTAAACATGGCTGTTTTTGTGGATGGCAGGTACTGGGTGGCCAGAAGCAGTTCAAGAACTTTCAGATTGAGGTGCAGAAGGGCCGCTACAGCCTGCATGGCTCTATGGACCACTTTCCCAGCCTGCGAGACCTCATGAACCACCTCAAGAAGCAGATCCTGCGCACGGACAACATAAGCTTTGTGCTGAAACGATGCTGTCAGCCCAAGCCTCGAGGTTCGTCTCTGTGTTAGAGCCACGCTGTGTTCCTCTGGGTTGTCCTGTGTTAGAGCCACGCTGTGTTCCTCTGGGCTGTCCTGTGTTAGAGCCACGCTGTGTCCCTCTGGGTTGTCCTTTGCCACTTGTGATGCTTCTCCCATGCTATCTGATGCTAAAGGATACTATCTGAGTTCAAGAAACTGTAGTCCTAGGTGTTCTTCTCTTAAGCTCTGTCTCAGGTCTGTCCCTGTGTCACATCTCATCTCTCTAGTGCCAGTGTTGTCTGTATAACAGACATATACCTCTCCTCAAGTACCCCCGTGAGACTGCAGAAGAGACTGCTCAGGATTGATAAGCAGACAGAGATTTCTTTGTTCTTTGAGTAAAGTGGCTTGACAACTCAGTTTGGTTTATGTATCAGACAAATGTTTCTGGCATGTCTGAGGGCTAAGGAACTGTGTTAGGTGGGAAGACCCAGGCCCTGTTCACTGAGGGTGTATAGTCTAGTGCAGATAATATTATAGATTACTGAGACTACCTCAATAGTTGATAGGTGATAGATAACATACCCTAGGGTGAAAAGAGAGAGAGAGTCAAAATCTCTGGGTCATGAGGCAGATGTTGAACTTAGTGTTGGGTGATGAGGAGGCAGTTTGGCAAAGGCCTGCCCAGTAGACCTGATGCAGGCACCAATGCGGCAGGCCAGGGCAGGAGCTGCACAGAGCTTCCAGAAGACCACTGTGAAGTAGAGAAGGACAGGAGAAATGGAACTGTGAGAACAGATTGGCTGCCATACTAAGGGACTGCAGCCTTCCCCTACAGTCAGAGGGCCCTATAGAAGGAGCAGGAACTAAAACCCAGGCAAGGGCCCAGGGACTCACCTGGTTTTGATTAAGTTCTGAGAGAAGCATGGCTAATGTCCATGAGGTAGACTCCTTGCTTCAGAATGTGAGTGTGAAAGGATGCTTTGGGGGTTACATGGAGAATGAAATGAGTCTCATGGAAAGTATGGTAACTTGGGTCAGGTCTAATCCCAGATATTGGAGTTTTTGTCTCTGCACCCTAACCTGCTGTCTTGCCTCTTTGCTGGACCTGTCCTTGGAAGCCTAAGACCTTGACGAGAAGGCAGCACACAAGCTCTTGACACTAGCCTTGGAGCAGGCTCTTTGAGACTATATTGTGCTTTAAGGGATTACCTTTAAGTCTTCCTAAGGAATGGGTAGAAAGGGCTTGGGTTTTCTAGAAGGGCTAGTGATTAAATCCAGGGCCTCATGCACACAAGTCAAGTGCTTACCCTTCTGCTGAGCTACACTTCTAGCCCAAGGCTTTGAGTTTACAATGTGTGAATTAAGTTTTAGTCTCAGCAAAAGGCAAGTTCCTGAATTTGGTGAAAGAGAAAGGCCTTGTGTTCTTGTTGATCAGATAGAGTTACCTGCCAGCCTCAGAGTAACTGCAGCCTTTGTTTTCATGCTAGACAGTGTGCCACAAAAGGCGAAGACACACCTGCCTCTTGGCCATGAAACCTCAGAGCTCCTTAGGGCTTTAAAGCCCAATGGTCTTATTATTTTTTTTTTACATGACCTCCCTTCTGTTGTTAAAAGATCTAACTTCCCTAGGGATCATGGTCCCTGGGAGAAGACAGCATCCACGGAATTAAGAAGACTGGTGACTAGGATGTGCTTTTTTTTTTTTTTTGAAGACTGCCTGTACAGAGTTCTAATGTAGCTCTCACCTCTAACAGCATAGATCTGGAAGCCAGTAGCGTTGGAGGGAAGAGTGGAGGACAGTGGTGAATGCCTCTTGTGTGGCTTCTCCTGAGGCTCTTCTGAAATGGAGCACTAAGAGTGCCTTCTGTTTACTTTTCTCACTTGCTTTAGAACTCTGAGTTTCACTCACTGCTCTGTGATTCATGGGAAGCCTAGAGTGCACACCAAATCTTGTGCAGGACTGTCCCATCAGGTGATAATATTGGAGTAGCTTTCACTGTAGCAGTACATACTACTTTCAAAGTAGTGACTATTTTATTGTTTATTGTTTGTTTGTTTGTTTGTTTTTTCCACATAGGAAGTTGGTTTCAGGGATATCTCAGAGTTTCAGGGACAGTCAGTGACTTGCTCAAGGCTTCCCTCACGCCTGATGGCCCCAGCAGTAGTATAGTAGTGACAGGGAATACTAACAATGGCTACTGACATCTTAGTGTTTCTCTGCCTGTTTGAAGGCCTTCCATGTTGTACACCATTTGATTATCAGAAGAATTCAGGATGCTTGGCCAAGGCTCCATGTGAACAAAGATTGGAGATTTGAACATCCTGTCTGACCTGAATACACTGACATGTCCTCTCCATTCCATCTACATATGCTTTGCATAGGGATAGGTACTGTGGTCAGCTATCTCTGGGACACAGGGTATCTCATCTGAGGGGAGGGAGAGAAAGCTGAAGAGCCCAGTGTGGATTGTCCTCGTGTTAGTTCTCAGAACTTGCAAATTAGAGAAGAGCTAAAATCAGGAACGTGTGACACAGAGTGTTGTTACAGGTTGCTCAGTTTCTCTGCACTTGTAACTAGGGTTCCCAGAGCCAGACACTCTGATCTAGGTTTTACACTGCAGTATACATCTCTTTGTGGAATAAACAAAGGCAGGGAAAAGCCAGGAGGCCAGCCAGAAGCATATGATAGACAGGTAAGCCCCTGGTCAGGCCCAGCACTCAGGCCCACATACCACAGAGCATGTGTCAGTGCCCATCCCCTGGGGCCTCCTCAGGACGGGCAGGTGTGATGCTCATTCCCACTTAGTTGCTCCTTGTGGAAGATGTCTGCATTCTGATGCACAAGACTGGAGCGTTCTGGTGGAAGACTAGGGTGGTGGTTGATCATGATGACAGTGGCTGCCAGTAGTGGAGCCTTTACTGCATACTAAAGAAAGCTCTTCTGGGCATGGTCTCATCTGTTTCACTTAGCAACCTGAGGAAGTCACAGCTTTCTTGAACAAAACATCCTTATGATGGTGAAATGGCTCCCCCTCTCACAGATCAAGCGTAGTGCAGGTACCCACACAGATAACCTAGCCCCGAGCTATTCTAGACTTATCCTTCTCTCTGATTCCCAGATGGTCTGCCGCCAGCCTCTGTCTGCCCTCGGCCACCAGTCAAGATGGCTGTACAGAGCCTGATTATTTAAATTGTATTTTCCCTATTGGCTAGCATCAAAAGAGAACTGTGCAAGGAATGGGCTCAGAAAAAGGAGCACCCAGATGACTGAAGCCAGTTTCTGGTACTTAGATTTGTACCCCAGGAAAGTCAGACTAGAGCTGTTCCTGGGTGCTCTGTGAAGCCTTCCTCTCTGGCTTAGCAAGCTCTGTGGTTAGGTTGCTGAGTCTCTTTGAGCCTTTGTTCTGATCTAGAGTACAGATAAGGATGTTGACAATTCCTGTCTCTTGAGCTTAGGCACAGGAGTTAACAGTTTCTTATAGAATTGTACCCAGCATAGAGAAAACAGAACATATGAATGTAAACAAAAAACAGACAATATGAATGAAAACAGAACAAAACAGCCCTCCTCTAAGAAGATTTGAGGGGCCTTATTGTAGTCATGTAACCAGTGTTGTAACCTGTTGCTTAGAAGTTGATTTACACTAGTCTATGTGTGGGTTCTGTGAACTGTGCCTTGGAATTTCTACAGATTTTTGGGAACTTTCTTATCAGAATTCAAGAACTAGAACTCGCATGAGAGAACTCATTGTCATCCTGTGCAAGAAAGTGGAACAGGGAGATCACCTGTGAGTTGTCACTTCCCCAGTGGCACTGGTCCAGCTAAAGGAATCACACCGTGTGTTCAAGGACTATGTCAGGTCTATCTGATTCCCAGAGGATTCTGCACTGTGTCTGAATTTGGAAGGCAGCTTACAGAGGATTCATTCCTTAGAGCCCATGTAACTCAGGCCTGGCAGACCTGGCCATGCATTGCGTTTATGCATTGCGTTTGCGGTTTATCTTAGAGCTTGGGAAATGGCCTACTCCTAAGCCACATGAGGGGTTGTAGCTTCATTAGCAAGATTTCTAGGACTCTTATTCTAAGTTGCTCTTCCTTTCATCTGCATATAGCTTGTACTTCCCCTTTCACAGGGTTCACAGCCTCAAGGCATCTGTGTTCCTCATTCAGTTCACCCCTGGTGCTTCCTACATTTAACAAAGAGTCTTGTTGGGAACTGGGAAATAGAGTGCTTGCCTAGCATGCACCAGGCTCTGGTTCTGATAAACACAAAGCCGGTAACATGTCGAGCACTCATTATGTTCTAGGCTGTAGGCATAGAGCAGAAAATGAGACAGACATGGTCCCCGGCTTCTTGAGACTGACTTTTGTCATTTGTTTTTTTATTCTTTTGAAGACAGCCTAAGCTATTCTCAAACTCACTGTTTGCTCTCAGGTGCTGAGATTATAGGTGTGTGCCACCACACCTGGCCATTCTTAGATTTAAATGTTCATTTCCCGAAGGAACCTTCTCTCAGCTCAGATCCTACTGTGTGAACCTTGGCTAAATTGTAGCTCTCCATGTGCTTTCTGACTCATGTTGATCTGTCATGAGCCTGTGAGCTCCTGGAGGGTATGAATTAAGCATTTACCTGACACAGACTTGTTCATGATATAACTAGCAAACCCTTGTGTTCAGTAAGCCCCATGGCTCAGCACACAGTGCTCGCCATGTCAGTGCAGAATGGTGCTTAAAGCTCTCCCATCTTTTCACAGAAATCTCCAATCTGCTCGTAGCCACTAAGAAAGCCCAGGAGTGGCAGCCTGTCTACTCCATGAGCCAGCTGAGTTTTGATCGGATCCTTAAGAAAGATATTATACAAGTAAGTCCCCACTAAGGGTCTTTGTCCAGCTTTGGTCCTGACACCCCATAGGGAAACCCCCTAGAGATTTAAGTGTGTGTGTGTGTGGGGGGGTAAAGTCTGCTTTGGGGATATTCTAGTGGAAAGAGAACAACGAGGTAAGGCCACCCAGGCCCATCTTTTATTTTACCCAGTCTTATGTGGATGAGGAAGTGTGGACTACCTGGGGTAGAGGTAAGGGATCACTCACATGTCAGTAGAGGTTAGTCTCAACGGAGTCTGGGCTGATGGTCTCCACCCCACAGAGTGCTGTGTAATAGTGCTCAGTCCTGCTTTTTCAGAAGGGACTTCTGAAAGGAATAGAGAGAAGAACAAAGACTACAGGGCAGGGAAGGACAAGAGCTGGCTTCAGAAAGGGACCCTTGTGGGGCTCAGAGCATTGCCCCAGCCTTCCTGGGATAGCCTTTGCTACCCAGAATATCCAGACTAAGCCAGGCCCACAGAGGCGCTTACACATCTGCAGGTAGTTGCCACCCTCAGTAGCATGTGTGGTTATGCAAAATCTGGTCTTGGAAGGGCAGAGCTCATTTCCTAGGGAAGGACACTAAAGCAGAGGCCCAGAAGATGAGTCACCAAGGCTCTGCTCAGACAGAGAGAACTGTATTGATGGATGCTGACGTGGACATTGGTCTGTGTGGGTTCTGTTACCTAGCCCTTGGAATTAAGTCTTCTAGAGAAGAGTAATTGTCTTAAAAGCATATGCCTTTTATGGAATGTTCTGGGAATGCAGCTTCCCATAATGCTGATGGATCACCTCATGACAGATGCAGCTCTAATGAATAGTTGCAGGACTTTGCCAGAGTACAGCAGACAGGGAGGATAAATGGCCACTCTGCTGTGACAGATAACAAGTAGTGGTATTTGTGTAAATTAATATACATGATTAACAGTGGTGTCTCTTTCTGTAGGGAACAGGCTTCCTAGATATCAACCACAATCCATTTTCTATGTTTACAAGAGCTTCCGTAAGAGCTCCTGTCTACAAGCTTTGTGGGGCTAATGTTAGCAGCTCAATATTAGGCTTTATGAATCACATTTTGATTTTAAATATTAGAAATTAAAAATCAGAAGTATTGGAACTCAGTTCTGGAAGGGTCCTTAGAGACAGATCATTCTGTGCATGGGTGGGTCTCATCCGTCTGGTGGTATGGTCACCTTCCTTCACGTGAAGAAAAACCCAGCCCAGTCCTCAGCTTGGGCTGATGCTGACATGATTGATGCTTCTCAAGTGTCTTGTGCATGACCTGGTGCTGGGTGCTGCCAAGTGGTGGGGCAGGGAGTGGGGGAGTGGAGCATGTACTGAAGGGCTCTGAAACAGAACACACAGGCTCAGCAGTCAAGTTCCTGCACACTGTGTGTCTGTAGCAGAAGCCTTTATACCACAGCTCCTTACTCGAGTCACTCCATTATGAAGCAGGTGCCATTATTCCTCCATTTACAGAGACTAGGCTGAGACCAAGCACTGTGAAGGAATACATCTTAGTTGAAGGCCAGGAAGCATCAGAATGAGAGGATGAAGCCCCTTTACTTTTTCCTCCAGCCTGAGAGTAGAGATGCCATCTGGCAGAGTACTCTAAGTCTCTCTCGAGGCCTGGCTGTTAGATACTGTTCACAGGTTTGTGATCGATTGCAGCTGGGCTTACAGGTGACTCTTGAGATGGAGAACAAGCTGCTTTTCAGGAGCAGGGTTGTCACTGGTCAAGGAAATGTCAGTGCTGTGCATGTCCAGGAGCTTTGTGTTTTTCTAGAGACCTGATGAGGACTCTAGGTGATGCCCTGGCCCCATCCAACAGTGTTCAGTATCTCATTGAGGATTAAGCCCTGACCTGAGCCATCATAAAGGCATGGTGGAAGAGACGGCTTTCTGCTTCCTTCCTCAGGGTGAGCACCTTGGCAGAGGCACACGAACACATATCTATTCTGGGACCCTGCTGGACTACAAGGATGATGAAGGAATTGCTGAAGAGAAGAAGATAAAAGTGATCCTCAAAGTCCTAGACCCCAGCCACAGGGACATTTCTCTGGCAAGTGTGCTCCTTCTCTGGAGCTGGGGGAGTGAGTTGGCTGGGAAAATCTGTGCTTTTTGGCCATGTGTTCCCAGCCTTGTCTTTCAGAGTTCCTCCCTTCAGTGCTGTCTTAGCCAGACTGGCTGTGTGAAAGTAGTGAGGGAAGGCTGGTGGTGAGGGGCCGCAGCCTCCTGTACCTGTGCTGGCCCCTTCCCTGCTACCAGAAGCCCCTGGGTAATGCTGTGGGTCTCTGGAACAAGCAGAGTGGTCTCACAATTCTGAAGGGGTTCCCAGGCTCCCACATAGTTGGCAACATGAATGTCCAAAGGAGTCAAATGACTTGACCAGGAATTCTCAGACTGTTAGAGAGGACAAACACTAAGTGCAGAGCAGGAAGTGTGGCTGCCTGCTTGTTCTAACATAGTGGTAAGCTGTGTATTTCACAGTATTTAGATGTGAGTGAGGTGGACCTAGTGGCTGTGGGAACATTGGTAGGAAGCTCATCCCACAAGCCTTACTACTCTGCATTGATGGATTTTCTAAATAAATCCCATGCCTTAGTTAGAGTGGCCCAGAGGTCAAGGCATGTCCATGACACCAGTATTCAATTGTGGGAGGTGACAGTGGTGAGGTGACTTCTGGGACCCCTTAGCAGCTCAGGTATGAGCCTACACATCCCTTTGTTCTTTTTTCCCACAGGCCTTCTTTGAGGCAGCTAGCATGATGAGACAGGTTTCCCACAAACACATTGTGTACCTCTACGGCGTCTGTGTCCGAGATGTGGAGAGTAAGTTTGTTCTTCCTTGAAGAGGATGGCTGGCCCTTGCTGGGGTGGTGGGTGGGTACTATGAAGACGCCTTGGGCTTTTTGCCTTCTGTTTCTAGGAGAAATCAAGGTCATTTGTGGAGGTCAGCAGTGGCTCTGGTTCATTTTCACTCTTTAACATTTCTCTCTTGCCACTCTGGGCCCAAGTGTGTAGACTTGAGGCAGTCTAGTGAGGAATGGCAGGGCTTGAGGAAGGTGATGCGTGTGAACCTGAGCTGGGGCTAGCCTGCTGAAGAGACTCCTGCCAGCTCACCTGTTCTGAACCTCTGCTCTGAATCCCTGACAGGAATGTCCAGGAAAAAGAGGTTTATATTGTTTTAAACCCCAGCTCTTTGATCTCTAAACTCTGTAGTGCTGGCTACTCTTGTGTTCAAATGGAAGACGTGTGTTGAAGGGAAGTTCTGTCCTATGGGCAGGCTAAACTTTGTGCTGCAGTATATGGTGCTATAAAGTAGCAGTGGTGAGGGCCAGTGTTCTGAAGCTTGGTTCTGTATGTTAGATGCTTAGCCAAAGCCTTCTATGCCTTGTTTAACATATCACCCTTGTCTCAAGGTCCCTGGGAGACGTAAGTATTGCTGTTTGCACATAAACAGATGCAGTCTTTTAAGGTGAGAGAGGATTCCCTCTAGATAGATAGCAGTTTCCAGAGGTGGCTGTTTCTGTGTCTGCAGATATCATGGTGGAAGAGTTTGTGGAAGGGGGGCCGTTGGATCTCTTCATGCACCGGAAAAGTGATGCGCTTACTACCCCCTGGAAGTTCAAGGTTGCCAAACAGCTGGCCAGTGCCCTGAGTTACTTGGTAAGAATGTTTTTGTGAGATCCCCATTAGGACCTAGAGTGTTCTCTTGGGGCTAGGGAGAGTGAGCATGAAGGGGCTGCAGGTGAGGGATATTGGTAAGCAGGAACCTGCTTCCCTGGTGCCAGGTGCCAGGCAGAAGGAAAGAGTTCTGTGTGCATGGACACTCTAGTGTAGGCTTTCCTAGGACTCTTGCCTAGAGGAAAATGATATCATGTTGGAGACTGTATTATACAGCAAGAGGAGGAGCAGGACTGCTTTAGTTTGCTTTTTTGAGGATAAAACACAAAAAAACAACTTGAGGAGGAAAAGGGGTTATTTAGCTTACATATTTATTATTGAGGGATGCCAAGGCAGGAATTGAAACACAGACCACAGAGGAAAGCTGCTTACTGGCTTGTTTCCTTGGGGCTGCTTGGGTGTTTCTAATACTTGGCCGATGTCGGTACACAGTGGCACATCAATCAGCAATTAAGAAGATGACCCCCAGACATGCCCACAGGCCAAGCCTCAGTGATGTTCTCTCTTCCCTACTGTGAAAGTCAAGATAAGCTATTATGTACTACACTGAATGAATACAGGAAAAACACTGTGTCCATTAGAGCTAACACTGTGGGCCACATACCATGGGCCAGCTGCTGCAGGTTTTACATATTCTAATGTGCACAGAGTCTGTGAGGCACGCTCTGCCATTATCTCTGTTTTGCTGACCAAGGAACATTACAGGAGATACCTCAAACAGAATTCATGGGTAGACCAGGCTGTGGGATCTGCTGTGGTTGGAGTGGAGAGAGCTGATCTGTGGGGCCAGGATTGTGGGCAGGAACAGAGAGAGGGTATGGACAGAGAAGACAAGGCTGCCTTACCACATAGACCCTTTTTATTCTACAGGAAGATAAAGACCTGGTTCATGGAAATGTGTGCACTAAAAACCTCCTTCTGGCCCGTGAAGGCATTGACAGTGACATTGGCCCGTTCATCAAGCTTAGTGACCCTGGCATCCCAGTCTCTGTGCTGACCAGGCAAGGTATGTGTCTTGTCCCCAGTTTCCATCCTCCATCCATCTCCACTATGTCCTTCTCCACCAGGCACTGACCACCAGCAAGAAGAGCTGCGCTGTGCTGGGCCTCCTTTAGAAAGGGAGTCAGCAGGCAGGTGCACTGTGCTGCTGCTGTGCCCTGGGTAGGCTGTAGTACAGAGGGAGGGTAGAGCCCAACAGCCTAGTCAACACTCTCTAGTCCTTGTGGTAAAGGGGCTGTGTCAGTGGTGCTGGCAGAGCACAGCGTCCATTGGTGACATGGTGAAATGGTCAGATTGGTGTTGGGTAGAAGCTGGATGTCCTGGATCTTCCACTGCTGTCTTCTGGAACCTGGCTGTAGCCATTGGGCAGTTTGGAAGTTAGCACATTACCTTTAATCAAGAGACTGCGGAGACTGTCACCCTTGCAGTAGATTAAGTTATTTAAAGTTATCAGTTCTAGAAGGAATGGCAGCCCCAGGAGCCAAGACCTGAAGCTAGTGCCTCCCAGGATGCTCTCAGCCTCAGGTACCTGGTCTATTAAAGCTGCTGCTACCTTCTGCGTTGAGTTTTAGTAACTTAGCAATCATGTACTAAGAGAGTAGAAACTGTGACGGAGAATAAGCCCTGAAATGCCCCTAAATACCCACTCTTTAGAGGGAGAGCAGGAATCTTTGGAGCCTGATTTGTGGGTATCATGTGGCAATCATTCAGTGATCCTTGGGCATACACCCCTGTCAAAGGTCTTGACCTTGGTGAATCATTGATGATTCCAGTGTAAGCAGAGAGGCCTGGAATCCAGTGATGCCCATAATCCAGAGTAGATTTGGGGGTGAGACCTCGTTCAGGAAAGTTGTTTGTGCTTTGTGTGGCTGTTGTAGGCCTCTGAGGTAGCTATGGCAGGGCACTGGTGAATAGCTGTGCAGGACAGATGAAGAGGTTTGGGAAAGTTAAGTGAGCTGGAGGCCAATGCTAGGCTCAGGAGCCACACTGCTGCTCTACTTTCCTTGATAACTAGGAGGCTGCTCTGTGGAGGTCACTGCATTAGTCAAAGACATTTCCAGGGGACATGGCATAAGTATCTTTGAGACTGCTGACTCTGGCCTTGGTTAGAAGAAGCCAGAAAATGGAGCCTGAGAGATTATCAGGAGAAAGAGATATGTGGCTACTTTTTAAATTTTAACTTTAAATATGTTCTTCTGTCCTCTTGAAAAGAAGGAAATGCACTTAAAGTTAACATTAACAGTGTGGGCCGGGCAGTGGTGGCCCAGCACTTGGGAGGCAGAGGCAGGCAGATTTCTGAGTTCAAGGCCAGCCTGGTCTACAGAGTGAGTTCCAGCACAGCCAGGGCTACACAGAGAAACTTGTCTCGAAAAACAAACAAACAAACAAACAAATCCAAAGCAAAACATTAACAGTGTGGAACCATAGAGTAGGATGTGTGTAGGGAGCCGCCTGCCTCTGCATGCTGGACTTCCTCCCCACTTCTCCCTGTTTCTTTCCCTAGCCTTTGTTCAGGCATTTGCTCTTCCGTGCTGGCTCTGTCCTGTGGTATTCTGCTGCTTTTGATACCAGGTTTTAAAAGATGGCCCTTCAGGGGAAGCTTGTTGGGGTAGCCTTTGTGCTGGCCCTGATCAGTCCATCTAGGTTGCTGTATGATGGGCTCACTACAGGACTTCTGTGGCCAGGAATTTTGCGGGCTGCAGGCCCACCTATGTAGCTGCAGTGGCAGTGTTTGTGTATTAGGTGGTCCCAGGAGCTGGTCTATAGGTGGGTCCGTTGTCTTTCTCCAGAGTGCATAGAGCGAATCCCCTGGATCGCCCCTGAGTGTGTTGAAGACTCCAAGAACCTGAGTGTGGCTGCTGACAAGTGGAGCTTTGGAACCACACTCTGGGAAATCTGCTACAATGGAGAGATCCCCCTCAAAGACAAGACCCTGATTGAGGTGAGCAGTTGTTTCCAGAATGAGGTGGGTAAGATCTCAGATGCTCACGGGCCTTGTATAGTGTCAAGAAGAGGACTTACATCTCCTCCTGCCCCTGGACCTGCGAGCTTTATCATCTTACAGATGTTACGTAGCCTCCTTCAGCCTCAGCTCCGTAAAATGGTAATAAATAATGACTCCTTTGTGAGTTCTTAGGAAGGTATGAACAGTATAAAAAAGAAGGCTTTAAATGATGTGGAGCTCCTGGTGTGTACTGCCCTAGCCAGGACTGAGGCTTGGGCCTTCCCCTGAGGACTGCTAAGGCTGCAGGGAGGTGGGCACCGTGCAGGTAATAATGGATCGCTGCAGTGCCTTTGCAGTCCGGCTGCAGCATGGAAATGAAAGTCGGGAATTTCACTTAGTTTTAGAAAGTGAGATTATTTTTGATTTTAAAATAATAAAGACATTATGGGGAAAATATTTTTAAAGGTCCTAGCGGTGCCATTCCTGACTGACTACTATTACTTCGGCATGGTGTACATGTCGTTTTTACATTTACTGTTGTGTGAGCACTTCCTCCTGAGAACTTAATGAGTTCATGGTCATGTCCGGCACTGACTTCCGTAGCTCACTTACTGTGGTATTTACACTTTTGGCTCTGTCGACTCTGCAGGGAATCCCTCTGTAGGGTACGCATGGCTCGTGTGGTTGTTTCCGAGCAGTGTGGGAATTGGAATTTGTGGGTGAGTGTGAAGGATTGGGAAGGCTGTAGCTTGTTGCCACACAATTTCAGAGAAGCTGCTGGGCTTCCCTAGAACACAGCATCTTGGAAGTGGGAGGTGCTACCCTTTCTCCTTGAATCTGGGCTATGTCACTATCACGACTGTGGTTTCCTCATACTGGAAAAAGGCCATTGAAACTCCACATTGAGGACATTAGTCTTTTGGCAAGGACAGTGGAGATTGAAGTGGGGATTGGCAGTTGTTTCTGATGGTGTAGAGTCGAAGGTCTGAGGGTGGGTACTTGGTCTCTCAATCGTCATTGTTTTTTACAGAAAGAGAGGTTTTACGAAAGCCGCTGCAGGCCTGTGACTCCATCTTGCAAGGAGCTAGCTGACCTCATGACTCGCTGCATGAACTATGATCCCAACCAGAGACCCTTCTTCCGAGCCATCATGAGGGACATTAACAAGCTGGAGGAGCAGAGTGAGTCTGGACCAGGACCAGTACCAGCCTCAGAGATTGCTGGGGCAGGGAAGGTGGCAGTCCTGGTTACTGCTCAGAGGCTAATCTGTTTCCTTGTCTCTTCACTTAGATCCAGACATTGTTTCAGAAAAGCAGCCAACAACAGAGGTGGATCCTACTCATTTTGAAAAGCGTTTCCTGAAGAGGATTCGTGACTTGGGAGAGGCAAGTTATACTTGGGCTCTAGCCTCTGTCTACATTACTTTTCTGCACAGACAGCTGCCATGTTCATTCTCCTTTGTCTGTTGTCAGAGGTTTTAAGAGAAGCACCTTA
This sequence comes from Mus minutoides, assembly GCA_902729485.2. Classification (NCBI taxonomy): domain Eukaryota; kingdom Metazoa; phylum Chordata; class Mammalia; order Rodentia; family Muridae; genus Mus; species Mus minutoides. The sequence goes on along the minus strand of LR750451.1, from coordinate 81,993 downwards.
ATGCACTTTGTCAAAGGACACGACCATGCCGAGTTATGTGCACTTGTGTGTGAATGACGACCTGGGGTAGCTTCCTCAAGAACCTTGACTTTTCTCTGTGGTGTAGAGAGGGAGGGTCAAGTACAGATGTAGTCTAAATGGGAGCATCTCTGACTCTGACTCTTCCGAGATTATACTGTGATTCCTTAAGTAAGGAAAGTGCCAAGATATGAGTCACGGATTTTCCTTTGAGTAATAGCTAGTGTGATCACCAAAGTTCCTGGGTTGGTGTTTTCATATAGATAGACCCTCAGTATTTCACTTAACATCATGACTGTACTGGATTAGCAGCATCTGTACTAGACATTTTCATACTCGTCCGTCATCCTCATACTATTAAGTGGCATATTTGGAATTTGAAGATCCCCTTTGCAAATGCTCTTTTCAGCCCTGCTAGCCCTGACCTATAGCATGGACCTGTGACTATGAGAGAATGCCTCAGTTGTCCTCTGAATGCAGAGGTGGCCTCATTGCTGGAGAGTACACTGTCTTAGAAACTGGGATTGATTGATAAAGTGGTCCCTTAGTCACCAGCTGCTTTCTTTAGACTGAGTCAAGTGAGGATGAGCTGAGCTGAGAGGAGAGTCAGGAGGTCAGACTGAGGTAAAGCTTGGGCCTTGAGAGACACAGCCTGAGAACAAGGCATTTCCTCAGCGTACCTAGCTTGTCTGGGCATCACTGATAGCATGGACATCTTCCTTCCAGGGTCACTTTGGGAAGGTTGAGCTCTGCAGATATGATCCTGAGGGAGACAACACAGGGGAACAGGTAGCTGTCAAGTCCCTGAAGCCTGAGAGTGGAGGTAACCACATAGCTGATCTGAAGAAGGAGATAGAGATCTTACGGAACCTCTACCATGAGAACATTGTGAAGTACAAAGGAATCTGCATGGAAGACGGTATGTTGTGCACACTGGACTGTGGGATAAAGGTCCCACGGCTCTCTGGGTCCTCAGGGCATTTGCTGGTAGGCAGTCCTCAGCTTCATCTTTACCAGCTCCTGTGGGCTGTCAGACGTTCAGGTCTCACAACAACAAGGCCCTTACCAACTGCTGGCCTCCTGGGAGGCTGCCTAGAGCTGCATAGCTCTCTCCCAGCCACGGGCTGTGAGCTTTGTCTTTCAGACCCACGCATAATGCTGGGAACCATCCCAGATAGCCACACTGGTGCTGAAAGGAAGTTACAGTACTCACCCCCTTTCCTTTTCTGATCTAGTGCTACCTAAGGCATTCTGCTTTGTCCTTATTGAAGCTAAGGTAGCAAATAATACTTACTAGTATTTACTAATACTGTACCTTATCTGCAAGGCATTCATGCGTGTGCTTTAAAACTGGTAGTTAAAAAACAAAAAACAAACAAACAAAACTGGTAGTGAAAGGGTATGGGCTATGAGTTTAAAACTGATCGCTTGTCTAGTGGTTCACAAAGCACTAGGACTACATTACCCTGATGAGGCAGGACCCGTTTATTGCTGAAGTGTCTGTGCCTGTGCATAGGCTCTTCCCCATGCTTCGGGGGCTAGGCTGACCCTCCACCCCCAGACCCTGTCTACAGAGCCTCTCTGCAGCCTCATCCGATGTGACTTTCTCCTAAATAGGAGGGAATGGTATCAAGCTCATCATGGAGTTTCTGCCTTCGGGAAGCCTAAAGGAGTATCTGCCAAAGAATAAGAACAAAATCAACCTCAAACAGCAGCTAAAATACGCCATCCAGATTTGTAAGGTAAAAACATCCAAACAGAAAGATACAGTCTGCTTTTTAAAAAGCAGGCACTCGGGCTGGTGAGATGGCTCAGCAGCTAAGAGCACCCGACTGCTCTTCCGAAGGTGATAAGTTCAAATCCCAGCATCCACATGGTGGCTCACAACCATCCCTAATGAGATCTGGTGCCCTCTTCTGGAATGTCTGAGGACAACTACAGTGTACTTACATATAATAAATAAAATAAATCTTTAAAAAAAAAAAAAAAAAAAGCAGGCACTCTGTACTGGGGAAATGGTTAGTAATTAGACCTCAGTGGGAGACTGTAATAAGTTGACTGTGTTTTAAATTCTGCACTATTTGCATGAAACAAGAGCCTCCGCTCTGCAAGGGCGTGGACTTGCTAGGTCCAACAGCTTTACTTGGATTTTTTTTTTTTTTGATCTTATAACAAAAACTGTTAGTGATATGGGAAAAAAATGGCTTTTTTTTTTTCTAATTGTGCTGTGGAAAATAAAACACAACCTGAAGTGACTTTTTCAGTGGGTCTGACCCACTGCTCTTAGGGATGGACTGTGGGTTAGCAATAGTATGTTTCCCTTTGCAATGGGCCTGAGCCACACTTCTCTCTTAGGGGATGGACTATTTGGGTTCTCGGCAATACGTTCACCGGGACTTAGCAGCAAGAAATGTCCTTGTTGAGAGTGAGCACCAAGTGAAGATCGGAGACTTTGGTTTAACCAAAGCAATTGAAACCGATAAGGAGTACTACACAGTCAAGGACGACCGGGATAGCCCAGTGTTCTGGTATGTAAAGCAGCTCAGCAGTGCTTTGTAGCTTAGCATTGTCTTGGAGGCTTCTGAAGCTGTGCTTGGGTGCTTCTCAGCTGCTCTGCTGCCTGCTGAGGTTTAGCATACGCTTTTGGAGAGTGGGAGAGTCTAGTCATCATCACTTCAGCCTGCAGCTTCATGTGAGCAAGCCGCACCCACCACAGTTCTCATAGCTGTGAGCAGGTGGAAGAGGCTGGCTCTTTCTTAATACATCCGTGTAGACGCCCTGGAGGGATCGCACGGCCACAGGTACACATTGCCGTAGCTGTGGAGATACTTGGCTAGGTTTTAGGAACCACTAGTTATCGTTATCATAGTTAGTGAGCCACACACTGACCACCAGCATCTCTCAGTCTGGAACACCTTCCTGGGGAAAGCTGCCTGTGTACTCTGACGCCTCTCATGCAGACAGAGAGCCCTCTCTCTCCACCAGCAAAGCCTATCCCTAGTCTTCCTTCCTCATTTAGTGTTTTTGAGGCCCTTGATTGTGCCAGTGAATCCTGAATTATGGGTGAGGCAGCCATCGTAGTGCTACAGTGGCACAGGCTTCGGGCATGGGTTTGAAAGGCTGTGTGTGATTGGGTAAAAGCTGAAGGATAGGGGGCGTGGCTGCAGCTGTGCTATTCTGCTGACAGAGATAAGAGGGGAACTGAAACCAAGTGTGCCATTGGGCAGTGCTGAAGTGGGTGGCTGAGTTAGAGCGTCAGGACTTGACCAGAGTTGACGGATACAGAGTCTGTACTGAAGGTCACCATGGAGAAGACCAAGAAAGGAACAAGGGAATCGGAGTCAGCTGCCTCAGTAGCCCAGGTAGAACAGGTAGAGCAGGTAGAGCAGGTAGAACAGGTAGAACAGGTAGAGCAGGTTGGGACAGTAGGAAGTAGATTTGTCTGAGGAGTGTTTAGGAAGTCAATCCTGGGATGCCTTCACACCTGGTATGGGCATTTGGGTATTGCTCACCAAAATAGTGATGCCAGAGAGGGTGCTGACTCCTAGCTTACAGGGATATAACTTGGGGTTCATCTTCAGGGGACTGTTCCCTCTCTAAAAGAATGTCCCCTGGGACACGAGGAACACAATCTCTCGTTTAAGGGCAAGTAAGATGCTGCTGTGAGCCTCTGGGTGCTGCTCCCGTGTGCTGTGTGCACTGTGGCAGCAGGAACGGACTGACATGCCAGAGTCCCTCAGAGGTACATGTGACTTACATTCTGAAGAACAGAGAAGTGGCCTTCCTGAGGCACTCTCCTTTTTTGGAGGAAATAAAGGCTCACTCCCTGCTTTCCTTTCAGGTATGCTCCGGAATGTTTAATCCAGTGTAAATTTTATATTGCCTCTGATGTCTGGTCTTTTGGAGTGACACTGCACGAGCTGCTCACTTACTGTGACTCAGATTTTAGTCCCATGGCCGTAAGTGTTAACTGCTACCTCTGGTCAGTGTGCCACACGGAGAGGGTTACAGCATGCTACCTCGCACTGTCTGGCAAAGTTTGCCTTCACAAGTGCAGAATTCAGTAAGACGACACGGGTTTTTAGGGTGAGGGCCATCATAAGAGAGGATACGCTTTGAGCATTGGGCAGGGGCTTTATTTTCATATGACTGACAGCTGTGGTTGGTCCCCTCAGATGTGCTGTTATGGACCAATCCTTGAGAGCGCAAATAAGGGTTTTAGATTTTCATTTGAAGTTATGGAAGAGAAAAGCTTTGTTGCTTTAATTTCTTCTTACTTCTGGAAACTTCACCTTAATTTTGTTTGGTTTTATTTTACATAGTTGTTCCTGAAAATGATAGGCCCAACTCATGGCCAGATGACAGTAACGCGGCTTGTGAATACTCTGAAAGAAGGAAAGCGTCTGCCATGTCCACCCAACTGTCCTGATGAGGTAGCTGTGTCCCCTTCATGAGAGGGAAACTGAATTTTGAATGTCTTTACAGCTTGACTTATCCAGCAGGGGAGGGAAGTAATAGAACAGAAGACCCTTACACTGTAGAGAGTTGGCTCTTGCTTAAGAGCATTCACTACTCTTTCAGAGGTCCTAGGTTCAGTTTACAGCATCCACTTGGATAAGGCATGGGAGAAATCCCTCGTGGGGGATGATACTGCTGCTCAGGCAGGGCTCCTCTCGGGGAGCTGTGGCCTCCATACCGTGCATGTCTGCCTTCCCAGAGGAGCACATGTGATTATCATTACCATTGCCTGGATACATTTACCCCACTCACTAGCATCTTCAGTTTTCTAGATTCTAAACTGGATCAAGCCTTTCTGCACCAGGCTCCTTAGACGTTCAGAACTGTCTGGTCAGAGGGAGGTGCCGTGGTGGTGAAGGGGATAGACAGACTAGTAACCTTCTGCCCCTCTCACCAGATCACAATAGTGACCTGGATTTTGTTGAAAATAAGTTAACCTGTGAGTTAAACAAATGCTAATACCATTTATGAACTATTATTTTCTGCATTTAATGTTACTCAAATACTCAGTTCTTTAGTCCTGTTAAGGAACGACAATTTTTGAATGTGTGGATGCTGATGGATGCCAAGATTGACTTGTGTGTCTCCTTGGCTGCTCCGGGTCTGTTTACTGAGGCAGGGTCTCCCTGAAGTCAGCCCCTCTGGCCAGTTTGCCTCACTGCTGCTACATATGCCTCACCTTTTGAAATGTGTGTCATGGCTCTGAACTTGAAGTTACACTTGTAGGGCAAGTACTTTATCCACCAAGCCAACTTTCCAGCCTTATTGTTTTATTCATACTGTTCTTGCTTTTATTTTTCATAGGTTTATCAGCTTATGAGAAAATGCTGGGAATTCCAACCATCTAACCGGACAACCTTTCAGAACCTTATTGAAGGATTTGAAGCACTTTTAAAATAAGAAGCATGAACAACATTTAAATTTCCATTCATCAAATCCTTCTCTCCCAAGCCATTTAAAAACGTTTTTTTAAGTGCAAAGTTTGTATTCTGCCTCTAAAGTTGCTCAACAAATATTCGAGTTACATATATATGCCTATGTCACACTGTCACTCAATGTGTGGAACTTTCTCTTTAAAGGTGTAACATCTTAAATTTAGTGATGAATAGTGACAACCAAAAGACTAGATTGTGCCTAAGCACTCCATACGGAACAACCGAATGATCAGCTGCATAGCAAAGGACGTCCGATGCTGTGCTGCTGGCATACTGATCTCAGATAAAAACTTGTGGACTTGGCTGACACTCTCCCTTACCCTGAAATCTCAATGTCTATTCAGTGATAGTACAAGCACGTAGATACCACTTAGCATACTATTGTTTCTATTACAAAAAAAAAAAAAAAAGTCTGTTCCTGCTACCTTGTTGGACTGCAGTTATAAGCACTGATACCCACGGTGGGGCAAACTTGTGCTGCAGGAGGGAGCCTGGCATATACACTCTGCATGTTACTTCTTGAGAACTAAGACCTGTGTTTTCCTGAACATCCTGCTTTCCATCAGGCAGACTCCTCTGACCTGGACGCCGTCACATCTACCTTTAAGATTGTCAGTGCATACTCCTTCCTGATGATCCCCTGGGGCAAGCTGCTGACGGTGTTGCAAACAGGAGACATCCCTCTATTCTGCGAAACTAGAAAAACAAAGACCCAACTTGGCCCACCGGACTGAAGTTCAGAATTCACTCGGTAGTTCTTGGTTGACTTGGAGGTAGCTAGGTAATCAACAACGTTCACTTTATGACCGAGAGTCTGGCAAACTTAGTAATGCTGTTTAATACTTGTTTGATATTTTTTCACCTTTTGAGCCCTTCCCCCAAAGAAGTCAATATCAGTATAGTAGCAACAGTAGTTGCCATTTAAATTGGTTTAGTTGCTGTATATCACCATAGCCCCTGTTTACGTCAAACCTGTGTCTCACTCTATATGCACTTTGTTTACTCTTTATACAATAAACATACTAAAGACTTCACATGCATATGCCTTTTAATATTAAGCTTGCATCTTGAAAAGCATTTCAAACCATTAGCTGACACGGAAAAATAACAGCGTAGACTTTGGGGGGTTGGTGGTAATGACCTTGTACTAACATCACTTGATTTGCGCTTCTGTCTGATAATAACGGGCCCAGGCTGGCCCAGTGGAGGACCCACATGGAATGTGAAGTGTCTGAGTTCTCTCCACTGCTTCCCCCTCACCCTGCAGCTCCCAGATAGCAGTTACTAGCCTCCACTCTTCTGTCTGAGGCTGAGAGCTGCAGCCAGAGGAGGTGCAGGGTCAGAGCACACCATTAGTCATCTGCTGGGACCTCATCCTGGTCATCACCTATGGGAAGCATGCCTAGGACAGTCTTCCTTTCATTTCTTAGCTGTCATTTTTCAATGAAAGCTGGTATATGCAATAAATTAGACCAGGTAAAATTCATTATAAAACATGTAACATATGTACCAGTTTTAGATTTTTATAATTAATGCTGGAGGGCTCTATCAGTCAAAAATGGTAAGTCCTCCAAATAAGGTTTTTTAATGATCGGATCTAGGATCATTGAGATCCTACACTTCATCAGTTATAGTCTCTTAACAATGAACACAGAAATTTCTAGATGGAAAAAGTTTGCTCACTTAATACCAAGATCTTCCGCAAAGGGTGAGGTCAAAAGTCAGATTAATAAAGACAAATGTTCTTTCAGAAGTGAATTGGATTAAACGGCCATTTCCTTTCAGCTTAACAACTACCAAAGAATGAGAATAATAAACCAGAGTGAGGTAGAGCCTGTTAGCTCAGAACTTCCCCACACTGTCCACAGCCTCCCTCAGGAAGGCTGTGTGCACTGCTCTGCCGGGGCTCGGCCCTGTCTAGGGATGAGACCTTCACTGCTGTATGCTATGAGATGGCAGGGAAACCCTGGCTCCTTGCTATGCACATCTCCCGAAAGATCAAAGGAATAGGGACACAGGCTAAGGACTAGAGAGTAAAGGTCCCTGCCTTTGCAGGCTCTGTGGTTCTCTCGAGGCTACTCAGTCCCATTGTGACACAAAAGTAACTACATAATATGTAAATGAGCAGGCCTCACTGTGTTCCCAACATCATCTTGGGGACATTGAAACTGCAGTTTCATGTTGTAAGCCCTCCCCTACCCCCAGACGTTTAGAAATGTCCTCGCTGATTCACAGGCAGCACGAAGCTAGGTGGTGGACTACATGTGGCCCTAATGTGTACTCTGCTAACCCTTGTATTATGTATAAAAGTTACTTTTCCTGAAATACTTTGTTTTCCACAAGATGTATATATGGTAAATGATAACTTCGGAAGGGAAGCATCTGAAGTCACATCACTTTCACTCTGCCACTAGGTTGGTATTACGTGGCTTTGTAGAGCTAATGGAGTCTGCATGATGAGCGGCTGTCGTCACCATTGGGTGGTACCGCCACCCTTGCAGTTTGAGGAAAGACTACAGATGAGACTATTCTTAGGGGAGAGTAAGGTAAATGCACATTGGCTTATACGAAATTCATTCTAAGGCTAAGGAAACAAAACAGTTTCCCAGTTATTGCTTCAGACTTTATATATGATGTCAAAATTGTTCCCAGGCCCGAAACAAGGACTATTGGAATGCTGACTCTCCTGTGAGTGGAGTCGTTATCACGTGGATTAAGACACATCTAATGCTAGTGGAAATGCCCTTGACCGGTGATGTTTCTTATTGCTAGGTGGGTATTTGGCTGATCTGCCTGCTGCATGACAGTTCCTTCTGGGAAGTCAGACACCCGTATTGAAAGGATATGGCTAGTGTGAATGAAGTTAAGGCAGCGATGAGCAGCAGGTGCCGCAGTGGACCGGACCGGACGGGACCGCAACAGGCCAGCAGGCGACAGGAAGCTTAGTACACACGCTTCTTTTTCAAGTAGGTTTCTGTGTAGCTCACTCCGGTGTCCTGAGGGTGCTGGCCAGCGAGTTCTATCGGGCCTCCTTCTGGGGCAGAGATGAGATAGGAGGAGCCTCGCTTCTCATTCCTCAAGGAGGATGCCTGTGAGAAAGTCAGTGAAGATGTCTATGAGAAAACCATGCTATCCTCAGTTGGTATGAGTACAGAATCCCAGAATATCAAAACCGAGAAGAAATAGAAAACCACCTTCGTCACAGGAATTAAGACTTTCAAATCTCTATAGATATAAAGTCACCCGTGGAGAGCCTGGGATGGTTCCCTTGAAGAGCAGCCTCTGGCATGCAGGAGGCACTCCACCCCAGCACCAGTCAGTCCCACCTAGAACCTTTATAAACTACAAGCTGGACCTCTGAGCTCTCACGTCAGTTCTGAGATGGGGGAGGAGGAAACTGGTCCTATTCACTCACACCTGAGGCAGAAGGGCAGTAGTACCAAGCATCTGGTTCTGATGGAGGAGGCAGGCTTACAAGTGGGGAAGCATGTTAAGTATGCCTAGCGACTGTGTGTGAGAACTTGTCAGAGTGGTGTCAGGGAGAACGACAGCTCAACCAACAGCAGTGGTAATCAGATTCCCAGGCTCCCTTCCTGAGAGTCTGGTCTGGAAGCAGCCTAATGTTCCCCGTAACAGGCCACATTAATCGGTACAATGATATCCTGCAGCCTAGCCTCTGACCTTTCCCTGTGAGGTGCTTGCTGAGGCCATCATACAGCCCAGATACACAATGTGAGAACAGCCGATGGAAGGGGGGGTCAGCTTTCTAACACCGGAGAGTTCTCACATACGGTTTCTTTAAACCCTTAAAAAGGCTGCGTCATAGGGTTGGCCTTTGTCTTTCCATTATCCTGTCAAGAAGAGACACGGGTTCCCGTGGGTTGGTCGGTGGCATAGCCATTGCATTGCGTTTCATTCAGAGGCAGAATGACAGACCGACCACTAAACAGCTAGGCTCCCTTGCTCACTCAATCCTCTGAGTGAGTCCAAGGCAGTGGTCCTCAGCCTGGGTCAGGTATCCTGTATATCAGATATTTATGGAAGGAGCAACAAAGCATTATGGTTGCGGGTCACCAGAACCTGAGGAACTGTATTAAAGAGCCTCTGCATTAGGAAGGGTGAGAAGCACCGCCCTAAGCTGAACAACTGAATAGCATTTGTTTGGAAACTGTGGAGGTGGGGGCAGGGAGGAACACAGATGAAAGTAGTCTTAGGTTGACACTTGACAAAGTATGCAGCTTTTCCCTGGCTCGCTCCCACTGCTGAGCCCAGCATCTCCCAGCAACTGCATTGAAAACAAACTGGTTGCTCCACCTTAGCCACTAAAACAGCTAACCAGCAGCTCATTCTGCAAATGAGATTGTCCCAAACTTGAGGGTGTCTCAGGTTTTACTTCTGTGGATAGGCACCATGACCAGGACGACTCTTATAAAGGACAGCATTTCCTTGGGGCTGACTTAATAGGTTCAGAGCTTCAGTCCATTATCATCAAGGTGCATGGCAGCCTCCAGGCACACATGGGACTGCTGGAGTGGAGAGTTCTACATCTTCATCCAAGGCAGACAAGAGAAGACTGCCTCCCACGTGGCTAGGAGGGTCTCAATGCCCACCCCCACAGTGACACACTTCCTCCAGCAAGGCCACACCTCCTAGTAGTGCCACTCCCTTGGCCAAGCATATTCAAACAGTCACAAGGAGCAAAAACACCTCTCACAGTGGGCAGAGCTCCCCTATGCCTCCCTCTCTCCCTGCTGCATGGTAATCCACATTTCATCCCTTTCTTAAAGTAAGAGCCTTCTAGATCACCTTTATTCTCCCAAACCAGGCAGACACTGGATGTTGTTATTCAAATGTCTCTATGTCATCCAGAACCAACCAACAGAGACCGAAGAGGCGAGCCTGAACGTCACAGGAAAACATTAGTAAGAATGGGAAATGAAAGATGCCCTGTGGCTCTCAGCAGTGGGAGAGGATAATTCTGATACAGTACATCAAAGACGACTGACTAGCTTTGTAAGGATTGGCGAGCGAGGAACAATGGTGGAGGTTTTGAAGCAAGCACAGTATTCTGAGAAAGACAAACTCGTAACTAAAAATGAGTAAGAGAAATTTTAAAATAGCCACAAAAAGAAAAAAAAAAAGCATACGGATCAACTTCCTCTTGTCTGTCGCAGCATGCGGGCTTCTCTTCCTTCACACCCTTCACCTTGAGGTCTTGGGCCCTAGGCTTTACCTAGAATGTAATGTGCACTTGGCTCTCTCCAAACTCACATCTGAGGGCTTTGCTCAATTATTGGAGAGGAGTCGGTAGGAAAGGGCACTTGACAGCAAGAGTCACGACCTGGGCTCTACCTCTGGGGGCCACACAGTCCTCTGACCTCCACAAGCAGGCCCTTTTATCCCTGTTCACAAAATAAGCATTTTAAAAAATTTCAAATGCACTTGAAACAAAGCTTACCCTAGCCCTGTGATGCTATCCAGCTGCGGCTTTGGGAGCCAGGAGCTCACCCTGCAGATGCAGCACACCCAGGAACTTTCTGCACGGTAGCTCATTCAAAGTTCAAAACGCTGTCCCAGGACAGCAGGGAATTCAGAATGTAACCTGCTACTAGCAGAGTGTGGTGGCAGATACCTTCAAGTCCTAGCACTGTTAAGGATCCCAGCTTCCAGGAGGCAGAGGCAGGGGGATGTCTGAATTTAGCCAGACAAGGTACAAGGTAAGATCATGTCTCAACAAAGCAAAACAATTTAAAAATTGTGGGCTGGAAATACAGTTCCATGGTAAGAAAACACTTGCTGCTCTTGCAGAGGACCAGGTACAGGTCCCAGCAACCACGCTAGTGAGCTCACCATCTTCTCTACGTCCAGATTTAAGGATTGGACTCCCTCTTCTGAGCTCCAGTCACCAGCATCCATGCAGTATAAACACAGACAAGCAGTCTCTGTCTGTGTCTATCTCTCTCTGTCTCTCTGTCTCTCTCTCTCTCTCACACACACACGTATAACCTGCTGATTTGGTGAAATTGCACCGGGATGAGAACATCCCCTGTCAGGTTGCTTCACAACACTTCACTAGGCCTCACCAAAGAGCTATCGCCCTGCCACCCCAGGATGGGCGCTTTCCAGAAAACGTTCATCTTCAGCAGGATTCTCCTCAGGATGAGGTAAAACTGCCTATCATGATTCTTCCTGGGTTCTGATCTTTGGAACCACAATGTAAGCCTGAGATTATGATGTCAAAACTTTCTACTCCCCTGCAGCCCCCCATGGGGGAGCCTGGCATCTTCACTCTTACCTAGTCAAATATCTCACCAAGATGAGGAGAAATCCAGAGTTAACACTGACTACTGGACTCCTGACCCTCATTCCTTGGGGATCTCAACCACCCATATAATTTGTGACAACATTCTCCCTGACATCCAGACTCCTGTGATGACCAATCAACATTGAACATTATCCGGGACCAGCCAGGCAAACTAAATCTCCTCCCAGCCCCCCAAAACCCATTCCACCCGAGTTCCTACCCATTTCAGCCAGTGACAATTCCATTTTTCCAGGTCCTAAACCTATGTTCTGGCCTTCTTATGTTCTTCAGTCACAGCTTAGCATAAAATCCTAAGTACACAAAGGGCCTAACGAGGTCCTGACCCGTCTGCTCTTTCCCTACGCACTGAGACTTCTTCATTTCTACCTTGCCCCAGCCTCTCCCTCTCTTTGTACCTTTAACACTGTTTGCATCTCTGCACTGGCTGTTCCTACTTGTGGGACTGTATGACACAGACAACTATATATCTAGAAGACTTATATTTGTCCCAAAACTCACCTGGCAAGTTACTGTGTTACAGTTTTCAAAAATGAAAACCACCCGGAAAGTCTCAGTAGCCACAAGCTGTGTAAGTTATACACCTTAAGTTCATTTAATGGTACAAATGAATGTCCTGTGTCACGCAACATGATGTGCTTTTGCACTATTTTCCCACTAGGTGGCAGCATTAGGCTCTCTAAGGAGAGACCCAGACTCTTCATCGCTTTTTAGTTCATTTTTGGGTTTGCAGCCACCCTAACTCATCACACATTCTGTAGCCGATTCCCTGGGTTGGACGGCCAGCTTCCCAGTAGGAAAGATCCCTGTAACCAGGGAAACACAAGACTTCGGCTTGGCAGTGCAAAGGACTCCTGACAGTGAGCCAGGCAGCTGCCCCAAGCCAAGTGTGGAAAGAACAACCCAGGGAAAATGGTGAAGGGATTCCTAAATTATCCTTCATATTACGGAAACTAATGATTATGTCATGCTGAAAAGGCCTTTTTTCTACTTCAATAAAAGGGGGCAGGAAGGAATATTCGTACTACTGTTTTGTCAGATTGTAGTTAGAGGTTATACTTGGGTATTAAATAAATATTTAATAAGCTGGCTCATTGGCTCCTGTAACATGGACGTATAACACCCATCTGATGCAGACAGACCTATTCATCTTTACTTCGGAATCTGAAACATCAAACTGTCTATAGCTTTCCAAATTAAGAAGATCTTTCAGCTAAAATGCTATTAGACTTTAAAATAACTCCATTTGTTTCTGGCTTCATTTTTTATAGTACACTTCAAATATTTAGGACATGTAGTTTTGGGAAAAATCAGCTGCATCTCAGCATTGAGTACAGTAACTATAACCAGGGAAATGGGGAGGCAGCCTACTTAAAACTGGCTTCTAAGTAGCTCTAGATAGGAAAACACCGGTTTAACGTAGTTACTGGCACACACTTTGGAACTTCAGGAACACTAAGATTATTTACTAATATGCTTCCTCTATTTAGTACAGCTAAGGTTTGTTTCTAAAATACCACAGTCCAGGGGCTGGCAGGATGGCTCAACAGTTAAAAGCATGCACACTTGCTCTTACTGAGAATATAAATTCAGCACCTAGCCCCACACTGGTCAGCTCCAGCTCCAGGAGAATCTGGTACACCCTTCCTGCCTCTGCAGGCACCTGCTCACATGCACATGCTCTGACACAAACATATGCATATAATTAAAAAGTAAAACACTTAACATATCTAGAGTCCTGTGTTTGTTTCTATGTACAGAGCTGTAAGACTCTCAGTCTGATCCCAGAGTATCCCAGCACTGCCAGTGTCAGCCGTGGACTCTTCCTCTGCACTCCCAGAGCATCCATCCGTCCGACTTTCCCTACAGGTTTACTTATTCAGAACACTGCACATAAACAGAATCACACACGTGGCCTCTTTGGCTTGCTTCACTTAGCATGCTTTTGTGGTTCATGATGCTGCTCGTTGGCTTGCTAACTGGTAGACAGCCGGGCCTTTCCACTTTGGCTGTTACAGATAAACTTACCATAAACATTAGTGGATATAAACTGGCATGTAGATACATTCAAACTCTCTTGAGCACATATCTACGAGTCACACTCTTAGTTTGAGAAATGCTAACCTTTACTGACAGCTCACCATTCCTTTGCCCATATAGTGGTGGCTCTTTTTCTTTCCAGTTTCTTGGTGTGGATCACCTCATATGACCTACATTTCATGCTTGTCACTCTTGTCCCCGCTGACATCTGCTGCTGTTCCCTAATGAAGTTTTTACTATGTTGACAGCCTGCTTGGTGTGGCCCAGCTCCCACACTGCCCAATGTCCTTCTTCACATATGATTCACTTTAATTCTTTATTCCTTCGTCTCCTAAGTCCCACACCCAGGAGACCTTATGAGCATTTTGTATCACCTGCCTCCTACGCACGGTGTCTTAGTGAATGTTCTATTGCTGACATCATGGCCACGGGAACTTTTATAAAGGAAAACATTTAACTGGGGTTGGCTTACAGTGTCAGAGGTTTAGTTCCTTGTCATCATGGCAGGAAGCATGGTGGAGACGGAGCTGAGGAACTACACAGCAGAGATGGTACCGAGAGAGCTACATCTGGCTAGGCAGGCAGGAGGAAGAGAGATGCGAGGCCGGTCTTCAACAACTGAAAACCCAAAGCTGCACCACCTCCTCCAACAAAGCCACACCTACTCCAAAAGGCCTCATCTCCTCATCACTGTCAAGTACTGCCACTCCCTAATGACCACACATTCAAATCTACGAGTCTATGGGGGTCAGTCCTATTCAAATCATCACAATGGGCTATATTTCCTGATTTGTCTGATTTTTTTTTCTATTGATTTTTTGTTGTTTGTTGTTGTTGAAAACTGAAGATCGTTTAAATCAAATGACGTGGTGGCTGGTAATGAATCTACAAACCCCTCTCTTTCGTTAGTGTTCAGTAGCTTTGCTGAACTTGTGAAAAGTCAGTTCTCCTTGCTGTGTGAACTGCTGTCATCTGTTAATGGCTACCCTATAGATTGCAATGCACATTCGTGTTCAATGCAGAAACCTTCTAATCCTATTCCACTTGCTCCACGCTGGCCCTGGCATTAGGGTTGTAAAATAACTATCTGCATGCATTACAATGTCAATGATGCTACTGTACTGGTTTCATATTAACTCAAAGGGGGAAAAAAGCCTTCTTCTGCACCTTTTACCAGTCCTGACAGTGGCTCTCACTGCTAAAGAGGCTGCTAGACACCATGTGGTGTACAGGGAAGGCCCAACAATTATTCAAGCCCAGAAGACACTGGTGCCAAAGCTGAAGTCTCTTGTGACAATATGCCTTGTTACCCGGTTACTTTCTAGATCATCTCTTTTTAAGTATGACTCCTGTACATGATCATGAGTTCCTGATTTATAAGAGAGGACTTTGCTCATGAGATCTGTGTTTTTTGAAGAAAATTTTGATCGTTAGTTTTTCAAGTATTTTATACTCCGTTAACTGTGTCTCCTCCACTGATACGTACTTCTAGCTGCTTGGTCTGCTCCCGGGACTCTGAAGAGCCTGCTTGCTGGTTTCCACTCTCTCCTCCGCCTGCTGCTTTTCTAGTGGTAAATCTTTCCTTCCTGTCTTTCCAGTCCTGTGCTGTGCCCATCTAATATAATCTTTAATATCATAAAACAATTGCTAGGTGATGGCGCATGCCTTTACTTCCAGCACTCAAGAGGCAGAGCCAGGCAGGTCTGAGTTTGAAGCCAGCTAGGTCTACAGAGTGAGTTCCAAGAGAGCCAGGGCTACACAGAGAAACCCTGTCTTGAACAAACCAACAAACCAATCAGAGAGAGAGAGAGAGAGAGAGAGAGAGAGAAAGAGAAAGAGAGAGAGAGAGAGAACTCCTGTCAGTTCTAGAATTATTCAGTTCTTTTATAGTGTATATCTTTCTGAGATCCCCTATGTGTCCATGATGTCTTTATGTTGCTTGCCATTTATGTTTTAATGTCATTGTTTACTGATACCAACACCTGGGTATTTCGGCTCCATCTCCCTCATGTAATGTTTTATGTCTACTGGAATTTTGCCTTCATGTATGTCTCTGCACCACATATGTGCCTGGAGCCCATTGAGGCCAGAAAAGGGTCCCAGGCACTGGAGTTAACAGATGGATATGTGACCTGCCATGTGGGTCTGAGAATCAAACCCAGGTTTGCTGGAAGAACAGCCAGTGCCCTTAACTGCTGAGCCAACCCTTCAGCCCCAACTTCATAGTTAATTGTTAATTAATGAATGCTGAGAATGAGAAATGGAAAAAGTACGGACTCTATTATCTTCCTCTGATGAGGATAGTTTGTTCTAGAGCAGCGGTTCTCAACCATCCCAGTTCCGCAACCCTTTAATACAGCCTTTAATGCAGTTAAAATAACTATCTGCAATGTTATGGTGACCCCAACCATGAATTTGTGTGTGTGTGTGTGTGTGTGTGGCTAATTCATAAGTGTAATTTTGCTACTGTTATGAATTGCAATATAAACATCTATGTTTTCTGATGGTCTTAGGGGACCCCTGTGAAAGGGTTGTTTGATGCCCAAAGGGCTTGTGACCCACAGGTTGAGAAAGTTCAGAATCCAGGTTTCCCCTCTGCACTGGGCTTGACTGACTATCAAGCTGTGGTTCTGGCGTCGGCGTCTCCCTGACAGCAGCGGTTCAGTGCTCAGCCAACTGGGTTAGGCCGCAGTTTCACGATGACTCCGGGGCTCCTACCCATGTGATTCCCTCTGTTCCAGAACTCTACAACTTCACAGTCCTTAGGTTTCCTCTGTGACTCAGGCCACCAGAACTACAGATTTTGCATTGAGTCAAGCAAAGAGCCCCAGAAACATGACTGTCCCCCAGGGGAATTCCCCGTGTCAGGACCTGACACCCTTCAGTCTTTACTGACGTATTCCCCAATGCTTTCAGACAGCAGCTGCTTTTTTCAAATGTAGTCCAGATTTTATTAGGGATTTAATAACAATAAGTTCATAATCATTAGAAACACCAAATATCAAACCCTGAAATAGATAGCTTTAATTCAAAGATAAATCGTGCCATCTACTATCTGACCCAATCCTTATGCCCAAGAATCTAAACAGAGTTTCCAGGAGCTACTACTGCAGCAACATGGACTCTACAGTCTGCGAAATCATTGACAAACCATAGAGACGGGGAGGGTTAATTATGCCATCGGCTCTTCCACCTGCACCATAAAGGGACAGTTTAAAACTCGCCAGCATGGTAGTAGGATGGAATGTTCACACTGTCTAACATGCAGGATCCTAAGGGCAATCCCAGCGCTATTTTTAAAAAAAAATGATTAAGAGTTGGGATATAGTTCAAGAGTAGCATCCTTGCCTAACACACGCAGAGCTTTTGGCTCAGTGCCTCAGTGATGGGGGTGATGATGATGATGATAAATGCTTACACTGTGTGCTGGTTAGTTTTTATTGTCAACTTGACACCACCTCAGTTACTTAGAAAGAAGGAATCTCAATTGAGCTGACTGGATCAGACTGGCCTGTGGCCAAGTCTATAAGACTGTCTTGACTAATGATTAATTCTGGAGGACCCAGGATGCTGTGGACAGAGTATCAGAGTACTACGCAGATTACATGTATATGTATATATGTGTATGTGTGTATATATGTATGTATATATATATGTGTGTGTGTGTGTGTATCACATATATGTATATATATCACATATACACACAGATACATACACACACATCTGTGTGTGTATATGCATGTATTTATGTATGTAAATAGACAAACAGATACACAGACAGACAGACATATATAGATAAGCAAGCCACAGAGTGAGCAGCATTCCTCCAAGCTTTCTGCCACCAGGATTCCTCTGTCCTGACATCCCTCCATGATGGATTCTGATAGGGAAATCCGAGGCAGAAAGACCGGTTCTTTCCCAAGTTGCTTTTGGTCATGGTGTTTATCACAGTAACAGAAAAGCAAACTAGAACACATTGCAAAGGAAGTGGCAATCGTTTACAGTACAGAGATGCAAGGGTCTAGCTCAGAACCCGCCCACAGGTGAGCAGCTGTCTCCGTAGAGGCCCTACAAGTGCCAGCATATTTACCACGATCTAAGAACCAGGTCTGCAGCGGCAGAGGAGACCAACTTCAAAGACACACTCAAAATGAAAAATGTGGGATAAAAAGGAACTTTCTTTGAGGCTTAAAATACACATTTTGCTAAACTCTTAAAAATAAATTATGTTTCTCCTGCTTTGAAAAGTAAACTTTGTTTGCCATGAAAAAAGAAAAATAGAACTATGTAGGACTGTAGCTTGTGAACATTATTTTCACAATGAATTATGAAGATTTTATCATGTCTTTATACATTATTTTATATTACTTCAGATAACCAAGTTGTATTTATTGGTAATTTATTGCACAGTCTTAGTTGAACATTTTTGTTGTTTCTAATCTTCATAACTTCCATAAATGATTTTGTTTATCTCCAATACTTTACTTTTGTTCCTTATATACAATCAGTGGACAGCATCCTCATCTATGTCATTACTGAATACATTAACAAAGCTCGAACCTGAGGAGGAGAATGGCTTCTTCGTGACATCAGCTCTGACCCCCATTCTCTCTCTAAATTAACCATGTCAAAGCATCTTGTGAACACACTTTAGAATAGTACTCCATGTTCATGGGTTCTACAACCATACATTAAACAAATTGCATGCTGGAAATATCTGAAGATCTCTGCACTTACACCAAACATGTGGAACCTTTTTGTTATTATTCCTTAAACAGCACAGTGTAATGACAGAGCATTTCCATCACACCAGTCATCTAAAGAGGTTCAAAGAATGAAGAGACTTTACCAGAAAGATTGCACACACAACACCATATAAGGGAGGTCTGAGCACCCATGGAGCCCTGGAATGAACCTCCTATAGATCCTGAGGGCTGGCTCCTCTTTTATGCTATGACTCTGGTATACAGCTGGGTGTGGTAGTGCACACACACACACACACACACACACACACACACACACACAGCACTCGGGAGGCTGAGGCACTGTGAGGACTCTGTACTCCAAAATGAAACACTCACTAAAGTTAGTATAGGAAAGCCTGTACGTGGGAACATTTTCTACATTTTTTAAGCAGTGATCAGGCATGTAGAATTTTTCCTTGATTTTTTAAGGGCTGCACTCACGTAAAACAGAGGTCAGCAGAATTCTCAGGAAAGAGTCAGGTAGTAAATATTTAACTTTGTAAGCCATGTAGGTCTATTGCATTGGTATGATAGCACTATGGAAAATATATAAATGAAAGGATATGGCTATGTGCAACCAAAAAAAACAGATGGTAGAATGGTTGTCATTTGTGGACCACTAGTAAAAACATAAGAGGTAAATATTTGGTGTAAAAAATATTAAAACAATTTCTTGAACAAATGATAAGAGAGATCATTGTGTGTGTTCTCACAGCTAAAGCCGTCATGGTCTAACATGACCAACAGCCTCAGTGCAGAGCTGGACCAGTTTCTCCCTGTACTGTTCTGACCCGCACATCATTTACCTGTGCATAATCCTCGAAAGACGGAGAATAGGCGATGCACTTCTCCAGTGCATGCTGGGATTCACTTCCCTGAGCGATCACATCCAGAATGTTGCTCGCAATTCCAGTCTTCTGAGGCGTGCCTTTACCTGCAGTGGCTAGAGGGGAAAGCAAGACCACTTGGTGATTTGTTAAATTACAAACAGGACAAAGCACACTAACTCAGCCTGTTTTAAATATGTTGCCAACATGTATTTGTGTTTATTTTCTCCAGGAGGAATATATATATATATATATATACACATACATATACATATATATATATATACACACATATATATATAATCATTTCATTCATTTCAGCAACTGAAAATGGAAGCCTGCTATAGAGGTAAAATAATTATGATAGAAACCTCTAAAATTTATATATGTATTTATTATACATGAAAGAGTATAAATATATAATATAGATATTCTATTCTTTTTCTGTACTGAGAACTGATACTAGGGCCTCAATAAAGCTAGTTAGGCATTCTACCACTAAACTATACACCCAACCCCACAGACAGACTCTACAACAGTGCTTCTCACCCTTCCTAACGCTGCGACCCTTCAATACAAGTTGTGGGACCCCCCCCCAACCATAAAATTATTTCATTGCTACTTCACAACTGTAATTTTGCTACTATTATAAAGTGTAGTATAAATATCTGATATGTGATTCCCCCAAAAGGTCACAACCCACAGGTTGAGAACCACTGTTTTACCTGAAGGCACATAAGTTGCATACTAAACAGCCTTATTGAGGCAATAGTTGTCAAAGCCCATTTTTAGGTAAGATCAGTATGCTCCAGATATACTAGAATACTTAACTTTTTCTTAGCCTTGGGAAGATTATAACACTAAAGGGGATACTTTGTAAAACGCCAAAAATGTACATTAAAAATTAGACTTCTCTTTATGCATTTACAACTTCCCCAGGTTTACATTACGTATTTACACACAACGGCGGGTAAGATCAGAACTTTAATAACAACTGCAGTCATGTGGTGCTCATTTTTACTTTTCATATTTAAAACTCAGCTTTAGAGATGACCTCATAAATGAGTGATGTAGACAACTTCTCCTTTTCCAACATCACAGTGTTCCATCCTGTGTATTCAGCCTCTCCCCTGCTGGACAGCATTAATGTGTTCTTTGGTTTTTCATATCTGTTTTTGAGTAAGTTAACTCATGCTAACTGAAGACATAGTGGATTCCATTTCTGCTGACTGGCAGTCATATCTGAGATATGTGGATGCATTTGCTAGCTTCAATGATATGCTTTAATCTCCAGTTTAGAATGATTCTACCCACTTGGTAAATGACTACAGTGCTTCAATTTGCTGTCTTCATTATTTTCTATTGTCACTTTATTGTAAATGAAAAAATTATTTTGCCCTTAATAAAAATATTGTAAAGGTTTTTAAAGTATTTTATTTTCATTTTTTTCAAATAATGGACTTATTATTAAATAATAAGGACCATAATTGAGGGCTTAGTTTTGTCACTAGGCATCATGACCTACAACTAAGTTAGGATGAAAGTAAAAGTCATTACAGAGCGTCTGCAGGGGACTGTCATGGCTGGCCCGCAGTCTTCACTTACATAGGCACACACTGGGTAACACACTTGCCAAATTCAAATACGGATTTTTACTGAGCCGGATTTCTTTTGGTGGTTCTCCCAAGAGTGAAGTCTGATTCTTAGAGGCAGCCTATTCACCAAAAACAAAAGATGGGGTCCTTCGTGAGCGGGTAAGAGAAAGAAAGGAGGGGGTCAGGGTACGGCGCGCACGCACTCACACAAACACACACACACATGTGGAAACGTAACGACGGAATCTTTCATTTCATATAATCAATGCGTGCTTACTTAAAATATTTACTACTGTTAAAAATGCAGAAAGATTTATTTTTCAGTGTATCTTTTTTTTAAATTTATTTATTGTTATATGTAAGTACACTGTAGCTGTCTTCAGACACACCAGAAGAGGGAGTCAGATCTCATTACAGATGGTTGTGAGCCACCCACCATGTGGTTGCTGGGATTTGAACTCAGGACCGCTGAGCCATCTCGCCAGTCCCCTTCAGTCTATCTTGTAGGGTGTGATCATCTGTGTGACTCTGCTGGGTGGGTGGTACAGACCTTCCATCCCAGCTCTCCCAGCTCTCCCAGCTCTCAGGAGACAGAGGCAGTGGATCTCTGAGTTTGTGACACTGCATGCTGAAGGACAAGCAAGGCTAGACAGAGAGAACCTGTCTCCACTACCCCAATGAAAGGATAAATGGCGCATGCTAACCACAGAATCCTACAAGTGAAGTAGAACTCAAAGCATCTTGTATCGTCTCACCTGATCTTAAGAGAATTCATCTTTCCAAGAAAAACAAACAAACAAACAAACAAACAAAATCAATTCCCCATCTTAGCTCGAGAACTATGGTTTTATCACTTACTATAAAATTTAAATTTCCTGTCATGTGACCAGACTGAAATGACACGGTGAAATTTATTATTCATCTCTAGTCCTGAAAGTAATGCCAAGGAAAGGAAGAGCTCGTGCACCAATTCTTGCATGACAGTGTTAAGACAGGACACTGGAAACACTAGCTCTGTTCTTCATCTACCTAGGAGCCGCCTCTAATACAGAAAAGGATGAGATGGTCTGAGCCTTCATAACGGTCCATATTCTCCTGAAAGACTTCTTACTCGTTACTCTCTGATCAAAGACTTTTAAACCACAGTCCTGGTTATCAGAGGTAAGATAAAGCTAAGTAGCTTAGTTTCCTTTTCAATCTGATTTTAAAAAGAAAAAAAAGCACAGTAAAGAAAGTATAATCCTGGGCCCGAGAGATGGCTCAGCGGGTAAGAGCACTGACTGATCTTCCAGAGGTCCCGAGTTCAATTCCCAGCAACCATATGGTGCCTCACAACCATCTGTAATGGGATCTGATGCCCTCTTCTGGTGTGTCTGAAGACAGTGACAGTATATATACAAAATAAATAAATCTTTTTTAAAAAGAAAGGAAGAGAGAAAATGTAATGCTGAGTGCTTATTTCTGTATCTGAGAGCCACAGCCCCTTTAGTTCCTGATGCTCTCCTGGATATCAGAACCCATCTTAGACATCTTCATTCGCTTGGCTTGTGGCATGTCTATCATATGGCCATGTACTCATTCATTCAGTTTATGTTTGCTGAATGCTTGCTATGCTCCAGGGACGGGTAATGTTCGATTGAGTAAGAAATTCAACCCTGAACAAATGCACAGGAGTGGAAAGGCAGCCATGGGGGTACCTACCTCTGTGCCTTTTGGCTGGCTCTGCGGTGTCTTCTGGTTGCCTGTCAGCGGGCCTCCAGCAGGAAGGCCTGGGAAGGTCTGCAGGTAATGCTGCGACCCTGAGAAGCTAGCTTCGCTGATGCTCACCGAGGCCGACTGCTTCTCCTGAGTGGTGCCACGCCCAGGGCCGGCTTGTCCAGCAGAGAGCTGGTGAGAGAAGAATGGCAGCATGCCCAGCCCAGCTGCCAGTGTTGTCTGAGGTGGAATCAGGTTAGACGCTGTAGTGAATGAACCACAGAGGCAAAAGAACCCCGGTTACACAAGACACAGTAGTCCTTTCTCTACCTATTAGAGGTCTGTAACATCCATTGGGTGAGGTCAGAGGTTATAAATCCATGAGAAAGCAAAAATTGACAGTAATAATGTTTTTTTAAATTTTCAATAATTTCTATGATAACCTCGATATTACATCTTAATGATACGTTTTAGTTATTATTTTAGGAACTTATATATCCTTTTGACATTTATATTATACCAGTACTTAAAAATGCCCAATCACCGCAATTTGCATGCTTCCACATTTGGAGAGAGTGACTGACAAGATCCTCAGCATTTCCTAAGGTTAATCTGGATTCCGCAGCAAGCCTGGAGAGCGGGCAGGCCTTCGTCCCCCATTGGGCACTGACTGCACCCATCTCTTCTCAGCTTGAGAGTGGGCAGGCCTTCGTCCCCCATTGGGCGCTGACTGCACCCATCTCTTCTCAGCTTGAGAACGGGCGGGCCTTCGTCCCCCATTGGGCGCTGACTGCACCCATCTCTTCTCAGCTTGAGAGCCGGCAGGCCTTCGTCCCCCATTGGGCGCTGACTGCACCCATCTCTTCTCAGCTTGAGAGCGGCCGGCATTCGTCCCCCATTGGGCGCTGACTGCACCCATCTCTTCTCAGCTTGAGAGCGGGCAGGCCTTCGTCCCCCATTGGGCGCTGACTGCACCCATCTCTTCTCAGCTTGAGAGCGGCCGGCATTTGTCCCCCATTGGGCGCTGACTGCACCCATCTCTTCTCAACTTGAGAGCGGGCAGGCCTTCATCCCCCATTGGGCGCTGACTGCACCCATCTCTTCTCACCTTGAGTGCAGTGTCTTTATGCTGGCCATGTGCACTTGGCAGTGGTTTGAGGATTTAAGCACAGAAATCCACAATTAACATAAATTAATATTATTTTTAAGTGGAAAAAATCTGGTATTTAAATACTAGCATTACCCTTGAAGTTAACAGTCAGGAATAAACACTAAATCAACAAAAGTTATGTGTTTTTATTTATAGGAAGGAAAATCCTGAAATGATTAAAAATTTTCATAGGAAAATAAGGTATGATTTTTATTTTTAAAATCTTTAAGTCAGGGATGATGAGATGGCTTAATACAGAGAGGTGGTTTGCCCCAGCCTGGGTTTAAATCCTGAGACCTACAGGGTAGGAGAGAACCAACTCCTACAAGTTGTCTTCCATATACCTCTTGCATACCACAGCATACTGTGTCCTGCCCTCCCCCCCCCAACCAACCAATCAATGTAATTTTAAATTAAAAAAAAAATCAATCAATGTAATTTTAAAATACAAAAAAAATGTCAGCCAGGCATGGTAACATGTGCTCTCAACTATGCTGGGGCTAAGGCAAGAAGACCACCTGAACTCATAAGTTCAAGGTCAGCCTGGGCAACCTAATACCCTCTCTCAAAAAAGGAACAAACAAAAATTAACACAAAACAAAAGCTTATAAAACAGAGGCCAGGAAGAAATTAAAACAGTTAATTTAGATGTAACATTTTCTTCTTACAAACTCACTAAACAGGCTTGATAGCCGGCTGAGTACTCCCTTTGACTCCTCTATCTTTTAGGATCTATTTATTTAGACAGTGAATTGTCAGTGCTCTTAAAATAGCACACGAGATAGCAAACTGGGTATGACCTAACATTAATACGGGGAATAAACATTTTCATAGTTTTTAGTCATAGAAAGTCAAAGTTTTTCAAAATGACAGATTCTTATCCTACCAAGGAAATGTTTGGCAATTTAAGCATTGCCTGGCCAACTTTAACTCAGAACTGACTGAGCTATTTGGTAACTGGATGAGCTGGGTTTTCATGTAAGAGACTAACGTGTGACGTATGTTTGCAGAACTGAAATCATCAGTGGAGTTGTTTACATCAAGCTTCAATAAGCTTCAAACTGGATGTGCTTTCCTAAATATACAATCAAATAAAAATCTCTGGTATATTTCTATTTTTCTAAAGTAAAAATGTTCTGCCTCTCACATGCTCAGAGCATATATGTCAGTTTTCTTCCAAGTACTAATTTAAAAATATAATTTGAAAAAGTTTCAAGTCAACAGGACTTAATTTTACAAATGCTAGCTATTCCTTTTATATGAGCTGGGGGCTCCATTCTTCAGTGGAATTGAAATGCAGACAAGAGTAATGTGCCGTGAGCCCAATGGGTGGCATGTCAGAGTCAGATGGAGTGGTCTCTTCTCCAGGCGCTGCTGTGAACCTGCATAAAATATTAAAGCCCACCCAGCAGGGACCGTCTCTTCTTGGCGTGGAGGCAAACCCATTAACAACATATCAATATCAAACCCAGACGTGGCAACGGGGCTCTTTACATTTTAAATGACCAAGATTCAAATCTAATCATCCTATATGTAAGAGGAATACAGGTAAGCTATCTCCAAGCCTCAATGCCGACTGCGTAAGGACTTCTTGGTAAATGGGTTATTTACTTTTGTGTGCTTCGCCATGGTATCCCAGGTCCGTCTTCAGAGGAAGCGGTGGCCCTATTGCCAGAGCAGGCTGCAGTACCATGGCAGGAGGCTCTCCCAGCAAGCCAGGCTTCTACAAAAGGGGAGACAGGAAGACAGTTTCCCATGGTGGGCAAACAAACAAACAAAAAAACAAGCAGACCCTAGCGAAGACGGTTACACGTGTAAAATGTCACCATTTCACCAATGGGCTGAGTCTATAAAAAGGATGAAATACTTACATTGTTAGTGTGGGCATTGTCACACTTCAACAACTGTTGCTGTATCAAAGGAAAGGGAGACAGATTCTGAAGGATCAAGGACGATGAATTTCCCACAGCTGAGCTCTGTGGAATTAATGAGACACCAAGTTACATTCAGAAGAGTAACTTGTTCTATAATCAACCCATCTTAAAGTTCAGTTCTTGGGAAGGTATAGGGGACTTTTGGGATAGCATTTGAAATGTAAATGAAGTAAATATCTAATAAAAAAAATTGGAAAAAAAAAGTTCAATTCTCAAGTTAGGCTGAAAAAGAAAGCACTTCTGAGCCAGGAGGTTAGTGCATGCCTTAAATCCCAGCAAGCGGGTCTCTGAGCTCAAGTCCAGCCAGGTCAATGGAGAAACACTGTCTTGAAAAGAAAAAAACCCTTCATAATTTGTATTAATCTACTTTCACCCTCAGGGAATATCCTGGAATATGCAGTTAGGAGACCCATTCCACATCCTTATTAACCTTTTTTCCCCTCACCCCCCTTCCTGGCTTTAATGATAGGGGAATATGAATTAATTTATTGATTTAATCACTTGACAAGACGCTGTGCTTTTTTTACGAATAGGATAATGTGCTACCTAGTGAGAAATGCAGTAAGATTTGTCCCTGTGTATCATCCTCCAGGAAAGGAGACTAAAAATAAAAAACAAACCTGATTCCAATGGCAGTTCTATGAGGAAAACTGCACATAGATACGTGGACATACACTGGGGGATCTCATTTAGATTAGAGAGTCAAGGGAGCTCTCTTGAGGCCCTAACGTGTGTTCTGAGGTCTGAAGGCAGTTTAGGGGAAGTCTGGGTCAGTGTGGTGAAAGGACAGCCCTGGTCAAGGAGATGGACCCTGGAGGAATGAGCAGGTCCTTCTGGGACAGTCAGACGCAATGAGTGCCGGACAGAGGCACTTGTAGGCCTTAAAAGCTCACACTACACTTCTGGTCTTCCTCCTAACATGGTGGCTCTCAACCTTCCTAAGGCTGTGACCCTTTAATACAGTTCTTCATGTCGTGGTGACCTCTCAGCATGAAATTATTTCACTGCTACTTCATAACTGTAATTTTACTGTTATGAATCAGTGTACATATCTGACCATAATAAATCATAATGTACATATATGATTGCTATGAATCATAATGTAAATATCTGATAGGTGGGATATTTGATATGCAACTCCTATGAAAGGGTCATGTGACTCTCAAAGGGGTTGCAACCTCCAGCCTGAGACCCACTTCCTGAATCTCTTTCCTATCACTGCTTATACTTGATTATAATTAATATTTGCTTTCCTTACTGTTTTGGTGTTGGGTGTTTACTGATGTTTTGAGACAGAATCTCACTGTGTAGCCCAGGCTGACCTGGAATTTACTATGTAGCCCTGCCTAGTCTCAAATACAGTAATCCTCCATCCAGCCTTGGCCTCCCCAGTGTTGGGCTTATAGGTACAAGGCAGCATATCTGACTCAAGCCTGCATGTTCTTTGAAACAGAGACTGGGAAAATGGGGGTAAGGTGGGGTGGCAAAGAGAGAATCCCCAGAAACCTGAAAGCCTGCTACCCTGGCATGTGAAGCAGCAAATATACCCTGCCTCAAACAAGGTAGAGGGCAAGGACTGGTACCCACAGCCGCCCTCTAACCTCTACACGTACACCCATGGCACACATGCTGCCTGTCTTGGCCTACCTCCACCACACACAAAGAGAGAGAAAACCCTATTCATTATCTAGCGAAAATATATCACAAAATAAGTATTCTGCCCTTAATCCTCTCCAAGCAGGAGTTGGCAGGTTCATCTATCTGTGCTGCTGTCACTGGCAGGATTATGCACACTCCCCTCGTGACTACATACAGCTATCGTAAGGATGTCCTCTGACGGCTCTAGCTGCACAGGCCTATACAATTCCAGCTACTCAGGGGGCTGAGGCAGGAGGATGCCAAGTTCAACGGTCTACCGGCCTACAATATGAGTTCAAGGCCAGCCTTAGCAAGATTATCAAAATCAAAAAAAAGCTGGAGGTGTAGGTCAGCAGTAGGGCACCTGCTAGCATCAATAAACTCTAGAACAATTCCTAGACAGCAAAGGGTGGAAGGGAAACAGGGTATTTTTTTAAAGGCAAAATGCTCAATTAACTTCTTGATGAGGTCTGGCACATTGGTAAATTCCAGCCCTTGGGGGATGGAGGCAGGAGAATTAGAAATTCAAGGTCATCCTGAGCTCCATAAAATTCTGTCTTGAAGCCCGGCGTGGTGATGCACGCCTTTAATCCCAGCACTCGGGAGGCAGAGGCAGGCAGATTTCTGAGTTCGAGGCCAGCCTGGTCTACAAAGTGAGTTCCAGGACAGCCAAGGCTATACAGAGAAATCCTGTCTCGAAAAACCAAAAAAAAAAAAAAAAATTCTGTTTTGGGTGGGAAGAGCCGGAAGTGTCCACTCCAATCATCAGTGCCCAGTGCCACATACACACCTGCTGTGCTTTACTGAAGTGTAAGATCGCGGAGGGGAGGGACGGACTCAGCAGGTGAGATAAGCTGGGCACGACTCCAAGAACTGTAGAGAAGATCAGTCAGTCAACAGAAAACCGTAAACACGTGACTTAAGAAATTCAAAATACATGTTCCAAAAACATTTCTTTTACAGCCTTTAACCCGCACAGGAAGTTTCAGCATCTCCTGGCAATTCAATCCTGGAATTTGCTTTAGAATTCTAGCACTTTCTGTCTTTTAGTGTCAAGCGCCAAACACAGGCTTGCCGGTCTCTAGCACGCACTCATGTTTCTCTCTAGCACTCACGCTCCGTCTCTAGCACTCACACTCCGTCTCTGGCACTCACTAGCGCTCTGTCTCTGGCTTTCGCACTCCTCTTTCACACTCAGTCTCTAGCACTCGCACTCCGGCACCGCTTGCCTCACCTGCTGGCGGCAGAGGCCTTGGCTGCTGCTCAGGGGCTCTTTACCTTATGTGTGGGTGTTTTGCCTGCACATATGTATATGCACCATGTGAGTGACTGATGCCCAAGAAGATCAGAGGAGGGTGTGGGATCCCCTGGGGCATGGAGTTACCACCACGTGGGTGTTGGGAACTGAACCTTGGTCCTCAGCAAGAACCTGAGCCACTTCTTCAGTCTTCTTTGTGTTACACGTTTGGGAGATTTTTGTCAGAAGGAAGGGCAAGAGTAAAGATGCAACCCTCATCCTTAAAAACCTTGTAGAAAATCCTTTAGAGAAGATAATATATGCACAGAAATTCTTACATCATAAA
Source organism: Mus minutoides (assembly GCA_902729485.2). Taxonomy (NCBI): domain Eukaryota; kingdom Metazoa; phylum Chordata; class Mammalia; order Rodentia; family Muridae; genus Mus; species Mus minutoides. The sequence goes on along the minus strand of LR750451.1, from coordinate 52,993 downwards.
ACTAAAAAGACACAACATGACTACACGACAGGGCATGGTGGTGTCTTTAATTCTAGCACTGGGGAGGCAGAGCCAGGCAGACAGCTGTGAGTTTGAGGCTAGCCTTGTCTACCCAGCAAGTTCAGGCCAGCCAGGAATAACACAGTGAAACTTCGTCTCCCAAGAAGCAAACTGTCCATAGAGATAAGAGGAACGAAGGGTAACTTCACTCTGAAGTCTGAGTCCAAGTACCAAGCGATATGTTCAGAATAGACAATATACAGAGAATAAAGAACCATGAAATAGAAAACAGGATTAATTTCACTTTATTATTATGGAAAAATGGTATCTCCTATTGTACTATATCACAGAAAAGGTCACCATAGGGCTGGAGAGATGGCTCAGATGTTAAAAGCACCAATTGCTCTTCCAGAGGTCCTGAGTTCAATTTCCAGCACCCACATGGTAGCTCATGACCATCTGTAATGGGATCTGAAGTCCTCTTCTGGTCTGCAGGTATACTTCCATATAGAGCACTCATATACATAAATAAATCTTTTAAAAATAAAATCAAACAACTGAAAAGGTTATTATGCCTTTTCATAATGTGCAGGGAACAGAACACTAAGTCATGCCTGTCTTCCCAGTTAGGAAGTGAGTCTCTACCTCAAAACAAAACACCACCCAGTTAACACACCAAGTTAACATATGCCTGCTCACTCTTCAGGAAGGTTCAGTTTAAAAGTACTCTATACAGCATGTGAGCCCGTGTGCTGATCCAACTGGAGTCTACAACCTAAATGTGCATCAACCTCATGACTCAAGTCTACATCCCGGATTAAAGGTACAGATGTAAATAAAGACAAGGCTGCACTGCAATTCTACCTCCACCTGGAAAGGACTTAATTCCCAGCAACTACCGACAGTCCAAGAAAATACAAAAGGGGAATTTGCATGCATTCTCCAGCAGACGCAGGCTCACTGACGTACAGATGTACTCTTCTTCCCTCACCAGGCCAAACAAAGCCAGGAAATAATTTCTCCATCGATGTAAATATTAAAACATCTTAATTTAGAGACAATAACATTAATCATAAAAGACTAAAAAACATACTCCTGGGACTGGAGAGGTGGCTCAGTGACAAAGAGGGCTGCTTTTTAGCAACATTTATGTCTGTATGAATAGAAATGTGCTGCTCTCAGTTGTCATTAGAGAGGCCCCTTTCACGTGAACAGTGATGGATGCATCGTGGAGACGCACGGCCTCACAAAGTGTTGACAGTTTATGACTAATCATAATCAGTGCTCAGCAATAAATGGCATTTATACCATCCCCTCTAAGGCTCAGGGAACATTGTGGGGAAAGGACCTAAGAGCAGGAAGACAGAAAAGGACATGTCATCCCCTGGGTAAGACACAGCCATGACAATCACAGTCTCACAGCAGCTGTTGATGCCTGAGCTGGGCTGGCATAAGAACAAACCCACCGACAGTCAGGCATAGACAGGCTCAGGAGGCCCTCTCTAACCCTCTGTGGTGGTCTAAATATGCTTGGCCCAGAGAGTGGCACTATTAGGAGGTGGCCTTGTTGGAAGAGGGTGGCTTTGTTGGAGGAAGTGTGTCAGCATGCCACTGTAGAGGTGGACTTTGAGACGCTCCTCCTAGCTGCCTGAGGACAGTCTTCTGTCTACCTTTGGATGAGGATGTAGAACTCTCAGCAACTCCAGCCCCACACCTGCTGGAACGCTGCCATGTTCCTTTCCTTGATGATAATAGACTGAACCTCTGAACCTGTAAGCCAGCCCCAATTAAATGTCCTTTATAAGTGTTGCCTTGGTCATGGTATCTGCTCACAGCAGTAAAGCCCTAGTTAAGCCACCCTCATTACTGAATCGTTTGGTATTCATCGCTTGGAGAATGAGATTCCCCATTGTCAGCAATGGACTCACTGGCTAGTTACCCCACCAGGCTCAAATGGATAATCTCAATGCAATGGTCTCATGGGTGGCCTGATTAAACAGGTCATAAAATAAAACAAATAGTCATGAGCTTGGGAAAGGGACTGGTGGGGATGGGGATGGGTGACAGGGATTGGAAGGATATTAAAGAAAGCAGAGAGTAACCAGGATACTTTATATACATGTGTGAAATTGTCAGTAATGATATATATATACATTTTTAATTCCCACTCCAATGGCATGCTGCCATGCCATGGCCTAACTGCACAAGGAATCCTCACATGTGTGTTTTCCATTTGCCTATTCCTGTTAGATCCGTTCTGGTAAAATTATAATCATAAATATGATGCTTCCTGGGGCTGGTGAGATGGCTCAGCGGGTAAGAGCACCCGACTGCTCTTCTGAAGGTGATAAGTTCAAATCCCAGCATCCACATGGTGGCTCACAACCATCAGTAACGAGATCTGGCGCCCTCTTCTGGAGTGTCTGAAGACAGCTACAGTGTACTTACATATAATAAAATAAATATTTAAAAAAATATATGATTCTTCCTGAATTCTAGAAGACATTCCAGAAGATTACCAAACTGAAGGGTCCTGGCAACTCCCAAATTTGTATAGCTGATTGGTCAGAGGTTCAGAAAGCCCAGAGAACCCTTAACTTGTAGCCAGAGTCTAGAGTGGAGCATCCACCCAGAGGACTGCACCCTTAACTTGTGGGTCTATTTTGCTTAGCATGGGAGTGGACTTCAGGCCAGTTGGGACTGAACTGGAATAAACACACTGAGGATGCTTACACTAAATATATTTATCCTAAACTTTAGCATTGAATACAGGCATCATTTCCTCATAATACTAACACAGAAATCGTGTGTATATAAAGCTGTTTGTTTCAGAAGGAAATACCGGAAGAAGAAGAACAAATTGCTTGGTAGTCAGCATACAGCGATAACAAAGATCTGAGTAATCAGAAGACAGTGGCAAAGGGAAACTACTTTGTTCTTTAGGACAGAGAAAGATGGAGATGAAACAGGCTTGCATATTCAACAAGGCAAGTCCACCTGAACAATTACAGAGAAAGGCTCCATGATCTTGGTTCATCCATACCACAGCAGGGTGGTGAGTGCCATATTACTGGATTTAGAAGTTCTCATCAACAAAGCGCTAAACTGAAGGTTTAACATTTAACATTTACTAATGGTACAGAAAACGGAACCACAAGACTAGACTGTACCCACCAAACAGCCAAGAGGAGGTACCATCTCACGTAACTGATCAACGATCATTAATAGTTCTAGGAAGGTGCTATACAAACTTAAGAGCATTTTAGCCCACAATGCATTTTTTACATCTCGCATACACTGCAGCACGAACAACTGACGTGGCAGCCTGTGCTCCAGGACGAACAACTGACGCGGCAGCCTGTGCTCCAGGAGGATGCACTGTACTTACCTGGCTTTATGGCTCGTCCACAGAGCTGGGGCTGCAGAAGAACTTGTAACATGGCGGGATTGTTTAAACTTTTCATAATCTGTACCGGGTTGGGTTCTGGCAGCAGTCCCTTTTGGTTACTGTGCATCTTCAGCATGGACAGAAACAAACAGCAGACACGTTAAGTGCAAGACAGACAAAGTCCAAAGGTGTTCCTCCGACAACCACTCACCCTAGACTTATTTTCTGATAAACACAACTTGCTTTATCTTGCACTGACTGAGTGCTTCCTACCACTCTGCATATTACCCATGGAGGTCCTCATCTGACACCTATCTAATGGCAACTGGCTTTGAATACACTAACAGTTTAATACCCCAAGTCTCATTAAAACACACACACACACACACACACACACACACACACACACACAAAAGCAAGATAATGCCAAGGAGATGGATTTCCTGGCAAAGTGTTAACTCACCAATACAACACTAGAACCCCACATTACAGGAAGCCTTCCTAGACTGTTGGTGGATCCAACGTGGGAGAACGAATCTTGACTTTCAAACATAATTTTCTTCTCCTGAAAGTTTATTTCATTCACGTAATCCTCTACAGTAACATGGAGATGAACTAAGATGCCCAGCTACCTAAAAATGGGAATCACCTTTTAGTTTTAAAAAGCATTCTGGGGGCTGGTGAGATGGCTCGGCGGTTAAGAGCACCGACTGCTCTTCCGAAGGTCCCGAGTTCAAATCCCAGCAACCACATGGTGGCTCACAACCATCTGTAATGAAATCTGATGCCCTCTTCTGGAGTGTCTGAAGACAGCTACAGTTTACTTTCATATAATAAATAAATAAATCTTTGAGGACTGGGGTTCAGAGCTCCCAGAACCTGAGGAAAAAAAGCTGGGTGTAAGGGCAGAGAGATGGCTTAGCAGATAATGGTGCTTGCAGCCAAGCATAACAACCTAAGTTTGGATCTTAGGACCCACATGGTAGGAGAGGACAGCTCATCAGAACTGTCCTCTAACCTCTATAATATGCACAGTGGCATGTACAAGCCCCCTTACACACACAGACTCTCTCTATATATATGCAGATCTTTATACACACATACATATGTACATATGTATATACACACAGATGCACAGAGATATATATACATAGGTATACACCCCAAAACATACACATCTAGCCACAAGAAAAAGGACAACTGGCAGGGATAGTTAGGTCTCTTTCCTAACCCAGAGTCTATAAAATTGAGAGGGAAAGAAATACGGACTCAAAAAAACCAGACAGGGTGCTGGCAAGAAGCTCCATCTGGATAGAAAGTGTGCGGGCAGACATGTACAGAGAGCAAGAAAGCCTAAGTCCACAAGAGAGCATGGGGAGGGCTTGGCATGAGGCACTGCACAGCCATCTCCACCATTCCTTCAGGGAACTGGGCTCTCCCGGCAGCACAGGCTGTATAGAAAAAGAGCAGCACGTGCCCACTGATGCCTCAGAAACAAAGAATTAGTAGCAGGTGGTTTGTAAGCACCCGGTGGAGGGCACGGACCAGAAGGTGCGGGTGTGGGCTGACATGGGTCACAGACATTCTCTGTTCTGTCTAGCAGCATCCGCAGCCCCTCACACCCACAGCTACAGTGAGGCATCACACTGAGGAAACAGGTCTGGGCAGGAGATACAGATGCACTGTGCGGTGGCATCCAGTGTGGTGGGGGAAGCCCAGAGAGGACAGCGGGCTGAGAGGACAGCGGGCCGGAGCTCTCCCTGCCTGTCTTTCCTAAACACTAACAATGCAGGCTTCCCCTCTAGTCTTCCCATCATGCCTCTTTATCAAATTCTTATGGCCTGTGTATGTATGTGTATGTACGGAGAAGGCTTTGGAGCAGCACTGAGTAGCATTCTACCACTGAGATAAAAATCGACCCCTTCACTAACCTATAAACACTGGCATACAGGGGAGATGGCAGCACCATCCCCCGAAAATTATGTATTCAACGAAAACAATAACTTGACATCTGCGACTAGAGCCACTCAAAGGCAACAGGCAGGACAGCCTGTGACAGAGAAAGCGGAGATAATGGACAGGAAACTAAGATCACACACCGAGCATGACAGATGTCCCCAAAATAGATAAGCAACCTTAAAAAGGATGGAGGATTTTTTTTTTAAACTAGTAACATGAGCAGGGTCACTCAGTTCTAAAGGCCCAGTGGGAAGTCCTAGCCTGAAAAACCAACATAAAGAGAAAGCCAGCCTTTGCTTACTATAAATAGCACTGCTGCCAACTCGTCACGCGGACTAGATCCCGAACCCTCAAAAGCAAGCCCATAAATTGGCATGGGTGTTCCCATTCTATAGATAAAGGTTTCAGAAACTCACAGAGCGTTCCACGGAACCTGTATTCTGTGCTTTATCTGGCGTGTTAAATGGTGAAACAAGCATGATTCAAAAGAAATCAGTGATCTAAAAAGAGCAGGTTAAAGAAAGAAAAGATACAAACAAAATTACTAAGAGCAAAATTAGTAAGGGCAAGGTTAGGGTGACAGCAGCAGCAGCAGCAGCAGCAGCAGCAAGGTGACAGGCACCAGGGATCAGAGACCAGGGACCAGGGACCACAGGTCAGGGGTCAGGACTTGCTCAACAGGGGCCCCTGCAGGAGAAAAGGTGAGGGGCACCTTATTAAAGAGGGTTTAAGGAGCACAGAAACAAGGATCAGCCACTGGGGTCTCAAGTATGTGGCTAAAGAGCACACACACACCTACTCAAAGCCGTCATAGAATTTATAAACACCAAAGCAAAATTTAAAAAAAAAATGAGAAAAACAATGCTATGAAAAGCTTCCAGGGAGAACACATCCCCCAAGGAACGGGGAGCCAATTGTGGACAGGGGGATGACAAAGCAGTACTAACCAAGCTGAGGGAAAAACCTCTCAAGGTTGATCTGTATACTCGGCGGTGGGGGGGGGGGGCTAGTGCTCAAGTATGAGAAAGATGCAAACTGTTCCCAACTGCACACACTCTGCAAAGCTCTTACCATACGAATAGTTTTACTCAGATCTCCCTGGGAGGAAATGTTGCAGTCAGAAAAGAGGCAAATACAAGGTAGTGCCTGTGTGACAGCCTGTGTAATAGCTAGGCCCATGAAGCAGATAGCATTCAGGGCAATTCTAAAGTAAGGAACTGGGAATAACTGTAAGTGGGTAGGAAGGTGGAAACAATGGCGGGTGTGTGCATGTGCGCGCACCAGCCAAGTGGCAAGACAAGGGTGTTAAGAGAGGACAGCGTAGTGATGAGTTAGGAACAATTACCAGCCAGATAGAGAGAAAACGCAGCCTAGGATGGCTTACTCAGTAAACGCACTTGCCCCAAAACCCTGACGACTTGAGTTTAAACTCCAGGTCCTACATAAAAAGTCAAATGAAGAGGCCTGAATGTACCTGTAAGGCAAACCCAGCACAGATAAGAGGTAGAGACAGGAGAATCAGCCAGAATGTTCAGGCCACCTAGCCTAGAACACACAGCACAGTAAAGGAGGCACAGTAAAGGTCTTCCACCTCAAAGCAAGGTGGAAGGAGAAATGACTTCGGAAAAAGTTGACCTCTGACTCCACTGCACACTGTGGCACAAGTATGTGCTGGCTTCCCCAACCCCCCTCTTAAAAGATAAGGAGCTGGAGAGATGATTAACAGTTAAGAACATGGCTGCTGCTCTTCCAGAGGACCAGAACCAAGCCCTAGCCTAGCACCACAGCAGCCCACAACAGTCTGTAACTGTCGTTCCAGAGGACCTGACGCCCTCTTCTGGCCTCCATGAGCACTGCATGCATGTGGTGTACAGCCATATGTCAGGCAAAACACCTATGCACACACAACTTTTAAAAACGATTAAAAACTGCCAGGTGTTGTGGTGCACACCTTCAATCCCAGCACTGAGGAGTCAGAAGCAGAGGGATCTCTAAGTTTCAGGTCAGCCTGGTCTAAATAGTGAGTTCCTGGATAGCGAGGGCTACATATCGAGACGTCTTGAAACACAAACACAACAAAGAAAAGAAAAAGAAAAATTAATTGAAAGTTAAAATGCACAGCTGGCAAGCAGAAAACAGTTCTAATAGAAATATGGAGAAAAAAGGCAAAACATTTAGTCAAAAGAAAGCATAAGAAACTAAGATCCCTAAAGCACCAACTGGACAAAAATCAGAAGACACATTAAAAGGTCTTTCAAATGCACCCATAGATAGACATGGACTTCCATATATGATTTTTTTAAATGTTAGCTATCAGATACATACATAAAACACACACACACACACACACAGAGAAAGGCTGAAGTGAAGGGATAGCAAATATAACCAAAGAAAGCTGAAGAGGCCAGAGTACCATCAGAGAGGGATCCCTTCAAAGACACATGGCCTGATAAAACAGTGTATTACCAACAGACACCTATCAAGAACCCACTGTTGGATCTGGAGCAACAGTTGCAGAATATGTAGAAATAGAAAAACTGACCATCATAGAGCAAAGTTTCTAGGACACTAAGAGATGACAATGATAAAGAAATAAGGAAAAGAGAAAAGGTGGAGAGGTGATGTGTTCCTGCACACCTGTGTGCTTGCACACTACTTTGGAACACTCACACAGTACACGCTCAAAAGAAACTGGCCACATCGCAGGACACAAAGCACACATCATGACCTCATCTCCCGATCAGCAGCACAGATTAAGTTTTCCAATCGTGAACCACTGGAACACCAATGGAAAAACAACTGTGATGGACTCTAAGAAGCCCTTTCTTCAAGTTCGCTTTTGGTCATGGAGTTTATCACAGCAACAGAAAGCAAAATAGACATCATATCCATCAACTAGATGATAAATCACGTTTATCTCAATTGTTGCAGAAGTACTTGCCTGCTTGTTTTTTTGTTTGTTTTTCAAATTGCAAATTTTAGAAACTTGATAAAAAAGACACATAACAAAAGTCCATAAAAAGCACTATTCTAAATAACTTTTAATGTTTAAAAAAATTGTTTTCTCACTGTTCTTGCTACCTTCTTATGAAGGTCTCATACATCACTGAGATACATGTTCAGTGTGCACCTAAAGGACAAGAAGGGAGAGCGATGTAATCCAGCCCAAGGGGAAAAGGGATCACACATGTGTCCCCCTGGATTAGAAGGGAAAAGGTGAATGGCATGGGGACTGTGGAGAGAGTCACCCTGATCACACAGGTGAAAAGAGACAGCTGTACTTGGGGTGTTGATGAGGAAGGCTGGTGATGAATAGTGGGTCTGTGATTCAGTTTCTTTTATACCATATCTAGTTACTACAGAGAGCATTATGAGAAGAGCAATAGCTGAGCTATTGATTTACCATGACAGTAGAATGCTGTCTCAATTCCTTCCTGTCACTGGAGATACAGATTTACTGATCCACCAACACAGGCATGGAACTTACCATTAGAATAAGTAGTAACCCAGGTGACTAGACTCCATGAGAGGAAGAAAGAGAGAGAACTGAATTCAAAACCCACTGATGCCAACCTTCAAGGGCACAATTGACTTGGGCAAGACCAGACATGAAAAAAAAAAGTAGCCTGGGCAGGATTTACAATCGAAGAGGTTTAAAATATTGCAGAGATCCAACAACCCAACACTGCAGAGTACTTAACAGATCTGCACAGTAAGAAATCCCTGTTGGGGCTAGGAAGATGGCCTGGGCAGTAAAATCTCTATCATGTAAGCATGAGGACCAGAAAAGCCTGGAACAATGGCACAGGCTTGTAACCCCAGTGCTGGGGGGAAGGAAGCCAGGGCCATCCACAGGGGCAGTCTAGCTCAGTAGGCAAGGTCCAGGTTCAGTGAGAGATGCTGTCTCAAAAAATAAGGTGGAGAGTGACCGAGGATTGTGGAAGACAGCTAATGTTGACCACCTTTGACCTCCGCATGCATGCACACACATGGACATATCTGAACGCAAATACACACATAGAAATCCCTTCATGAAATCACATTACTCGAAGAAGGAGGTGGACACTATCAGCACGAGGTGGCAAACAGGTGGAAGATTAGAAACTGGGACCATAACAGTAGCTACAAAGCAGCTAGGCTCTTGCTTAAGAAAAACACAAGATATTTATGGCAGATGTGTAGGGGCTACTTAAACAGGCAAAATCAGGGAGAAACAGAGGGCCAGGAGCACCCCAGCTGGGGACACTGTCAGGAGCCCAAGACGGCCAAGAGGAGGCATGGCTGTTCCTGTGAACAGGGAAGGAACATTCTTTGCATCTCTGAGGACGTACCTCCTGGGCACAGAGTAAGTGCTTGTGCATGCTGGGAAGGAAGGAAGGAAGGAAGGAAGGAAGGAAGGAAGGAAGGAAGGAAGGAAGGAAGGAAGGAAGGAAGCAAGCAAGCAGTGAGGGAGAAAGATGGACGCCTGACTCTAATACTCGATCTTCACAGGTATCCCGATCAGCTCACAGAGAGATGAGAGCTTGTACAAGGCATGTTGGGTGGCTGCAGGAGAAAGCAGGAGACAACGGATGACAGACAAGCTGAGACTTGTGGGGGTCAGGGAAGCCATATGCTCCTCCTTTGCAGGGGCACCAAGCCACCCAGGTGTGTCCTATCTAAGACGACACAGTCAGGGACTAGACTGGTTGATAACTGGAAACTTCGCAATTCCAATTAGGCGATGCTACAAGATGAGCAGAGGAAAGGAAACGAATGATGTCAAAGAAACATTTAAAGTGGTGACCTTTGTTTGAGAGTAAGAAGCCAAGGATGCTAACTCTGGAAACAGACAAAGGATCCAGCGTCAGAGGTGTGTAAGGAGGGGTGGGAGGGCAACAGCAGCCCCCACACCCACCCCACCTTCTCTGCTTCCCTGTCTCATCTCCAGACTACTTAGGGCTGACTTTTCCACGGCTTGGCTGTCACCTGTAGCTCTCTCATGTATATATCTTGTGAGTTCCCGATGCCAAATTCAATCTAAGTCCTCAGACTATGCCATACCCTTACTTTAGCATTAACCTACCACCTGGCTATACCTCACCACACATGTGGTTCAAGCTGACTGCTTCCCTCTCTCCAAACATTTAATCCAGCTCAGCCGACAGTGACTATCAGCCTGCTTGCGTAGGGTCAACAGATTTAATGAAGAACACAGGATGTTCAGTGAAACTCGGAGTCCAGATAAATGATGAATAATTTTAATAGGACCATGTCTCACGCAAAATCTGGATTTCCTTGGCAATCCTATTCCCCCACCCCCATCAACACATGTCAGCACCTCACCCGTTCCTTAATGCCACATTCAAATGTCATCTTCAGCATGGAGTGTGTTCTGATCCTCTCAAAAAAGAGTATCTATCCCTTCCTTCATTGAACCATCAATTATGTACTATGCTGAGGTTGTGAAGACATAGTCCATAGATCTAAGGGACCCTCCAGCTAGAGGAAGTCACAGAAAAGAGGCAGACCGCTCCCTCAGCTTGGAAGCTGGGCACTGTACTGTGAGGATCTGCAGTATGACAGCTTCTAGGGGAAACTAGCATGGCACCTGAAACTTAAAGCTCACAGTGACTAAAATGTTTGCTGAAACTCTTTCATAAATTACTGTGGATAGGGTCTGGGAAGATAAAGCCAGCACCTGTGGTGTAAAGACCAAAGCTTGGGTCTCAGAACCCATGTAAATGCTAGGCAGATGTGATTGCTGACTGGCATCCCAGCACTTGGGAAGCAGACCGGGAGCCCCAGGGCAGGCTGGCTAGCTAGACTTGCTGAGATAGGTGAGCTCTGGATTGCCTTGGCTCCACAAATAAAGTGGAGAGTGATCAAGAAAACCTTGACCCAGCCTCGGGCTTCCACACATAAACACATCCATTACCTGCACATCTGAACACAAAGTACTCAAGACGACTACATACATTTTCATAAATTCCCTCTCGCTCTCTCCACTTCTGGCTTGGTTTGACTTATACCACCTGGCCAGCTTTAAAAAAAAATACACTTACTATTTTTTAAAAAATGAATGTCTTCGGTGTATGGAGAATGGCAACTAACGATAGCTAGACTGGGAAGTCTAAGGTAGGCTCCGGGTTGTCTAAGCAGCTAGCCACTCACCGCACGCTGAGCCGCTATGAGGACTGCTAGGGTGCTTCGCCCTGGTGCTCCCGGGGCGCAGAAGGACAGTTGAACTTGGCTCCCCTTGATGGTGATGCCATCTGCCAGCTGCTGAACCTCTTCAGCATGCTCCGCAGTGCTATATTCAACCACTGCAAAGCCACCACCGTGACTTCCTTCATCCTGTGCAAGCTGATACCACATGGCACGTTAAAAAAAAAAAAGAGAGAGATCCTGAGATTGATTTATGAACATTTGTTTACAAGTCATCATTTTCAACTTCAACAGCCAGGCCCTCAGTCTGTACTGGTGACAATATTAAATTTCTTCTCCAACTGGCTTAGACACAGTTGTTCTCGAAGATGAGGATTTCAATTCTTTTTTTTTCCATCTTCTATTTTAACAGTCAGTAGTCTCCTACTTATTAAGAAATATATACACAATTAGTAATTAATAGAAAAGGGTATTTAAGTAATTATATTAAAGCTTTTATCAAAATATGACACCAGATTCCTGGGTAATGAAACACACTGATTGTTTATATACCAGTGAAAAATGGTGTTATCAAATGTAGACATGTGGAAGGAGCCACAGTCATCTTCTATTTCAACATATTAAGCAAATCCCAGGAATCTGGTCAAACTAAAAAAATAAATTTTATTTATGAAACTCATGCTTAAGTTGATACTCCATCATTGGCAGCACACAGCCTTCCCTTTGAAGTGTGGGCTAATGAGCTGCCACACAGGGACCTGGGTCTACTTCTGTCACCCACCTGCAGGAATGAACAGGACGACAGTAAAGTCCTGGCTCTACAGACTTGCATGAAGAGGAGAGGGAAGAAGGAGTACATTACTACCACACAGTTCTAAGATTCAAAAGCATCTGAAGGATCTTATAGGCTTACACACTCCATGGTGACAGAGGCAACAAAATCAAGCCTGTGTCTTTGAGAAGTCACAAATACACAATCCTATTATGTGGGTTTTATAGCTCATGTTAATATTACAAATAAACACTTGCTGAGTCCTTGACAGAATTTTTGTATCTTTATTTTAAAAGCTTAACTTTTGCCAGGTGGTGGAGATGCATGCCTTTAATTCCAGCACTTGGGAGACAGAGGCAGATGAACCTCTGTGAGTTCCAGGACATCCAGAGCTACACAGAGAAATCCTATCTCAAAAACTAACCAACCAACCAACCAACCAACCAACCAACCAACCAACCAGCTTAACTTTTACTTCATTGGTATAATTAGGCCAAGTTTCCATTTTTCTCCCCTTCAAGATTTTTTTCTCCTTTAAAATGTTCTAAATTGTATTTTCTCCAAAAAGCTTTTTCCAAATGTGTAGGGCAAAAGAAAAATACCTACCTCTTCCAAGTATTCCTCTAAGAACTCAATTCCTCCTATAATTGAAACCAAGACCTTCAGATTAGAGCTGTTGAAGCCAGCTGTCCCTCTGGTCCCTTGACTGCATGAGAGTGTGTCTCCAGTGCACTCTCTGATAGTTTACCAGGGACAAGAGCCTGAATGTGACAGACCCATGGGTAAGGAGCTATGGAGATGCCGACTTTATATATTTCTGAAGCTTTAGAACCACTTCTATAGTTATTTCAGTGGGATGACACTCACTCTTACCTAAGCATTCTACCTGAGGGTTTTCTAAACACATCTCTTTAAAACCACATCAGCATGGTTGGAGTGGACATTCAGCTCAATACCAGAACTACACAACAAAGTTTCCATTCTTTTGAAGCGTTTTAGCAGGAGCTAAGGGTCACTCATTGGAATAGCAGAAACAGAGTTTACTACTGAACAGCTAGACACGGTGATGTGTAAGGTTCCTGCTGACGCTTGGGCTCAGAGTTCAGATGCATGGCTCTGCCCCTCATATGTGCTCTAAAGACCTCCGATAAGCCATAGAGAAGGATAGACACAGCATGACAGCATTATGTAACTCTTAGTATTCAACAATATCAAGACATCACTAGATCAATCTGCTTCCAGTAACTGAGCAGGCTAGGTCAAAGTTTGTCACAAAATATTCTGATTTTATACAAGTCTTAGATGACTTCTTAAATGCTCTACTACTGGGATGGGAGGGACAAAGATGTGAGAAGAAGCAAAATGGAGCCATTCATACTAAACTGTAAAATATGCAGACTGACACCTAATCTCACTCACATGCAGAATCTGGAAAGGACAATCTTCTAGAAAGCCAACTGTTGTTCACCAGTGGACAATGGAGTCACCAGTGGAAAAGTTTGTTACAATGTATAAGATTTAAGGTGGATAGGAAAACCTAAGTTTAGGAGATCTATCATGAAATATGCTCCATTACAATTAACAATACACTGTATTCCTAAGGCATTCTGAGAATGGAAACTTGACCATTCCCATCACAGGAGATGGCAACTCCGTGACAGAATGCTTGGTCAGCTACTGGCTTTAGGCTCCCCTCCATGTGTGCACACTTCACAGCGCCATGCTAGGTATAACATGCATATCATTTTATCTGTTCATTCAAACATGCACTTGTACATTATATACATACATGTGCACAATCCAACTCCCAGAACTTTACTGCAATATGAGAACCTGATAACTGTTGGGTGAGAGGAGGACATGAAGGGAGGGGCAAAAAGAAGCTCATGAAGAAAACGGAACACTGGTCTGTTGCTGTCAGAAAGCTGCAGGGCGAGATGTCACATGGCACATCTATGTGCAGTTATTGGGATGCACTCACTTTGATAAGGTGCTTGAAAATGCTCACCAGTATGGCCAGGATCTTCTCTGCATGCCTTCCCCACCACAATCCCATTCAGACAAAAGTAGGTGATCGTCTTAACCTTTATCCCAGTTCCATATTCTGCAGTAAGTCGCTCTTCATAGAGGACTGGCAAATATTTGTTCACTTGTCACTCTCACCTACAAAACTGTGAAGTGCCAAGTCCTGCATGACTATGAGGAAGGTATGAGTGACACAGTTCCCACCCCTGGAGCAGAGAGCTAGCTGAGCGTGGTCCTCCACAAGTGCTGATGGTTGCTAGGCATAAGACTTGTTTATAGAGAAATGAACGTAATTTACTTTATGTTCCTCCTTCAAGAAATTTTCTCCTTGCTAAGGTTATTGGGGAATGTCCTCTCTGCCAAGATTAATGACTCCATGATAATCAGCTGGGAGGAAAAGGTATTAACCTTAGAAAAATGGTTAATGCTGTGACCTTCAGGACATCCCCTAAGGCTGTGGGAAAGAACTCTAAAAACATGAGTTCAAAAATATATAGATGGGATTTCTCAACTATGAAAAATATAAGGATGCAGTATGAATTATATGAGGGGCTTCACAGACCTAAAAAAAATAAAGGCAGATGCACTATGAGCCAGCTTGTCAAAAGATATTAAGGAAGGAGAAGAGATTTGGGGAGTAGTGATTGCAGGGCAAGATCCCACCCAGCTAAGTTTATTGTTTGTGCTTACAAAGGCAGACAGATTCCTAAATTCAAGGTCAGAGTGAGCTTGGGCCCAGGCATGGTGGGAACGTTGCTCTCAGAGTGAGATCCCATCCAGCTTGCTTATTGTCTGTGCTTATGAAGTCAGGCAGATCTCTGAATTCATTTGCCATGTTAAAAATTTTTTTACTTGGTGTCTTTTCTAAGAATCAAGGGGCTAAGGTTATAAAATGCTGATTCAAGGGATAATCATAAGGGAACCTAAAGTAAATGACTGAATTGATATGAAAATAAAAGACTAGCCCTTTGTCTGTAAGGGAGAGGTACCCAGAGAGAACTGCTTAGAAAGAGAACACAGCTCTGTTAGAATTTCTCTAGCAGGACTTCTGACTTTGGTCAGAAAACCTAGAATTTTTCTGGCAAGAGATGAGCTATCTAGAGATCCCTGAAGAGCTCTCTTGAGCAGAATACAGGCTTGTACCCACAATTGACTTCAAGTTGTTCTTTCACTGCTCCCAAGGACCCCTTCCTCAGGACCCTCGCCCAAGCTGAGGCTGTTCCCTGGCAGTGAAGCCCTGAGATGCAGTGCTCTACTCTCTATATTTCTGATATAACCTAGCTAACACTGGCCCAGCCCAGAGACAGTGGTGAACTTGGCTTAGAGAAAAGAATGGATTAATGGATGAATAGCTGAATAGATTGAGAAGGGGAGTAAGCAATGGCTTTGCTCTGACGGAGTGAACCAAAGCAATCAAGTTTGGTCCATCAACAGAAGGGAATGACTTAACATCTCCTTAGTCCTCAGACGCAGAGCAGAGCAGAATCAAAACTGCCACTGTGACTGGGATAAGACACATTAACAGGATATAGATATAGGCATTGATCAGATACCAATGCAGGTATTCTTAAGTATCTCAAATCAGCTCTTAAAAATACATACCTGGCAAAACACAGGTTTATGGATACCGGAAAAAAGTTGCAAGAGCTCTTCCGAATCGCTGTAGTCACTGGGGAGTTTATCTATACAAAGGCACTTAGAATGGATGAGCTCCGAGGCCAAGAGATTAACATCCATCCACTGTGCGAAGAGCACCGAGGCTCCCATCTGCCTGCCCAGTAGCTCCAGTCTGGCCTTGGCAGCAAAGTCCTTCTTCATGTACTCCACAAACCCGTAACCTTTGGAGTGGCCAGTAACTTCACTGTAGACCAAAAAACACCTCTCGATGTTGCCATAGGCACGGACGAGTTCTTCAAACTCTTCTAAGGTGAAGGAGACGGGCAGGTTGGTGATGCACAAAAGAGCGTCTGTGGGCTGCAGCTGCACGGTCAACTCTCTGCCTCGGAAAGAAAACCGATGAAACTTCTGAATCGCACTCTGCGCCTGCTCCCCATTCAATAAGGTAACAAAAGCTGTAAGACAACAGAGGGGTCGGCAAGGTTTGAGGTCAGTGCTTTCCCAGTCTTCCCCTGTGACCCACAGTAAGAGATGCACCTTATGCCTAAGACAGGCTATACAAATCTTCGTTTGAAGCAAACTCATGACAAAATATACCCTGTTACGTGTAATGTCCCCTCCCACCCACATTCCACTTTTTGAGACAGAGTCTCACCATCTAGCTCCTGTTGGCCTGGAACTCACTACACAGACCAAGCTAACTTCAAATTCAGAGATTTGCCTCTGTCTTCAGAGTGCACCGCCAAACCTGACCTGCAATAAATACACTCTTGATTTTGTTATTGTTTAGAAACTGCTTTCTCTCTCTCTCTCTCTCTCTCTCTCTCTCTCTCTCTCTCTCTCTCTCTGTGTGTGTGTGTGTTGTACATGTATGTGTGCAGATTGTAGGTAGCCAGGCATGTGAGTGGCCAGAGGAGGGCGTCAGTGTCCTCTACCACTCTCTACCTAGTCCCTTTGAGGTAGACTCGGTCCCCTCAACCCAGAGCTCTTGTTTTCTCAGCAGGGCTGCGGTCAGCAAGGCTCCTGAATCCCTCTACTCCTGGTGAGTCCTACTCAGAGATGCCCTTACAGGAGCATAGGAGACATGCCGGCTTGGTATGTGGGTGCTGGGATTCAAACTCGGGTCCTTGTGATTGTTCAGAACACATTCTTAACCACTGAGCCATCCCACAACCCTGATTTTTCAATTCTACTTTGCTTTTTGTTTGTTTGTTTGTTTGTTTGTTATGCTAATGCTCTAATAAACCAATTTCATGGACAGTTGCTCAAATAAAAATTTTGGTAATTATATTAGGAATTTCACTATAAGCTCCACCCTATCCTGAGGGATTTTGTTTGTGGTAGCATTTTCTAACACACAAATCTGAACCCACTCAAAAACAACGTAAAGTTTTATGAAGCCTTTACAAAAATCCTTAATGAAGTTAAAATGCGGTTACGGTTACGAGAACTTTTCCCCCAGAAAGATCTCAAAGACTTTCACAGGACCTGAAAAACTGAAAGTACAGCAAAAGATGCCAAAATGCCTGAAGGAAACCAGTTTTTCTGCATCCTTTTCATATCATTAAGATTAATTAAGACAGTGACATGGCTCTGCAATGCCAACCCTGATGAGTGAGTTCATCCCAGGACCTGGAGGGTAAAAGAAAAGACAACTGGAGACAACTGTCCCAACTGTCCGTTGGCCACATGTGCACGTGTATGCATACACATACCCACACACACACATACACACTACATTGGTGTAATTTTTTTAAAAGAGAGATAATAATAGAATAAAATTGGCTAGAACCCACAAGTGTATATAATGCCATATACAATTTCAATAAATAATATTAAATTAAAAGATATCACAGTTCTGAGCTTGGATAAGTATTTTAACCTTCAATCTAGATCAAACAATTTTAAAAGCTACCTAAGCTATTTCAGCATCAAACAATAAAATGTATGAAATAAAAAAAAACATGACATATCTGGCTGGGGATAAACCTAGAATCTCGGCACACATGAGACAGAGACAGGGGACCATAAATTCAGGGCCACACTGGGCTACATAGTTGGAACAAGGAAACCTTGCTTTAAAAACCAAACATATGACACATGTGAGTTGCAAATCAATGAAATATAATGATTCATATTTGTTAGAACTAAATTTTAGTTATATCAATTTATCTGTTTTCACTAATGAACATGAATATTTTAAGAACATTTGTAATAAATCCTGAAAGCCTCCAATTAAAATACCACAGAGCAATCCACAAATCACCAGGGAGCTGCTCTCTAAAAGGGCCTCGTCTCCTTAGGGAGCGCAGTGAGACAGCTTGTAAGCACGTAATTCCCCCAGGTTCAAACAGAGCAGGCTCCTATGCGGGTCAGAGCAAATGCACAAGGGGTGAGACAGGGAGATCCCACGGGATGGGTAATTCTGTCGTCCCTCTTTTGGTCTTGGTGACCATGTAGCTCTGAGAGTGTGAGCATCGCACCTCAATGAGTGCTACTGACATTGAAAGCAGCATGCTTTCATTGTGCACTCTTTCCACAGGCCAAGGACAATTCCACATCTAAGTCTTCCAACAGGGAAGCAAGATCAGCCCTGACATCCTCACTGTGAAGGTTAACTCTCCATTTCCAATACCATTTGTTTTCAAAGTTGGTTTGTTTGGGGTTTTACAAGCTATTTTCTTGTTGTTGTTGTTGTTGTTGTTGTTGTTGTTGTTGTGACAGAATGACCTGACAAATTCACTATGACCATTGAAGTAAGTCAGGACAGGAACTCAAACCGGGCAGAAACCTGGAGGCAGGAGCTGACAGTTTTGCCATGGAGGAGTGCTGCTTATTGGCTTGCTCAGCCTGCTTTCTTAGAGCCCACCACAATGGGCTGGCCCTTCCCCATTCATCTCTAATTAAGAAAATGCTCTACAGTCTGGTCTGCAGCCTGATCTTATGGAGGCATTTTCTCAATTGAAGTTCCCTCCTCTCAGATGACTTTAGCTTGTATCAAGTTGACAGAAAACTACCCAGTACAACTGACCCCTTCTCAGTCTGACACACAAACACATCACTATTAAGTCACAGCTTTTTTTGTTGTTCATTACCAACGTCACACATGCTGATGGGACACTTCGTTAATCCCAACACTCTTGAGGCAGAGGCAAATAGCTTTCTGAGTTCCTGGCCACCTGGTATATAAAGCAAGTTCCAGGTCAGCTAGTACCACAGAGAGAAACTCTGTATCAAAAAAATGAAAACAAGCAAAAAGACATCACAATATAAAACATTGTAACAACTTAAAAAGTCCCAGAGCCTTACAAATTCAAACACTTTAAAAGTTGCCCCTTAAAAAGTATCCAAAAGTATCAAAAAGACTTTTGAAACCCAAAGTCTCCTTAAACTCTAAAATCTCTCTGTTTTTTTAAACATTTATAAAGTCGCTGGGCAGTGGTGGCCTCGTGCCTTTAATCCCAGCACTTGGGAGGCAGAGGCAGGCGGATTTCTGAGTTTGAGGCCAGCCTGGTCTACAGAGTGAGTTCCAGGACAGCCAGGGACAGCAAGGCCTACACAGAGAAAGCCTGTCTCGGAAAAAAAAAAAAAGTATATAAAGTCTCTCAACTAATGGCTCCAGTAAAATAAAAATAAATGAAATGCTTTCTTAAAGAAGGAAGAAGCAGGGCACAGTTACAATCTGAACAAGGCAAACCCAAACTCCAATCCTGTAAATAACTCAGTGGTCGCTATCTGGGATTCAGGTCACTTGTCCAGCTCTGCCCTCTGCAGAACAGCTTGTCTTCCAAAGCTGGGCAAGTTCCATTCCTGTACTCCTACTACTCTTGGTGGTCATACCATGGCAATGGTACCTCCAAAATGCTGGGGTCTTACTGCAACTGAGCTGCATTTCCACCAATAGTCTCCCTTGGGCTCTATTCATGGTACCCATCTTGAGCCTTTCTCCATGACCCCCTTAATCCTGGGCCTTTATCTGCTACTGAGGCTGCACCTTCACCAATGGCCTCTTCTGGTCTCTCACAGTGCCAAGCCTCAGCTGTTCTTATGATCCCTTCATGCCTCCAAAACCATTTCCACCTGTGAGACTCTTACACACTACCAAGTTCCACTGTCAGCACAAGATACAACCCAGCTTCTCTGTGCTAGCTCTCAGGAAACACTTCTCAGATTTCACCTCAGTGATGCTGGTCTCTTCTTAATAGTCACTGCGAACGTCTCAGTCCCAGCTGACTAGCATCAATTGTCCCAGGAAAGCAAAAGTTCACTTCAGTGGCTCTGGTCTCTGGTTAGTCACCAATGATTCTTTAGCTCCAGCTTCTAGGACCACAAAATGTTAATTCAAAAATACCAAAAATTCAACAACCCAGATAATTTTTAAGTAATTCCCAAACTTCCCTCTGGAACTTCCCAAGCCAGGCCTCCACCATCTGCACTGCTCTCCACATTCTTAGCTTCTAAGGTTCCACAAAACTGCTCACCACGTTTTGAACACTTAGTGGCTTCTCTTGTCCGAAGTTCCAAAGTCCTTCCACAATCCTACCCGAAACCACATGGTCATTGTCTGTCACAGCAATACCCCACTATCCTGGTACCAATTTCTGTCTGAAGGGTTTCTATTGCTGTGATGAAACACCATGACCAAAAGAAAGATGGGGAGAAAAGGGTTTATCCAGCATACAGCCATACTGAAGTCCATCACTGAAAGAAGTCAGGACAGGAACTCAAACAGGACAGGAACCTGAAGACAGGAGCTGACCCAGAGGCCATGGATAGGTACTTACTACATACTGGCTCGATCATACTGGCTTGCTCGTCCTGCTTTCTTATAGAACCCAGGTCCACCTGCACAGGTGGTACCACCCACAATAGGCTGGTCCCTCCCCCATCAATCACTGATTTTAAAAATGCCCTACAGGCTTGCCTACAGTACAGTGGAGGAATTTTCTTAATTGAGGTTATCTCCTCTCAGATAACTATAGCTTCTGTCAAGTTCACATAAAACTAGCCAATGTGCAACCTAAAGAAAGGAAGCTTTATTCTGGTTCACAATTTGGGGGTACAGCTCGTGACGATGGGGAAGTTCTGGTGACAGGAAGTTGAGGCAGCTGGGTCCACAACTTCCACAGTCAGGAAGCAGAGAGTAACCAAAGCTTGTGCTCACCTCACTTCCTCCTTTTTATAAAGTGCAGGACCCCAGGCTAAGCAATGTGCTACCTCCGTTTAAGCTAACAGATGAACTCCCTCACAGGCACGCCCATTGCAGGCTCTATGCCTCCCCAGCCCAACCAGGCTGACTTGTAACACTACTTAACTCTCTTTTCCGTCAAACACATACACAGCCATGTGCTAAATACTGGATGAGTTTTATATTGGCCCATAAAATCAGGGGCTTAGGCCGCAGTCCTGGGGAACCTGAAGTGGCTGACCATCCCTTTCTGGTCCCTATGTCTGCACACCCATCTGAGATCACAGCTGTCTGAGCATGCGTGCCTGAGTCTGCACAGCTATTCGAGCACTCTTCCCGGAGTCTGCACACCCATCTGAGATCACCTTCCACACTTTTTTTTGCCACGCCTTCCGCTGCTCACACTTGAAAGGTAGCAATCTCTAGGGGCCTTCCTGTCAGGATACTCATGGGGACAGCCAAATTCAGATACTCAGCAGCTCCAAGCTACTGAATCCCTGCACTCACTCCACCCCACCCCACCCCACCCCCACCCACGGGCAATCAAGTCCTTCTCACTAGTATGTCTAGCTACAGTGTAGGCAGTGGAAGAGTACTGATGTTCATCACTGAGCTCACATTCCAACTGGGGCACAAGAGATTCAACTGAGAGTTAACAGATGTAAGGCTTCCAACTCGGACGTGGAAGGGGGTGGTGAGACCAATTAAATTGGGTGAAGTAGATGCATCTGAGGGCATCAAGCCACTCATTGGCACTGAAGTCCTCCGCTAATGGGTCACATGCTATGCCCACTAGCTTTTTATTTATGAAAAGACAAATCATGTGTCCTTTTCAAGACCTCTAGGAAGGAGGACAAAGGAGTATCTCATGCTCAGAAGAACCTGGAACAATTTAGCGGTGATCATGCCAAACTAGAAACAGATTCCTGAGTGCTTCCTCCAGGTGGAGAATGCAGAATGGCGGGAACTGCAGTTCCTCGGCATTTTGGAGTCTTTGGCTGGGGTTTGGGTGGTGGTGGTGGTGGTTTTGGTTGTTTTTTAACTCAGGAGTAAACATTGGGACTCTAGCGATACTCCTTGGGGGCAATCTGGGATCAAACCCATCTCCTTGCACAGGGCAGGCAAATGCTCCACACAGAGCTGTAGTCCCAGCCCCCAGCTACCATTTACACTGGAGTACGTGAGTATACAGTGGCCTTAACATCATCTATGCTGTGTCTTATCATCTCAAAATATGCTAATAAACATTTATATGTCACATGCTCATAAAAGAACAGAATTCCGATCTCACAGATATGAAACTAATACTCAGAAAAGCTGAGTAAGCTTCCTATTTTGTCCAAGTAAAGGTCAAGCTACACACACACACAGTAGGTCCACAGCAGAAGCCAGTAGTAACATTAGATGGAAGCATGCCACACCACTGGAAAACACTTGTTAACACATAACATTCAACATTCATAGTTAAAAATCACAGAGCTCCAGCTACACTCGGGTTATTTAGTGGTTAAAGTTTGGGGCATTCAGAAAGAAACCCGTGAGCCGTACTGATGGGGTATAAACACTTAGGGACCCCATCGCTGATGGAGAGCGGAGTTCAGTGTTGAAATGCTTGCTGGCACCTGTGAAGGCCGTGAGTTCAATCCCCAGCACCAGAAGGCAGTTCAACAAGAAAAGACAGTGCGAGCTTTCCTGTTCTACAATAAATGCAAAATGAAAGCGAGGTCGAGAGGTCAAGGGCTTGGAAGGGAGCTCTCACCTGTTCGTTTATTCCTGTCCACATAGCAATACTTTAGCTCATAGTCCTGTAATAACTCATGAACCTCCTGAAAGACACAAGGCCGGGAAAACTCAGTAAGTACATCAATTTGGTTAGTGGTTAGTGGTTAGTGGATGACCGAGCTTGACTGCCATCCTCCCCCATCGCACGTGCGCGCGCGCGCGCGCGCGCGCGCGTGTGTGTGTGTGTGTGTGTGTGTGCGCGCGCGCGCGCGCGCACGCGCGCGCACACACACACACACACACACACACACACACACACGCTATCTCCCGACACATATGCCGACCCCCCAGACATACCCTGTATCCCACTCAAACAGAGCACTTTCTACCTGTGTGAACCTGCACCTCGCTTTGTACTTGAGCTCACACTTCTAGCACGGAGTAAACTAGTCACCAAAGCTGCCCAGGCCACCTGAGGTCACACGGGAATCCCACCTCCAAGGCTCTACCCGGAAGCTTTTCCTAACAACTTCCCACAGAATGTGCTCTTATGCTACGACAACCACCTTCTATGTCCTGATTTATGCCTCTCTTGTGGAAATAAATATATATTAAATCATTCCACATGCTGTGGTGTAGGCAAGAAATACACCTGTAAATGCATGCAATGAACACAGAGAATATGCAAATGTCGATTTTATATAGTGTAATCATTAAATTGTAAATTTTAATCTGTAAATTAAATTTGAATAAAATTTTTTAAAAAAAACAACTGAAGTAAAAGCAGCAGGTTGAAGTCATCTCCTCTTCGCTCCTCACAGCATACAATGTACAAACTCACCTATATATTGCATCACTTTACATGAGCTTGGCATTCAGAACACACATCAATGTAAATAAGATTTGTTTGGAATTAGCTTGGACTGAAATTTTTCTGCATGCTTCCTTTGAGACAGGGTCTCACTATGTAACTCTGATCAGGGGCTGGTGTTTCCCGACTGGGCACAAATCGCATAATTCTCAAGAGACACAAAGGACTTAAGTTTATCATATAGGTGGGTGTTTTGACCCCACACACAGAATGACAAGCAACCAATTCTAGGTAAGACGTACATGTGAGGAAAAGGCTGGTCTCAGTACTAAAGCGTTCAACCATGGGTCCTTCCTACTGCAATTACCATGATTAGTTCTCATCTAGCTTTTCATGGGTAGATGCAACTGGACCGACTTATATGAAAAAAATCAGAAAACAGGGAACTAAGCAGATAACTCTGTAAATACAGTGCTTGTCAGAGAACTGTGAGGACCTGAGTTTGGATCCCCAGAGTCCACATAAAACATGGCAGGTGGCAGCCGCCTGTAATTCTAGCACTTAGGAGGCAGAGACACAGTCCCTGGGGCATAACTGGCTAGCTAGCCGGCAATCTCTGGGTTCAGCAAGACATGAAAAGCCCTGTCTTGACAGAGTGTGAGGGAATCAAGGAAGACACCTGGTACCAACTTTGGTTCTCCGCACACACACACACACACACACACACACACACACACACTTTTTAAAAAGCCAGAAAACCCGAGTAGAAGAAATTCAATGAGTTTCATTAGCCACTTTTGAGTGTGGATTCTGGAAGGTTCCAGGAAACACACCCTCATTCCGTCTAGTATAAACTTTCAAAAGAGTGTATCACCACATAACCATTAACAGTTAAAAAATGATCACAGTGATAGTTTTGCAGTAAAGAGTAACCTAGAAAAGAGAGATAAAGCACAGGGCAGCCGCACGTTAGAAAGTTTCCCTGGGGCTGTGGAGACGACTTGGCTCGTCCAGACGACCCAGTTCCAAGGTCCATCACCTACGTGGAGGCTCATAACCATCAGTAACTCCAGTTCCAGAGATTCAGACACCTCTTCCGGCCTCTGTGGGCACCAGACACATACAGGGCACATAGGCAGACATACATACAGGCAGGCAAAACACCCACAGACATCTATTTTAAGTTTACCTTTGAACTCAGTGCAAAAGAGAAAGAAGAATATAGCCATGATGGGTAAATTGTAAAAACATAAACCAGGTGAAAATATGACCGTCACCTGTCACAAAGGGTGGTCAAGTTGAACATCCTGAACAGCTTTTTATTATAAATGCCTAAAAACACACAGCAGTTTTAACGTGAAAAGGTTTGCTGGATATTGCAGCTTAGAGGTTAGCATCATTTATCTTGAATGTGAGATGTTTTTCTCAGACTTAGGAAAATGTCAATTATGGTCCTACAAAAAAAACGTAACTTCTCCTTACATAACACACATAACATACACAACAGACACCTTGCCAGCTGACTAAGTTAGCGCTTTACAGAGCAGCCTTTATATGAGGGATCAAGCGTATTCTTCTGGTGGCGCAGACTCTAATCTTTCATTTGGCTGGTGAACAGCTGTCAAGTGCTAGATAAAGAAAGCCGATACCACTCATTACGTTATCAAGTATCTGTAAACAAACGGCAGGCTGTGCCACTTCTCCAGCTGAGGGAATTACCTAAGGGAAATCTTCAGGACCAGAAATGCAGTTTGCAACTTAAAAATCTTATCTTCCCAACATCTGTACTTTTAATTACAGCTCTCCAGTGCATCGGGTACGGAGGTCTGCTAATGGGAAGCTGTACAAAGCTTCCAAGAGAGGAGGAATGGCCTCGCTCTCTGCCCTGAAGATCATCCCGCCATCTGTGCTGCAGCAAGGAGACCCAGGGTAGAAATTTCAGAGCTGACAAAGCCCTAAGAATCACGTGCCGCGCAGTCCTGAGAGAACTGGACCTACAGCTTCCAGGAGCTGACGCGGCTGTGGGATTTCCCCCTCACATACACTCTGAAAGCACTCTGTGCAGGCAGCAACGCCATTTACAAATTCCTGACGGCACAGGAGTGTGTCAAACTGACATTTCTGGCTGACATCAGTGTGTCCAGGCCACATCCTCCAACATCCTCTGAAGGTCTCTGAGAGAGTCTCAGAAAGGTTTCTGGCAGAGGGGAAACAGCTTTGATTACAGCTGTGACTGAGTTCACCCACCCAACCACAGCCATTCTGCGCGCCTTCCCACGTGAAAGGTACAGACCTAAAACACAGGTCTCCTAAGCTCCGGGGTGTGATTGTTTGCTTCAAACTGTTTAAGAAAAAAGCTTTGAGGCCAGCAAGGTGGCTGAATGAGTAAAGATGTCCGCCACCAAGCCTGAGGCCTGGGATCAGTGTGTGGGACCAGTAAGTATGGAGACACACCCTCACATGCATGCATTCTCTCTCTCTCTCTCTCTCTCTCTCTCTCTCCCTCCCTCCCTCCCTCTCCCTCTGTCTCTCGCTCACACACAAATGTAGTAATTTGTTTTTTTTTTAAAGGCTTTCACAGATCAAAGTATGCTCCAATAAAGTACACTATTTTTAAACCTCACTAATTTGTATTAAAAGAAGAGAACACGGGGCCTCCGAGATGGCTCAGAGGGCGAGGGAGCTTGCTGCTAAGTCTGCCAACCTGAGTTCAATCCCTGAGACTCAGATGATGGCAAGGGCGGACTTTCTCAGGTTATCTTCTGACCTCCACATGCAGGCACAGACAGACAGACAGACAGACAGACAGACAGACAGACAGACAGACAGACAGATGTAAAAATAACTTAAAGAAGAGAACAAATGTGTTGCTTTAAATTGTAAGCACCTGGAAAATAGCAGTGTGCCGTACAATGCCAGCCCAGACAGTCCTCTTCCCCTTGCCACAGGTGCCTCTCTGGGCAGCTGCACAGGTCCAGACAAGAGGTTGTTGGACATTTACAAGTTATGCTTTCTAAAAATCACCTGGGCCTCGATGCTGAAACTTGGTACTACATTTCTGATGCCTGGCTGGTTTCCTGGCCAGTGTTATTTTGCTACTTATAAACTATTACATTCTTGTAAATGCCACACACCCACTGGCATTCATACACCAGAGATCCTACGAGAAAGAAAGTCAAGTCTGCGTGTGTGTGTGTGTGTGTATGTGTGAGAGAGAGAGACAGACAGACAGACAGACAGACAGAAAGACACAGGCCTCAATATACATCCCTGGCTGACCTGCGACTTGCTACATAGACTAGACTGGCTGCTAGCCTGCAGCTATCCTCCTGTCTCTGCCTCCCAAGCTAGGATTCCAGGCTTACACCACCATGGCAAGCTACAAGTGTGTGGAAGAATGAGGTGAGGTACAGCCTCATCAGCAGCTTATGTAGGTCCTGCTGAGCCACCTTCTCTCCATGCTCAGTGTTAGCTGAGACTCAGGTGTCATCAATTTGTGGCTACAAAACTGTGCCTCTCTGTGGTCTTAATTTGTATCCTGTTGATAAGTGGGGCACTGTGACTGCTGAACTCAGGGGTCAGTTTAACTACAACATGCAGTGATTGAAGCAAAATTCGAACCCCGTGTTGCTAAGAAATATTTTATACATGTGGGTAGTATTGATCACCAGCTACTTAAGAAAAAAGAGATCCCATGCAGTGGGTAAACCTCATCCCAGCAGTGAAAGCTTCAACAACCAACCTACGCTTCCCGATGAAGACACCAAGCTCTGGACCGTAGCACCCAGCCTTGCCCAGGTTCTTAGCCCGCAGCTGTACCCACAGCCTTGGGATGTGGCAGCTGATGACCATGGAGTCAATTAGTCAAATCTTCTTTTGTTAATCATTTTTTTTCTTTTCTTGAAAATTGATTTTTTTCTTACAATATATTATGATGATGGTTTCCCCTTAACTCTACTCCTCCCTGTCCCTCCCCACCTCCCCTCCCACAGCACCCACACCTTTTCTGTCTCTTGTAATAAAACCAATTGGCATCTAAGGGATAATAATAAAACAAAAAATAAACAAATTAGAATAAGACAAAACTACCAAACAAGAAAGACCCAGAGAAAAAGCATTATACATATAGAAGCAGACACACGTGTTTGCATACACAGGAGTCCATAAAAACATAAAGCTGGAAGCTATAATATATTCACAAAAGAACTGTAAGGTTAGAAAACCAAAAAGTTCTCTGACAACATTATAGGTCAAGGACCTGCGAAGATGCCACTGAGTCCGTTTTGTGCTGGCCATCTACTGCTGGGACCTACCCCCTCCGTCTGTTTTCCCAGTGAAACTACCTTGGAGAAAACAAATATTTCGTTTGCAAGTGGCTATCTTTTGAAGATAGCATTTGGGTCAGGGATGGGGAGTCTGTTCACCTCTTTCATTTTTCTTTCAGCTCTACGACCTTATCTGGCTCAGATCTGTGCAGGCCCTGTGCATATCACCTGTCTCTATGTGTTCCTATGTGCCAGGCCTGTTGTGTCTGGAAGGCCTTCGTTCTTTGGTGTCTGCCATCCCCTCTGACTCTCACACTCTTTCTGCCTCCTCTTCCTTGGTTCCCTGAGCCCTTGAGGGGGAAGGGGGAGGGGGGAGGGGGAGAGGAAAGAGGAGGGGTGTGTGATGGAGATGGAGACATCTTTTTTAGGACTGAGTGTTCCAAGGTCTCTTGCTCTGCCTATGATCTGTCTGTGGGTATCTGTATTGGTTACCATCTGCTGCAGGAGGAAGCTTCCCTGAGGATGGCTGAGCGAGGCATGGATCTATGAATACAGCAGACTGTCACTCGGAGGCATTTTATTGCTGTCTTCCGTTAGCAGAACAGTAGTATTTGGTTACCCCTAGGTCCTTGGCCTACCTAGTCTCCTGATCGCCGCCATCCAAGGAGTATTAGGTATGGTGCCATCTCATGGAGTGGGCCTTAATTTAAACCAGATATTGGTTGGTTACCCCACAGGCTTTGTCCCACTACTGCACTGGTGTACCTTGCAAGCAGATAACCACTGTGCATAGAAGGGTTTGTAGCTGGGTTAGTGTTTACCTTTCTCCTTTGGTAACATGTAGAATACTTTCTTGTACCACGAACACCAGTCCATATGGGTGAAGGCTCTAGACAGGCACCAGTTCAACCTCTCCTTGTCGGATGAACTGTCACCACCCAGCCTTGGCAATCCCCTGGGTTGATTGGTGGTTCCCATGGGGCCCTCTTGGACAAGAACTCAATTAGATGCAACCCGCTGCCAATACTAGAAGCTTCATTTGGTGTGGGGAGAGGCCCAGTTGGGGCTGCCTGCCCTGATGTTTGGTGATTCCATTTAGATCCACCTTCATATATGTACATAATTTAGGAAGCTTCTACTGGATTAAGATTCCACATAATCCCTCAAATGGCCCTTAGTTTTAGCTGTCCCTCCCCATACTAGGAAATCAGTCAGTCAAATTTTGACGTGCACACATTACATACAGGTATGTGTGTATATTCTACTGGACTTGTTCTCTGTACAACTCTGGCTGGTGCAGGCATCTTGTGATATTTCCCTGACATTTATTTCTTCTTCGGAAAAACATTTATTCACTGCTACTGCCTCGTTTTTCTATCTTTTCCTGTAGGTGGCTTTTAAATCACTGTGAATACTAATCCTTTGTCATTCATAACACTGTA
This sequence comes from Mus minutoides, assembly GCA_902729485.2. Lineage (NCBI taxonomy): Eukaryota > Metazoa > Chordata > Mammalia > Rodentia > Muridae > Mus > Mus minutoides. The sequence continues at coordinate 23,657 of LR750451.1, read as the reverse complement.
AGTGTCCTAATTTAGTACATGGTCTGCTGTTCTGTTTGGTTGAGATTTTCAGTGGTGAGAGGCTTTTCCTTTAAAAGTCAAATCTCTGACTCCTCCCCCTTGGAGAGCCTGTACTTTACAAAGTCCTTTTCTGAGCAGGTCTGGGGGTGCACACCCGAAATGCCAGCGCTCAGGAGGTTGAAACAGAGGGGTTGGGAGTTCTAGGTCATCCTTGGCTACATAGTAGGTTCACTCAAAGCCAGCCTGGGCTACATACAACCCTGTCCTTAAACAACACAAACAGGAGGGGGAAGGCAGGAAGGAGAGGAGGAAAGGGGAGGGAGACAGAAGGATCCCTCCTAAGCAAACATATAAAGTATTTTGTGTTCCACTAGTTTTCTTCTTTTTACATTTTAGTTTCTGGTCACTTTAGAGTTGAGGTTTTTTAGGGGGAGGAGGGGTTATTTTTGCTGTTTTGGGTTTTTGGTTTTTTGTTTGCTTGTTTGTTTTGGTTTTGTCTGTTTATTATTTCATTTGGTTGGTATTTGAGACAGGAGGTCTCACAGCTGAGGCTGGTCTTGAACTCCTGATCCTCCTGCCTTAACTTCCTAAATGGGATGTCAAGCATGACCTTGCAGTTTTCACATAGTGTGAAGTAGGAATTTGGCTTATCTTTCTTGGGGAATTAATTTTCCTCCCAGCTGGATGATAATCCACTGTCTGGCCCCCACTGAGCGATGGTACTAGTTAGCGCTCACAACACTGCGACAACACCCAACAGGGAAAACCTAAGAGAGGAATTCTTCCCTTTGGTTCACGGTTTCAGAGGGTTCTCCTCATTGTGGTGGGGAAGGCTTGCTGGGACAGCTTAGTTTACAGTAATTGCAATGTGTGGTTGAGGGTGTTCCCATCATAGGAGGGCAGGAAATAGCACACGGCAGGAAGCAGGGCTGGACATAAACTTTGGGGCCAGCCCTTCGTGATCTATTTCTGGCAGGGACACTCTCTCTCAACTCCCAGTGTCCAGAACCTCTCAAAATTGTGCCACGAACTGGGAACCAAGTGTTCAAAACATGAGTCTGTGAGGACTTTTCAGATGCAAACCATGACACACTCACTCTCTCATACAGTCTCCAGGCACACAGAAATCAGTGTGTTATCCTACGTTGCTGTGCCAGTGGACATCTTGTCCAGCCTGTGCTAACTGTATACTCTACTAAATACATAACTTGAAAAGTCTGTAAGGGAGGCAAAGGCAGGCGGATTTCTGAGTTCAAGGCCAGCCTGGTCTACAGAGTGAGTTCCAGGACAGCCAGGGCTATACAGAGAAACCCTGTCTCAAAAAAACAAAAAACAAAAAACAAAACAAAAAAAAAAACCCACCTCCCCTTATTACTGTTGTTTCTAGTTTGGGGCTCTTAATAAAACTGGGAATAAAAACTCTGAGGAACTCCACATGAGGCTAACACTGCTGAATTATACGCATGGCTGTTTTATAATTTGAAGGTTTTGTGCCCTCAACAGCTCTTGCGGGAGTCCAATTCCCTCTGAGGTATTAAGAGGGCAGAAATTTAATCTGATCGTGTTTGAAGGTTGACAAGGGTTATATAAGGTCACCGNAATAAAACTGGGAATAAAAACTCTGAGGAACTCCACATGAGGCTAACACTGCTGAATTATACGCATGGCTGTTTTATAATTTGAAGGTTTTGTGCCCTCAACAGCTCTTGCGGGAGTCCAATTCCCTCTGAGGTATTAAGAGGGCAGAAATTTAATCTGATCGTGTTTGAAGGTTGACAAGGGTTATATAAGGTCACCGAGGTGAAGCCCCAGCCATTGAACACTAGTGGATTTGTAGGAGAGCGACCAGGACTCAGAGGATGTGCATGACTGCCTGCTGTCCCCACGCGATGCCATGTGCTGCTGGGAACCACTGCCAGCCCAGCCACGGCACACATCCTTGACCTGGACCAGAACCGGGAAACATGTAACTTTATAGCTTGGCCAGACTCTGCCTTTCTTTCTTTAAAAGGGGACTATATATAGCCTATGTTTGTCCTCAGTAGAATCTGCCAGTTTCTGAGACCTTTGAAGCCCTTGACACATTCACTAGTAGACCATGACTGTCAAGTGTTCTACACCCAAGCCAACAGGGGAGTCGCCTGCTACTTTATCTTTACCCATCCTGGTAGAAACACAGGTAGTCCACTGTGCTCTGCATCTGGTTCTCCAACATGAATAATGGAATCCAGACAGACCCTGCTGTTTGTTTATTTGTTCAATAGCCGTGAGCATTTCCCCTACAGAGGTATCTGTTTTAGCCGTCAGGCAGATTTTTAAATGGGATAGTTTAGTTTTTCTAATATATTTACCTATGTATATTTTGTGGGAACGAGAGGAGCCATGCCACAGTGCACATGTGGAAATCAGAGGACAACTTTGAGAGTCAGTTCTCTCTTTCTACCATATAGAATCTGGGAACTGAAATCAGGTCATCAGGCTTGGCAACAATGCCTTTATCTACAGAGACATCTTGTCAGCCTTGAATCTTTCTAACTTGTAAAATAGCTTTGATTTGACTGTCTGTCTGTCTACACCTCGCTCTCTCTCACTCTCTCTCTCTCCACACACACACACACACACACACACACACACACCTTTCTTTCAATTTTTTTTTTTTTTTTTTTTGGTTTTGGTTTTTCAAGACAGGGTTTCTCTGTGTAGTCCTGGCTGTCCTGGAACTCACTCTGTAGACCAGGCTGGTCTCGAACTCAGAAATCCTCCTGTCTCTGCCTCCCAAATGCTGGGATTAAAGGCGTGCGCCACCACACCCAGCACCCTTTCTTTCTTTCAAGAGCATCTCTAAGAAGGGCATGGTAGCACGTGCCTTTAGTTGGAGCACCCCAGGAGGAAGAAGCAGGGGATTCTCTGTGAGTTAGACAATAGATAGCCTGCTCTACACAATGGGTTTTAGGACAGCCAATGTTACACAATAGAGAGACCCTTTCTCAAAAACAACCACAATGTCGAGAGAGAGAGAGAGAGAGAGAGAGAGAGAGAGAGAGAGAGAGAGAGAGAGAGGGAAGAGTGTAGCCCAGGTTATCTCACTATGTAACTGAGGCTGGTCTCAAACCCACACTTCCTTCTGTCTCAACTTCTCCAATGCTAGGATTACAGGGGTGAGCTCCCATGCCCAACTTAAAATTTCTTTATAAATTCTGGATACTAGTCTTTTGTCAAATATGAAGGACTTTCTTCTAGACTCTGATATACCTGTTTTATTGTTTTAATTATGTCTTTCTGATGAGAAGTCATTAATTTGTACCAAGTTCAATCTATCACATTTTTTTTTTCTGGAGAACACTTTGTGTCCTTTTTGAGAAGTCTCTCGCCACCTAAAAATAATGAAAAATTGTATTTTTAACCACTCTTTGGTATACATATAACTTTACCATTAAAAAACAAAAGAAAAGATGCATACTAATGTGATAGATATGTGTGTTCAATTTCACATACAGAATTAAGTCTTGGCTGAATATTCCGTACTTCGAGACATGATTGTTAACCTTCTCCAGAGTTCAGCGATGCTCTGACCTTACTGTCAGTGTTGAAAACACTGCCTTGCATGGGGGGCATAGTACAACGTGGCAGGTGTTTAGGGCTATCTTAGAAACTGTGAAAAATTCTGTTCTGATTCCAACCCAAACTTCATGGCAAAGTTTTTTAATGGAACTCAGCAGCAAATCAATCAGCCATTCTTTTTTTTTTTTTTTTTTTTTGAGACAGGGTTTCTCTGTATAGCCCTAGCTGTCCTGGAACTCACTTTGTAGACCAGGCTGGCCTTGAACTCAGAAATCCACCTGCCTCCGCCTCCCGAGTGCTGGGATTAAAAGCGTGCGCCACCACGCCCGGCTTTTCAGCCATTCTTTATGAGTGTGCACAGGTGTGTGGCTATACACGGAGGTAGAGGCCAGAGGCTAATGTTAAGCATCTTCCTCAGCCACTTTTTTTTATGTCCATACGTGTGTGCCTACATGAGTTTATGTGTGTCAAGTGTGCAGGAGGAGCCTACAGTGGCCGGAAGAGGTGTCACATCCCCTAGAACTGGAGTTACAGACAGGTGTGAGCTGCTCTGCAGATGCTGAAACTAGAACCCAGGTCCTCTGCAGGAGCACTAAATAGTCCCAATTGCTGAGCTATCTCTCCAGACCCCTCCCACCTTTTTTTCTTAATGGCTGTCTTAGTTAGGGTTTTATTGCTATGGAGAGACACCATGACCCAGGCAACTCTTATAAAGAAAAACATTTAAATGAGGCTGGCTTACAGTGTCAGAGGTTAGTCCATTGTCATCATGGTGGAAAACATGGCAGCATGCAGGCAGACACGGTGCTGGAAAAGGAACTGAGAGCTCTACATCTTAATCAGAAGGCAGCCAGGACACTGTGCTCTGCACTGAGCTGAACTTGAGCATACACGAAGCCCCACCCCCACAGTGATACACTTTCTCTAACAAGGCCACACCTCCTCCAATAAGGCCACACCTCCTCCAATAAGGCCACATCTCCTCCAATAAGGCCACACCTCCTAGCAGTGTCACTCCCTATGGCCAAGCATTCAACTCATGAATCGATGGGGCCATACTTATTCTAACAACCACAATGGTAAACAAACAAACAAACAAACAAACAAACAAACCCTGTGTCTTTAGAACTATCTGCTGGACTCTGTTTAGTTGCCAACCTTGTTGGCAACATCCAGAACATCATAATCAGGAGGCAGCCAAACATATGCCTTCTTCTCTCTGTCAGGCCTTATCAGGGTATTGATTTTGGCCACATCAACTACCTTGTTTCTTCACGGCCTGTTTCATCTGGTGCCTGCTGGCTTTGCCATCCGTGATAGATTCAAGTGTGTTGTTTCTTCTGTCTTCTCGGTGGCTGAGTCAGTGTGCAGAGGAAAGCTGATGCTGTTATAGCAGTCAGCTTGCTTCTCCTGGACAGGCTCTTACAAGAGCATGTGTGCTGCCTCTGGAACAGCAGGGTCTTGGGCTTCCAGAAAGTAGGTAACACGCAGGTCTTCATTCACTGGCTGTGGACGGCTCTCAGCACTGCCTTCTTGGGTTTCAAGGCCTTTGCATTGGCTTTGAGAGGGGCTGGGGATTCCTTCCTCACTTTAAGAGGCATTTTGATGAAAAACCACATTGTTATTGTTGTTGTTATTATTATTATCAAACAAAGGTTCCCACTCAATTATCATTATCATTATCATTATTATTATTATTAAACAAAGGTTCCCACTCATTATAGTGCTCACTAACTGGCCAGACTTGTTGACCAGCAAGTCATAAGGATTCTCTATCTTAGCCCCACCATCTCCCTGCTCCCCACGCTAGGTTTACAGCTACACGTCATTACATCTAGCTTTTTACTTGTGTGCTGAGGATCCAAACTCAGGTCCTAAACCTTTTGCAAGAAACACTTTAGTGCCTTAACCATCTCCACAGTCCTCAATTAGCAACTCTGCAAATTAAACTATCTAATACAATACAAGCCCCAGATCTACTAATCTGACACTTAAGATGCTGAGGAACGAACGATGCTGGAAAATATTAAAAGTCTTACAGTTAGACCGAGTAGAATTTCCAAGATGTGTGGGTGCATTACTTGAGAGCTGTCTACCTTGGTTTTCTGTTTGCTTTGGTGTTTGTTTTTTTTTAACATTTTATTCTATTATTTATTTATGTGTGGGGAGGTACCATAGCTTGAGTGGGGAGGTCAGGGGACAACCTGTGGGAACTAGTTCTCTCCCATCATGTGGATGCTGGAGCTAGAATTCAGGTCATCAGGCTTTGCAGCAAGTGCCTCTATGTGCCCACTAAATCATCTCACTGACCCACAACTTGTTCCAATTTGGGGCAGAGTCTCTCTCTGGAACCTGGGGCTCAGCGATGGGCTACACTGACTAGTCAGTGCACCTCAGGGGTCTTCCTGTCTCACTTCCCCAGTGTTGGGATTATTAGCAATTGCCACTATGCCTGACTCCTTATCTTATGTATGTACACACACACACACACACACACACACACACACACTATATATATATATATATATATATATATATATATATATATATGTATGTATGTTTTGTTTTTTCATAAAACCTGAGTGCTGGGCATTGAGCCCAGGATTTCACACCTTCACAGCAACTGAGCTATCTCCCAAGCCCTGGATTCCAGGTTTGGGTAATCCAACTTTCTGACCTTGCCTAAAGAAACTTATAAAGGTCATTTGCCTTAGCAGTAAGCTAATGGGACCAGCTGTTTGTTTACTGTAGTCCAAATGCTGTATGGACTGTGTTTTTTATTAATCTCACGGCCACAGCAGCCGGGTTTTCAAATCTAGACTTTAAAGCTGGGGACCTATCTTTAAATCAGGCCTAGATGTAAATGACTTGCTCAAAGGGCATGGGATGGAACTGGGATTTCAGAGCTCACAGCAAACACAGTGATCTACTACACCATGGTATCTTCAGAGTCTTTGAACAATAAACCCATAAAATCAGGAAACACTCACCCCTGTCACATTCCCAGAGCCCGCTGCATCACTGACCCGCTAGCCTTATGATAAGATATGAGGGTAGGAACAGGGTCAGGGTGTCCACCATGAAAATTCCTTGGAGGCAAAACTAATAAAACAAAGTCACTTGGTTCTGGCAGCTAAATGTCTGGTCATGTCACTCCCTTAAAATAAACACCCAGAGCTTAATTTGGCTGATGAACTCTTAATCAGTTAGCCAGGCCTACTAAAGTTCTCAGCCTGGCGTTTTGTAATTACCCATTTCAAACTCTATGCCTTGGCCACTGTAGACCAACTCTGTCCATTTTTCTTTTTTGGTCTTTAGGGAACTTCATGGCAGATTCAGGTATGCATGCTCTTTTTTTTTTTTAAGCGTTTTCTTTTGCGGGGAGGTGGTGGTAATGGTATGTGAGTGTGCAAGCTTGTGGATATGTGGGTGTGCGTACCCATGTGCATGAATGTGGAGACCACAGCAGGGGATTAGGAGTTCGCCTCACCCACTCTCCACCTTATTGGCTGCAGAAGGGTCCCTCACTCAACCAGAAGGGTCCCTCATTCAACCAGAAGCTTGCTGTTTCAGCAAGGCTGGCTGGCCAGGGAGTACTGGGGAGTCACCTGCCCCCACTCCCCAGTGTTAATGTTACAGTCATGGCCAGCTTTCCACGTGGATTCTGGAGATTTGAACTCGGGTCCTCATGCTTGCAGAATGGCACACTCGCCTACCAAGCCTTCTCCTTCTCCCTGCAATTTGTTTACTATAAATCAACAACTTTTCTGAAACAAAAGAGGAACCATTTAAAACCCCTACTACCCAAATCTAAGACAACAGAGACATCAAAGCAGTTATAGTAACAGAATCTAAGCCTCTGAAGAGAACAGGAAACCAAGAGTCTGTACTAATATGAATTACTAACCAAACACATTTGAATGCTTCAAAAGGAATGGGATGGGTTCACCTCAAAAATATCCTCCAGAACAGCCTTATCACTCTAAAAGGAACACTTTCATGGCCTGGAAGACTCTACTTGAATCAAAGTAAGTCAAACACAGCGTTATCAACAAGGAAGCATATTTAAAACCTGCATCACCTTTTACCTTGCTACCTTATGACCTTACTACCAACAACACACAACTAGTACGGTAATGTAGGCAATACACCAGCTTGTAAGAAATACATGATAAAGTACAGTCATGCATTATAGATCTATTCAGTCAAATAGAGTATTCAACAACCAGGGTCCCTTAAGACTGCAAGGAGGGGTGAGAGTTCCTATTACATGCCAGCCTGATAGCGGAGGTAAGGTGGACTCACATAGCAATGCTCACATATCCATGGCGACGCTGGTGTAAACACACCTAAAGTACGGACGGTATACATATAGACTATATAGTAAATGACGCTTGCCGCTGTCAACAGCAACTTTACTGGTCTTTGTATTCACTATCGGGTCCTTTTAAACATTACACAGATCACTCTGCTTATAAGACAGTTTATTACAAAGCAATGTGTCATCCTGTGGCAGCAGTAGTCTCATGTGTTGACTCCCAGCTGCAGGGGGGCATCTGCAGTGACTGACCTCCAGGAGACTTACACAATGGCAAAACTGCTGAAGCAGATCTCTCAATGCACGCCCCTCATTAAGCGGTAAATGACTGTAGCCCGGAGTGGGTGTGCACTGGGCCGTGTGCATTCCAGCAGCTCAGGGGAAGGAAAACTCTCCAGTAGTACTTACAGCCTCTCTGAACGTCCGAAAGTTTATTTCAAAATCTAAAGCGCTCAGGAGGCGCACGTTCCTGTAAGACCCACCACTTCCTCTCCAGCTCAAGCTGCAAAAACTCCCAAAGTTGGGAGCAGAGGCTAATTTGGATTTTTTCTGTTGTTGTTCTTAAGTAGTTAAGCAGGCAGTATGGTAGAAGATCCAAGGTCCAGGAAATAAAAGCAAGTTAAGAACTAAATGCAGATAATTGCAGCAGTTGGCTGGAGAAAGAGAAAAGCCGAAGGCCCCGTGCAGGGGTGAGTGGGGGTGGGGGTAGGAGGCGGGGGGAGGAGAGGGAATGCAGGCACAAATACAGCTTCAGATGACTCTTACTGGGCTCACAGATTAACAAATGTCTAACAAAGAAAATGACAAATAAGGCTGGAGAGGGAACAGTTCACAATCTACAGCAGCCACACACAGGAGGACAGAACGGTGCCTAGAGAGTTTCACCCCCAAATCTATCAGAAAAGAAAAAGAAAAACCATTTTTCTTTTTAAATCAAGAAATACCAAGATAAAGTTCTTGATACACTGAAAGAAACTAACTTTGGTCAATCTGTGTATGTGTGAATGTGTGTATGCATGTGTGAATATGTATATGTATGTGTATGTGCAGGGGTGACTGTATATGTGAATGTGTGCACAGGTATGAACATATGTGTATGAATGTATGAATATATGTATGCAGGCGCATATGTGTGTTGAGGTATCAATGTGTGTACGCATGTGTGTGGGCAGGTGTGCATGCACTGTGCAAATGCATGCATGTGGAGACAGGGGGATGACCAAGGTGTCTTCCTCCATTGTCTTCTTTCCATTTTATCTTATTTTATCTTGTTCTACTTTGGCAGTGTCTCCCAGTAAACCTGGAGCTTCCTTCAGCTAGACCCCAGGGGTCCCCCCTCCCCATCTCTACCTCCTCAGCACTAGGACCACAGGTGCACACCACATCCAGATCCCTATGTGGGTACCAAGCTCTGAGCCTTGGGTCCTCCCAGTAACATGGCAAGAAGTACGTAGAGTGAGCCATCTCCTCTCCCGAGCTCCTCAGTGTCTTGCTTCATCTCATCTGATATATCATGTACGTAGCCCCGGGCAGGCAGGCCTCTTCTTCCTCAGCCTTCTGAGTCCTGGGCTTACAGGTGTGTGCCATGACACCCAGCCCCAAAAAAATTCTCTTAAGAGAAAAATTTGGCAGACATCTGCTCAGTGCCAGCCGCAGTCCCTGAGAGTGACAGGCTGAAGCAGCAAACGTGAAGTGCTTCATGGCTGACAGTCTCGAAAAGAATACCAAGGAGTCCAAGTTACATCATCGCCCAAACGAAACACCATCTCCACAGCACACAGATGTGGTTCATAATGAAAGCTCCTCTCTAGGAGCTGCACAGGAGCTGTGCCAGGGGTGGTGGCACAGGCTCTTAATGCCAGCACTCTGGAGGCTCAAGTGGGAAGGCTAGAAATCTGAGGCTAGCCTGAGCTACTCAGTGAAACCATTTTTTTTTTAAGTAAAAGAAGAGTGCCAGGCAATGGTGGCGCACCCCTTTAATCTCAGCACCTGAGAAGCAGAGGCAGGTGGAGTTAAGAGGCCAGTCTGGAGTACAGAGCAAGTTCTAGGACAGCCAGGGCTGCATAGAGAAATCTTACCTTGAAAACAACAACAACAACAACAACAGGTAAAAGAGGAGAAAGGAAGCACAGTGGCTTTGGGCCACCATAAAGTCACTTTCGCCATTGCTGTGACCAAATACCTGACAAGACACAACTTAAGGGAAATAGTCCTGACCATGGCTCATGACTTAGGGGTACAGGTCACCCTGGAGAAGGAAAAGCAGTGGCAGATACTAGTCACCAAAGCAGTCTAGTAGCTAAAACACATAAACGGTAAGGTCCACTCCTAGGGACCCACTTCTCTAGAGAGACTCCATCTCCTAAAGGTTGCAGAGCCTTCCAAATCAGCACCATGAGGTCAGAGGACCAAGTGTTCAAACACATGAGCCCATGGGAGGTAGCCTATAACCAAGCCGGAACTACATCTAGACTTAAGTGATGCCAGAAGCACCATCAGAATAGCAACTGACCCAACCACAGCGTGTTTCAGCAACTGACCCAACCACAGCATGTTTCAACCTGGTCTAGTCCTGGAGTGAGATCAGGAATACGCCACAAGAAACCCGTAACCCCTTGAAATTATATGTGGACTTCTGTGGCTATGAATAATAGCCCTTTCTGGAGAGAAGATATAATGGGATAATTTCACTGCCAAGAGCTAATACAGTCACCCACCGCACGCATCGTGTCTTCCTCCAGCCCTGGGTGAGCTTGTGAAGCACATGAAGGGCATGTAGCACTTCAGAGAAAGCAAGTAGGTACACCCTTTCTGCTCTGCCATCTCTCACTGGCTTCTGGGTTAAACAGTGTTGACAGTGAGGTAAATATGATGTGATCCCTGTCCTTTGAGACACAATAGAGTGTGTGGGAGAGGGTTTATGGGTGTAGCCCTGGGTGAGATGAGAACACGAGCTTTGGAATCAACCAAGACGTTACCTCTCCACTCTACGCCTAACCAGCTCAGTGGTCTCTGGCAACTTATTCAAGGTTACTTTTCTATCTGTTTTTCTATCAATAAAATGGGAGTAAGAAGTGTTGACTGTATAGCTTTGAAGTGACATTTTAAACTATGTAATCTATGATCCAGTAAATGGTAAGCACACAATTTTTTTAACCTATTGTTATCACAGATACCCAGAGGAAAGAGATCTCTGAGGACTTCTCAATCCTTCTACTAGACTCCAGCTGGGGAGCCATATTTTAAAAGACACCGTGGTAAAGGGATGATGGTGTGTACTAGGAGGAAGTAACTAAGATGATCGGGAAGCAGGGAATCATGTCCTGAAGGCCAGTGATCGGAAGGAATGTAAGATATTAGTCAAAAAGGGATCTGTGGTCACTAGTCAAAGGAAACAAATTTTATACACTTTATCATAATTAAAACGTTTAAAATAAAGGAAATTGTCTGGGGTGGGATTGGACTCCTTCCTCATCGTGACCCCTGTGAAATGAAAGGTGTTGAAAATGTACTAGAATCAGGACAAGGTGGCTCAGCGGGAAAGGTACTTAACTGCCCGATGCTGGGGAAGGAAGGAGGAGAGAGCTGACGCCACAAAAGCTATCCTCTGACCTCACATGCACATATACAATAACAATTCATCTTTGCTGTCGTTATCACTAATGAGATGACACAGCAATGAAAAACACGTTCTGCTCTTCCAGAGGACCAGAGTTCAGTTCCCAGGACCCACCTGAAGCAACTTACAATGTTCTGTATGTTAACTGTAGCTCCAGGGGATCTGATGCCTTTGTCCTGCAGCACCTGCAGTCACACACACACACACACACACACACACACACACACCTACACATAATAAGAAATAAAAACTTTTTAGTAGTGTGGCTAGAATCCCCTGTGTAAATGAGAGATGTCTTCTACAACACCAAAGGACACAAATGCTAAGACTTTATATTTTATTAAACTTCTTTGTTAGGTTACTACTTGAAGCAAGAACCAATTTGAGGAGGAGCTAGGGAGGGGCTCAGCCAGTAAAAGCACTCACCTTGCAAGCACAAAAGACTTAAACTTAATCCCTAGACTGCACATAAAGAAGCCAGGTGTGGTGGCCTGTGTTTGTAATCCCAGCACTAGGGAAGTGGACACAGGTGAATTCCCTGAGGCTCACTGGTCGGCCAACCAGTCTAGCCCAGTTGGTAAGCCAATGAGAAACTCTGTCTCAAGAGGCAGAGAGAGGAGTAGTTGCTCTCTTACACCCACACAAACACATATAATCATTTCCATGTGTGTACACACACACACACACACACACACACACACACACACATTTTTAAGAACCAAGGACTGGGAACAGACTCAGATAATGATACCTGGAGGGAGGTCAGCTACAGAGTCCTTAAGGACTCCATCTTAGCTTCTCAGTGTCCTGTCAGTCTTCCTGACATCCACTCTGTCCTCTACAGGACATTTCTGTAACTTGTGCCGGGAGGGAGGGGGGAAGGCGGAGAGAAAAAAGATTATTTTCCTTAACAAACAATTCCCATGGCTTCTTTAGTTTTTAAATTTTTAATACATTTGTTTATTCTTTCTCTTAGTTTCTCTCTCTCTCTCTCTCTCTCTCTCTCTCTCTCTCTCTGTGTGTGTGTGTGTGTGTGTGCATACGTGTGCACACATGCACAACTTAGAGGAATCCGTTCTTCCCTTCCACCATGTGCATTTCAGGCTTAGGCGCAAACAGCTTTGCCCACTGAGCCACCCCGGCAGCCTGGCTTCTGTGTTGTACCCTGCTGCACGATCACTCTGGGGAGGGCATTACTAGACAGCAACGGGCTGAGGCCCAGTTATTGCCTGTTTGTAACCAGGTCCTCAGGCAGAGGGAAAGGAGCAGGTCCTCAGGCTTTTGTCACCATCCATACCACAGTGAGAGGGACAGCTGGATGCTGGTAAGAAAGGCAAGGAAAAGGGGGTTTCATCTCATTATAGGCAATAGCATTTGCTTCTTAAAAACAAAACAGTGCATTGAAAAGTGAGTGGCTGTATAAGAGGTGGAGGATGGGGGCCTATGGGGAAGAGGAAGGGGCCAGCGGGCGGGACAATCAGGGAAGGAGGATGGGCAATTATTTGGTTCAATAAATATACACTGATAAAAACAAAAAGCAAAGAACTGCAGAGATTATATTTTTAAAGAAACAACCTACAAAGGATTAGAGAAATCCTGTGGCTAGCCATGGTTCCCTACCCCTGAGCCTAAGGTGACAGAGGGAATGGTCTGATGTCCCCAGAATGTTACTATATTGGAGAGCCACTGGGTAGGAAACAACTAATACAGTAAGCCCTCTGTACAGCCAGGGAAGCATATCTCCTGATGATTCCAGAGAGAGGCAGCCAGATTACAGAAAACCCTGTCAGTTCAATCAGCAGTCCTGAGCACAGGCTAGCCCCCCACCCCCAGTGGTTAGAAAGGTGGGGAGCAGATCTGAAGAACAAGTGCCCAGCCCCTCCCGGCAATCCTGCAGGTAACCAATCATCAGCACCGAAAGGAGAGAGAGCACCGAGTGTTCTAGGAAGTCTGTCTCCCCGCTTGCCTCCTGCTTCCCCTCCTGGTACACACCACTCCTTCCACGTGTAGGCAACAAGAGTAGCCAAATGTATCCAGTGTGTATCCTTCCTTCCTTCCTTCCTTCCTTCCTTCCTTCCTTCCTTCCTTCCTTCCATATTCCTTCCTTTCCTTCTCCCTTCATTTCTTTTTTTTCTAAGAGTTTAGCACTCTTTGGCTTCTTTCTACCAGGCTAAAGACAGCTAATCATAACTACAAATAAGGGGGGCGGGTCCTGGTGGGCTAGCAGCAGGAACCCCTCTGTACACCATCACCCCAACCAGGGTGGAGTTTATTTGGCTTCCCCTGTTTTCCGAGTCTCATGTTAGAGGGACTCCCTGTAACTCATTACCCTTCTGGAGGTCTGCCCTCAGACAGGCGCACCTGTGATTGGCGGCTAAAAGCCGGCTGCTGCACAAAGCTGCTTAGATGGTATTGTGTGACTGTAATCCTACCCACCGAGAGCAGGCAAATTTAAACAGATGTTAAAACTCGGACCTGCAAAACTAAACATCTCTAACATATTCCTTCTACGGAAAAGATAGGATGCAACTGTGAAGAGCCATGTGTAAGAATTAACCTATTCGGTAACAGAAGCATGCTCTCTAGATCACCTAAAGCATGCTCTCTAGATCACCTGGGACACGTTCTCTAGATCACCTGGGACACGCTCTCTAGATCACCTGAGACATGCTCTCTAGATCACCTGGGACACGCTCTCTAGATCACCTGGGACACGCTCTCTGGATCACCTGGGACACGCTCTCTAGATCACCTGGGACACGCTCTCTGGATCACCTGGAGCATGCTCTCTAGATCACCTGGGACACGCTCTCTAGATCACCTGGAGCACGCTCTCTGGATCACCTGGAGCATGCTCTCTGGATCACCTGGAGCATGCTCTCTGGATCACCTGGAGCATGCTCTCTCAATTATGTGATGCTTTTGGTACATGCTCTTAACAGAGCACTGATGCAGGCCTCCAAATACTCTTCTAGAATTCGGCTTCAACAGCACAGAATAGCATTTCTGAAACACTTTTCGAGAATTTCTGCCAACACTCAAAACTTGAGGAGGCTATAGTGTCCCAGTAATCCAGAAGTATGTCTCTTTAACAGATTTCAGTGGCCTTGTCACACTGGGAATAGAGTAATGAACACCAAGCAGCCAGAACTGACAAGTTAACTCTGCTTAATGACATCAGAAAAGGAAATGTAACAGAATTTTCAGATAACAAACAATAAATACGTAACTTAGAGAAATACAATATTTTTTAAATACTTAAGTTTTTTTTACTGTATGTGTGTGTGTGCCTGTGTTTGTGCGTGCATGAATGCATGTACCAAGTGCATGCCTTATGCCTGACTAGGCCAAAAGTGGGTCTAAGGGATTGGAGTTATGGATGGTTGCCTAGACTCCAGGGCAAGACTATTGGGAATGGATGGATCTACAGAAGACAGTGGGGTGGGGGGTGAGGGGTGAGGGAAGTCATAAATCTTAGATTCCCATCGTATCATGTCAAACTACTCAGAGGTCATACCTATGAGGCTGGAGGGATGGCCCGGCAGCTATAAACACTTGGTGCTCTCACAGAGAACGTGGGTTTGGTTTTTGGTGCCCTCGGGGCAGCTTACAACTAGCTGCCTGTAACTTCAGTTCCTGGCATTCCAACACCTCTTTCTAGCCTCCATGGGCACCAGGAATGTACACAGTACACATAGATACATGCAAGCAAACATACACTAAACTAAAAATAATAAAACAAAACAACAAGAGAACAGGAGTTGTGGAAAGCCATAGGGTAAAAACTATACACTTTCTCTAAGTGTCAAATCTCAGGGGAAAAAAGAACATTTTGTGATGAAGTTACTCTAAATCACTTTTAAATTCAGTGGAACATAAAATGGGAAATTTTCAGACAGAACACAAAACTTTACCCAGCTTCCCTCTCACAACAGTCTAAATGAGAGCCACTGTTTATTGCTGTGATGAATGGTTTAGGCACTAGTCCTGGGAAAACGAAGCCAATGGTTTTCTGTAGGATCATTTTTTTATTTCTTTTTCATGTGTATATGTGTGTGCAGGTGCATCTGAAATGTATAGACATGCTTGAGGGGGCTTGAAGTTGACACTGAATGTCTTCCATAATTGTTCGCCACTCTGTTTAGGCAGGAGCTTTGGCTAGACCAGGAGCTCAATCTAGTTAGCCAGCTTGCCTTGGGGACCCTGTGTTTCCATCTCCTGAGTGCTAAGCTGCACGGCTTTGGGTTCTAAGGATTCGAACTGCAGTCCTCACGCTTGCACAACAGGCACATTATTCAACAAACCATCTCCCCAGCCGAGGATTTTTTTTTTTTAAACAAGAAAGGGAGATGGGAAGTGATACAGTGAAACTGTACAAAGGACAGGCTAAGACATAAGAGATGGGAAGGACCACGGGAAGTGACAAACAGGAAAGTTATAGCCATCTCTTCAAAAGGTAAAGAGACCTGCTCCAAAGCTGGGACAGGGTAAACAAGAGGGCCAAGAAGGTTGCAGAAAGTGACAGAGGCAGACCAGAGAGAGCCTGACTGACTGCACAGTAATATTAGCATAAAGACTTTAATGTGTGGGTATGTATATGTGCTTGTGTACACTATTTATTTTTTTATTTTCCCCAGTACTGGGGATCAAACCCAGACATTTGTCAGACAAGTACCCTGCCACTGAGGTATAAACACAGCTCTATCTGTGTTTACTTTTTAATTGTGAGGCAGGATCACACTAAGTTGCCCAGACTGGACCTGAAACCTGCTCTGTAGCCTAGGAAGGCCTTATTCTTAAAGTCCTTCTGCCTCAGCCTCCCAAGGAGCTCGCATCACAGGGCTGTGCCATCAGGTCCAGCAAGATTTTATAGTTTGTATTTCTATATTTCATGCATGTACTTCTAAAGGTTTCACTTTAAAAGTACCTTCTATAAATATTTAAGTCACAGAAACTGTGAAGCTGTGGGCTGTCATCACTGTAAATGTTATACAAATATGTGAAAGAAATTCAAATTGTATTTTAAAGAGCTATGTTTAAGAAGAAATTCCCCAGAGGCTGGGGAACTAGCTCAGTCAGATAGGTGCTTGCTTTATCAGTCCTAAAATGTCAGACAGATCCTTGGGAATCCAGTGTTGGGGAGGTAGAGACAGGAGGCCACTGGGGCTTGCTGGCCAGGCAGCCTAAACTAATGGGTGAGCTGCCGACCAATGAGAGACTCTGCCTCAGAAGAGATGGGTGTGAAGGAGAGGCTGGAACGATGGCTAAATGAGTGAAGCACTTGTTGCTCTTGTAGAGGACTGGGGTTCAGTTTCCAGCACCCACCCAGAGGCTAATAGTCATTCATCACGTATTCCAGTTTCAGGGGAGCCTGATGCTATACTCAGATCTCTGTGGGCAGCAGGCATACACATGACATACATACAGAAACGTAGGCAAAACTCCCATACACATAAAATACAAAATAACTAAATCTAAAAAAAAAAAATACAAAGTTGAAAATTAAAGCTGAATGTGTTGGTGCAAGCTTTTAATCCCCAGTACTCAGGAGGCAGAGGCAGGCAGATTTCTGAGTTCAATGCCAGCCTACCTACATAGTGAGTGCCAGGACAGCCAGGGCTACACAGAGAACCTGTCTCAAAAACAATAACAAAAAACAAACAAACAAACAAACAAACAAAAAAAACAATAGTGTGTATGAGAGAGAGCACACATGTATAAAATCACATGCATTCCTGAAAATATCTTAATCTAGCCTCTGGCCTCCACATACACATGTAAACATGTTCACATTCACCTGTGAGTACACACACACACACACACACACATACACACACACACACACACACAAACATGCATACATATGCACACACACTTTTTAAAAATAAAATGTTTTATTTTTTATTCCATGTTTTTTGAAATGTTAAGAACAAATTATCAGGTTACTATTAACCAAGTACCAACAGTAGCTTCTCTACACTTGACAATTTGAAAGCTAGTCCTTACGCTGATAAACTTTTTGTCAACTTGGCACAAAGCTAGATTCATCTGGGAGGAGGGAACATCAATTGAGGAACTGCCTCATTGGCCTGCGGGCATGTCTTGATTAATGACTGACACAGGAAAGCCCAGATCAGAGTGAGTAGTGCCAATCCTGGGCAGGTGGTCCTGAGTTACAGAAGAACGCAGGCTGGGCAAGCCATAGAGTGCAAGCCAGTAAGCAGTGTTCCTGTAGCCTCTGCTCCAGTTCCTGCCTCCAGGTTCCTGCCCGACATTCCTGTCCTGGCTTCCCTTGATGATGGACAATATACTGTAAACTGAAATAAACCCCGTAAAAGACCTTTGTTCTTTTGTTTGGTTGTGGGTTTTTTTTTTTTTTTTTGTCACAGTAACAGAAAGCCAACTAGGACAGCCCTTAATGCGATCTTTTAAAATAAATGAGTGAATACACAAAGTCATCTGGAAACAGAGCATTTCAAATATCTGATCAATAATTAGACACAATATTTTCATAACAGTTAAGTATGCAGTTTCAGTTCAGGCAATATAATATAATCCTTCCTGACGAAAAGATAAAATAAAGGAAAAAAATCAGACACTGTGAAGGGAAGTTAAAGACACAACCCAAAGAGAAAAGAGGTCATAACTAAACATGTTCATGAAAATACAACATAGAAAATGAATTTTACTAGACAAGTAAAAACACTCATTATCACACAAGAATAATCTACTGGACTTCCTTTTTGTTGTCTTTTCGAAGTGAACATACTTATGCCTAATTTACTTACCTATGTAACACTGCCATTTTTAGTTGCGAACACGAACAGAAAACTGGCAAAGCTAATACAAGTATTGAGGACGAGGGGCTTGGGGGAGGGGCAAAGAACATGCTCTAACATACTGCAGGTGAGAGCGAAGACTTATGTGTTTAGATTTCAAAAGTGTGTACCAGAACTATCAAAACAGTTTATTCTCCCCATTACTAGAGAAAAGATCGATGGCAGAATCAGTCAGGAGATATTTGATTCGCCACTGAGTGGCAGCTGTTTTGACTTTTGAGTGAATCTCTCCAGTTCTTTTAAGTGTGTGTGTGTGTGTGTGTGTGTGTGTGTGTGTGTGTTGGGGGTTGGGGGGACATAAGAATTGAGCTTGGTGCAAAATCTAAATGACTTTACTGAGACATCTGAGCTTCAATCAATTTTATTCGCTAGTTTATGCATATAAACTAGCTACTTTTTACAGAAAAATCCTGAGATTTAGAGTAACTGTAAGTTTAAAACAGAGGGGGGAAAAATGTCCCTACCCCCAAACAATCACAGATGTGAGTCTCTGAAAAACCTTCTGTCAGCATTTAGATGAGGTAGGATTGAAATAGTTCCTAAGACCCTTGGGGTTTTTTTCCCACCACTTTTGGGAACAGAAATGCAAAAGATAACTGCGGAGCAAGAACACACAGAACAGCCTTGAATTTGCATTAAGTGTTTTTAGACTTCACGCAGGGAAATGTTGCAACAGAAATAGCTGACATTCTGCAGAGGAAATCCAGACACTTCTCCATCTTCTGCTAGCTTGTCTATCACAGAGTCGATACTTCTTTAATTTGTTCTGTAGCTATGCCATCTGCTTCTCCCAAGCCCCCCCCCCCCTCCCTGAGCTCCACGGAGACCTTTGCCATTCAGAAGCAGGAAGGCTGTTGTTTTTCCAGTGTAGAGGACCTTCAGGTGGTAACACAAAAGCACCACCTGACAGAGGGAAGTAGGCACGGTGGCACTTCTGTAGTTGATTGGTAAGATGCTACCACCTAAATACCTTATGAGGTTGTAGGCTCATGTTTATTATATCAACAGAAAGTCTACCAATGGTAATGAGGTAGGCATTGTCATATTCCATAAGTCACAGAGAACATGCAACTGTCACTAACCAGTCCTCTTGCAACTCTGTATGAACCACAAAAGGAATTTTATAACCGAATAGGGTGGATTTATGAAATTCCTTCTGTGGTCCGACCTATCAGGGCAGATCCAGTTTACATTTTCAAATACCTATACATGAAACGTACAATCTTCTGCAGGAAACCTGTAGGAAACCTAAAGAATGCTACATCGTTTCATGTTTTTGATAAAAAAATGCATGTGCATACTTGTGCACAAGAAAAGGAAGAAAGACAACATCGCTATAGTTCAGTTGGTAGAGTGTTGCATGCATTCATGAAGTCTTGGGAGTGATAAACACACACTCTCTCGTGCGCGTAGGACTGTTGCACCAAGACTGTGGTACACACCTGAAATCCTACCAAATGGTAGGTGGAGAAAGGAGGATCAGAAATTCAAGGCCTGCCTGGGGATACTTGGCACGATGTCTCAAAGAAAGAAAGGAGAGGAAATGAGGGAAAGACAGAGAAAAAATGGGGAGGACTATGAATGAGAATGAATGAATATGAATCCCGGGAAAATCCTTTAAATTCTCTAGCGCTCCTACAATAAGATTTTAACTTTAGCAATGGGGGGGGGGGCGGGGGGGAAGTTAAGTCGACTTGGGCTTTTTAACCCAAGAGCAACAGTTAATCTGGATTAAAGACAGCGAGCTGCTTAGCTTTAAACTCCGCGCAAGCACTGAGAAACAAATCCTGCCATACTTGGTTTGGCAGAAGGCTGCAAGACTGCCGGCACAGTATCAGCCTCTGCTCTCTGCGGCCTTAGCAAGCAGAGCAAAGTTGTTTCATACAAACTTGGTCAAGTGCTTCTGCAGAAGAACTCGCCCAGCATTCCCGTGACCCCGCCCCCGTGGCAATCCAAGTCCCCAACACCCTACGCGGGACCCCTTCCCTTCTCGAGAGGCTCCGGAAGCCAGCCCCCTAAACTGAGCTCCTCGGCTCCCCACCACGCGCCTTCACCTACAACACCGCCTTGGGCTGGAGGGAACACAAAGTACAGACCAGACGTGGCAGCAGTCGTCCCAGAACCCCCTGACCTTGCACGAGCCGCTCCGCCTTGCCCAGCCTCAGTTTCCCAACCCGCTGCTCTCGCTGGCCGCAGAAGGGCTTCGTCGAGGCAAAGGGCTCTGGGCTCGGCGCGCATACCTTCCTTCTCTCCTAGGCGCCGGGACCACTACGGACTCCTCCGATTTTGCGGTGTCCCCAAACCCAGCCCGGTCATCCCGGCCCGGTGCCCATACCTGGGAGCTGCTGTCCTGGGGCAGGTTTTTCACTAGGATTTTCCTCCGGTTGCTCAGCTCCCGTCGCATCCGCTGCAGCCGTGCAGCCACCTCCTGGGGGTGCAGCGCAGCCACCTCCCCCGGGCGCAGCGCGGGTTCCGCGGCCTCCCCCACCGTCCCAGCAGAGGGTCCGGATCCCGAGCCCGCGCCCCCCGCGCCGCCTCCCCGCGCCGCCATCTTCCCGGCGCCCCGCTGCAGACTCGGAGAGGCCGGAGCAAAGCGGGAGAGAAAGCGGAGAGGCCGCGCGGGGGCGAGGCGGGCGGGACGCGGAGCAAGGGCGCGCGGGCGGGGGAGGCGCCGCAGCCGCCGACGCGGGAGGGGCGGGGCCCGGAGACACGCCCTGTCCAACAACGCCCCCGATGCTCCGCCCCCTCCCCACAGGACACCTGCGGAATCTAGGACACCATAACGTGGTGGGACTCGAACCCCTACCAACACTACCCCTCGCTCGCCGTGCTCGGCCTCGCCTCTCAAACCCGAAGACCTCAGTCGCCACTGCACAGGCCAGAGAACTTCTGGCCTCAATTCTGATTCATCAAGAAGTGCGCATTTGGCAAAGTTTTAAGTTTTCGATGAAAAATAACATATGAGGTTTATCTAAAAATATTCTGAGGGAAGGTTTGGTATATTTAGTAAGACCTGAGCTTAACAAAATTTCCTGGTTGTGTATAAGAAATCAGTGTCTTTTCATCGGCCCCTGTGCAGCCTAAGATGGACAACATGGCTAGTTGTATCTGCAACACAAATCAAAGCTGAAACAAAGACTAGAACAGCTTTGGCAGAAGGCAGGAGAATAAGTTCCTTGATTATTTGAATTGAAACTTGGAAGGAGACATACTGTGGAAAGATATACCTAGTTAAAATGAGATTTCCAAAATATAATAAATACCCTTCGACTATCACCAGCTGTAATGACCATTAGCAAATAGGAATAAGCACCTTACTTAAGAGTGCCCCATGAAAATGCACTAAAAAAATGCCTGTTTAACACCAGCAAGTGATCTGTTAAAGGAAAAATGCTTTAAATATCATGAAAGGGCTGGAGATATAGTATATCCCTTTAGGACATCGTGCTGCTCTTGCAGAGGACCACAGTACTATTCCCAGTACCCAAGTCAGATGGCTCACAACCTGTAACTCCGCCTCCAGGGGGTCCAATGTACTTTTCTGGCTTCCAGAGAAACACACAGACACACAGACACACACACACAAATTAAATAAATAAAATCATGAATTCAGTACTGAGCATGTGCCACCCACATATTTCTAGGTATGTTACAGTGCTTCCCTTAAAAAAAAAACCAATTAGGCAAAGCTTATTTTCTTCACATTACACACGAAGAAATGGAAGCTGGTCTGATTAGGCTCAATGTTCTAAATATTATAAAAATAAGTCATCTGTAATCACTCTACCCCAAAATTATGGTTAATAGTCCTCAAACTGTTCTAGAATACTTACATCATTAACATGAGTAAGGGCAGTACCCCAGTATTTACAACCCTATTCCCATAGACACAGAGAGAAGATCCAATAGGCCTATTACAGTCTGTACCCACAGTGGAATATTGTTCAGCTATAAAGGGAAGGCAACGACTGCCAAAAGGTAGGTGAACCTCCAGGTGAAAGAAGATAAAGATGACAGGCACTCACTGTGTCATTCTTCTCATCAGGTAAATCCACAGAGCAAAACCTAGAGCTAGGCAAGGGCTGGGCAGAGCAGGCCATGGAGCACAATGTCTCCACTGGCTCACATGTCCCCGTGAAGCAATAGAAATGCTCTGGGACTATAGAGAGGTGACAGTTGGCAAATGCTACAAATGCACCCAGTACTGCTGCAGGTCGTTTTTAACTGATAATGTGAAGTACACCTTATAAACATGTCAGCTTTTTTTTTCCCTGTTGCTATGATTTAAAAACAAAACAAAACAAACAAACAACAACAACAACAACAACAACAACAACAACGAAGCTCCCACCAAAGCAACTTAAGGGGGAAGAGGCTTATATCAGTCTACCGGTCAAGGACAGGGTCACCCTAGCAGAGAGTTCAATGTGACAGAAGCTTGAGGCAGCTGCTCACACAAGACATCCACAAGCAGGAGCAAAGAGCAGAGAAGAGTGAGTACATGGTCTCTCTCTCTCTCTCTCTCTCTCTCTCTCTCTCTCTCTCTCTCTCTCTCTCTCTCTCTCCACCTCAGGATCCCAGCCAGGGGGTGGGAACTCCAAGGGCAGGGTGCCTGGTTAGTACTTCTGTTGACTTGACCCAAGCTGGAGTCATCTGGAAAGAGAGAACCTTGACTGAGGAATTGCCTCCATCAGATTAACCTATAAGCAAGTCTGTGGGGCATTTTTTTGGGGGGGGGATGAATGATCATTTTTTATTTTAAACTTTATTCTTTTGAATTTAAAATTTCATGCATCTTAAACCTAAATGATGCATGGTTTTATAGAGCTGAAGGACTTTGAAAGGGATAGTCTCCAAAGTGGGCAAGAACCAAGAATAGCCTCAACAAGTGCAGCGTACCCAGACCCACTCATTGAGGTTCAGAACATGTATTTACCCAAATGAGTACCGTCTCCTTGACAAACATCCATTAAAGGTCTGCTAAGTTCTAAACAATAGATATATAAAGACACTGAGAGTTCAGAAATAATACAATAAGCATCCTGACTGATAAGGGCCAGGCCTCACTGGGAGAGAATCATATAATGATTATAATTAAGTGCCGTTAATGAGTTTGCAAGCAGAACTCCAGGACAGCCCTGAGAAGCAGTGATCTGAGTGACGTCAACGATGCTGCATTTGCTTGAAGTCTTTCCCCCAGCGGCTGCTTCGTTATTGACTTCAAAATCTACAGCAAATTATTCTAAATGAACTGTTGTTTGAAGTCAAGCCTGGTGAATAAATCAGCTCGCTCGCTCCCTCCCTCCCTCCCTCCCTCCCT